>JASCZW010000415.1:600000-1110246 GCA_034211315.2 Aedes japonicus | reverse complement strand
CATGCAATTTCTTATCGGAGGGACGAGCTATTTTTTTAAATTATTGAAGCCATTTTTATTTAACGAATTTCACCTTTATTCTTTCAGATTGCTATCTGATCACATATCATCTCGGCCCACAAGTGGCAGGTGAATCTGCCGCAGAAATCCGAACAAAGGCGTTATGCTACGCTCCGAGTACTCGAACGGAATAATCTCTCGCTGACGATATCTGGTAGCTGTGAAGCACTCGAATTCAGGAACCGAACCATGCATCGAGCGCGCAGCAAAATGCGTCTGGACACCCATCCATTCAAGAATTGCATCCATAAATTAAACGGCAAAGAGGCACGAAGGGGAAGTTAGAGAGCATCGAAAGCGAAGATGGTTTCGCGAGGAGAAGTTTCTAGTGAATGTGTTTCACTACCTACGAAAAATGAAAAGCATCCAATAATGTTGCGGCCAATTCAGCAGCCGCAGGCGAATACTGAGTTATGAAGATCTAAAAGAGTGAAGAAAATTTTTGAAACATTACATGTATTATTAAATATTTTTTTGCATAAACTGAATTGTTTCCATAGTTTAGATTATATTGTTCAATTATAGATCGAATAGCATTAATTAATTTCAGGAGGAAACATCTCAATATTGTAGCATTTTTTGATTGAAATTCAAGAGATAATCACTGACGAACCGAAGAAGCAGATTATACAAAAATCAATCATTTGATCATAATAATATTCTTTGACACCATATTAAATTATGGTAAACACCATCTTCCCTACGGTTTACATACATCGTACTGGGCCACCTACTCATGCAGGAATTGCAATTCCTTAGTTTCAACACAGGAAAAAGTTTAAATGACAGAAGGTCAAAGAACTTCGAAATAAAATCGTTGAAGTGAGACAGATCACTGCATATCTATACAGCAAACTCTGAGGGGCTTATTACGGTTGTCACCTTCACTATCACTTTCACTTCACTTACACATCACCTCACTTTTTTATACTATTACTGGTATCACCGTGATCAATAATGAACTCCGTGAGGTGGAAGTGATAGGGAAGTGAAAATCGTAGTAGCCCTCAGAAAATCTACGGTTTGCGTCACTTTTTTCGGTAGCGTGATGGTGCCGTGGCAACCATAATAACACCGAGTTCATTCGAATCGTCACCTCGGATGAACTCTTCCATATTTTTCACTTGGGTGGCATTCGTACACGGATAAAAATAATCATAACAAATGTATTTGAATATCTAATAATTATTTGCCAAAACGATTTACACATAATATCTAATCGATATGCTTATAAACATTAAGAGGAAGTTCCAATAACAACTATTCCTCACTATAATGAATACCATATTTCCTTCCATATAGAAAGTATGTGTCAAGTTTATGATTTTTATCCCTCTTTTTGATGAGTTCCATTTTTCCTTCTTTATAAAAAGTATGTGTCAAGTTTATGATTTCCATTCCTCACCAACACCATGTACCGTCATATAAACGTTATTGAAACTTTTGCATCAACACCATACAAATTTCATTATAATTTTTATTGAAACTACATAATAATGTTTATAGGCATATCGATTAGATTAGTATTTGTAAATCGCTATGGCAAAAAAATATATTAAATTTTCAAATACACTTGTTATGATTGTTTTTATCCATGTTGAGATCGATTCAATAAATTCAACCATTTCGAATCCCAGAAACTGTAACACCTGCGATCGTTTTAATAATTAATATATATATGGTAGATTACCCAAATATTTACACTTACTTTGTCTCATATCCAGTTGCTGGAATTCATCTTAGTTAAAAGTTGATAATTTTAAAAATATATACCGCTTTCTATAAATAAATTGGTCATTCAACAATTATGTACATCAAGTTACATATCACATATACCTGAAAAACCTGTATACAGCAGTTCGTCACTCAAATGCAATTCATTCAGGACAATTGATGAAAAACCTTCGAGCGCCATTTTGACTTTTTTTTTCAAACCAAAACCCAATCAAAAGTATGTGTCAAATCTAATAACTATCAGTCATAAGGTGAGCCACATACTTTTTATTGGGTTTGAAAATGAAATATATGTATCAAAATAATACGTTGCATGTGAAACACAAATGAGAATTATTTGATATGATATGAAGTATATGTGACGGTAGCACATAAACGGTATAGTTTTCAATTAATATATTCATTATTTGATTTTTTATCAGTGTAATAAGGTTTTTTGTTATCACTTCGTTTTCACCGTGAATTGAAAACCGTAATAAGCCCCTGAATGTTAAATGTTCAAAGTAATGTTGACAATAGCTTCAGTATAGTCACGCATAAATTAGTTGGTGATAACTAGATAATAACTCCTCTTCTGAATCATCTTTGAAATCGACACTTGTCGCAACTTTAGAACAGTGTCCCAATGAGGTTTTCCGAATAACAAAAGCAAGAGTTAAAAATGTAAATACTTATTCTTCGACTGTCAGTAATGTCAGTTAAATTGGCGAAGGTCCTGAAATATTGCATGGTGTAATATTCCAATGACATTTTGAAAAAGGTCTACACTAAAGCCAACCGAACTCGACCCGAGAACTCGACTCGAGATTCAGTCGGCTTCTGTAATGCGTAATTTTGCTCGAAGACTTTGAAACAGCTTCCAGGTCTGGCTTTTCATACCGCAATGCAAAAGAATGCCGTTGCCGAACATTTCCAGACAAAAAAGGTGTCCGAATTCTCGAAGAAGTATTTGATTTGACAGGTTATATGTAGTTGTGGTCTGAAATCTTAAATGTTCGTCTCTACCGGCACTATCAATAAGGATGTGTACGAGGATTAATATCTGCAAAAGCGGTTGCCACTGTTTATCAGAAGCCACGACTCTCCAGTTCTGCTTTGGCCTCTTCTCACTATGCGAAATTCGTCCAGGCAAATACTTGCCAAAAACAGCCAATCCACCAAACTGTCCAGAAGTTCAGCAAATAGAGAAGTACTGGGCTCTAGTTAAGCGGAAAGTCTTCGAAACTCTTCGTACAGAACCTAAAGACGGGTGTATCACAGAAAGTTCGAGAATTTTACAGAAAGAAGGAATAACATCTTAATCAACTGTTTCTAATGTAGATATAACTCTATTGTAATAAACATCGGTTTATTGAATTATGTGTAATTTTTTTTTTGCTGCTATTATTTTGGTGGCCGAAATTTAACGTGGACAGGCTTTTTATTACTCGATTTACAAGTTTTCAACAACGTTTCTCTAGATTGCATTTCTAATGTAGCGCATTGTTTTCATCACTAAATGATCAGTTGCAAAGAGTGTTGCTTTTCGCATCTCATTTGAGGTGCGAAACAAGTTCCAATATTAGTTCATTTTGCAATGTTTATCTTAAAATAATGTGTTGAAAATTCGATTTTTTTTTCAGCACTTATCGTAACTATTCAAATCGGCAAGCCTCTTCGAATTTTCGACTTATGCTGTTGTAATACTTTTTGCAACTCATTGCATTAATATTTAAAAATCACTCTGACATTCGCTTTCAGCTAAATGACTATGGAGTAGATGACAGATGATGCGCACGTGGCTTTTGAACGAATCATTCGCTGCCAAAGGGTTTAATGATATTCGATCGCTCCATCCAAGTCGAAATAAAGTGAAACTGACCAGATCAAACAAAATAAATCAACAACCCTTCGAGACACTCTGCCGCATGTTATTGCTGCTGTAACTGTTGTATTGTATGGCAAACAGAGACAGCTGCGTGCGTCCTTAAATGCTAGCAATGCAAACGGCGATCAGTGGCTCTCCCTGGAATATAGTTATGCATTAGGCGTGATGCGTCATGCGGTTGCATATGGGTTTCTTTTGTTGTTTAAATAATGCGCTGCATTAGAAATGCAATCTAGAGGAACATCGCTGGAAACTCTGAAATCAAGTTTTTTCGTACCATGCTGTGTGCTGTGTTGTTTCTTATTAGTCATAAGAACGAGCACATCCCTTTTAACATTATTGGGCAGAGAACTGTTTCCTAAAATTCATGAGAGGTAATGTCAGATTGGCTAGTCGGTAGACACGGAATTACCAACAATTAATATGAAACTAGTGATTTAAAGCTGGCTCACTGTAATCTTTGTTTTTGTTTTTATTAGCTCTGATAATTTGACCTAGTATTTCAGGAGTTCTTGGATGTGAATTATGTTTTAAGGGCGATTCTTCACACTGTCACACACAACAGCATCACCATCACAAAGCCTAATATTCCTCTGACATGATAGTGAAGCTAGTTTAGGTAGGAGTGCGAATCATTGCACCGAATATATTAACATCAATTTTTTGACAGTTTAGGGAGCTTATTTACAAGGTGTTAGAATTTGATCAGCTCAATCGAAAATTTACAATGCCTTTTAAAGGATTCTGTACGATTAAATTAGGGAAATGATGTAAAAATACGCATTGGTGTCTGTTTTCCTGCAATTTTACCTCAATTGTAATAAATTTAGAGCGCAAAATCTCAAATCGATCTTACCGAAAATATTCTAAGTCCACGTAAATAGGCTCCCTGAACTGTCAAACCGGCATTGTTGAGGCCATCGTGCATTGATATATAGTTCCGAGAAATCACGTGTGCATTTTTGTCTACCTGTTTGTTTACAAAATCAGATACGTCGTTGACAATACGTTGTCGAGAATTCCGAAGAAATTTGTGAACTGGGTGAATCTGATTTTGTCCGCAGTGATGTGGGCGAGTGAGGTATGTGTGAGTGAGTGTGTGTGAGTGTGTGTGATGGGGGGGGAGGGGGGGGGGGGGAACACATGATTTTGGGTCGGCGCTTTCTTCTTTCTTTACAGAGAGCGAGTAATGGCGCTATAACCATAAGCCATAGGGAGCTAGGACTATAGTTAATGCTAAAGTCCCAACCGTTTGAAGATAAATGGAGCATCACTTAACCCCCTTAGACTAGATGCTCCCAACGACCATTTTTGAATACATTTTTGTTCTGTGCACCAAACAGGGCATTCTGTTCAACTATTCTCTCCGACTATTCATTTCCTTTTTCCTTTGATATCTACTGAAGGCTACGTGGGTTCCCCGTGTCTTCTTAAGGTAGATACCAAATCCTCCCTATCACCAACGGTTGCATGGACGTGGCCAGGTGAGCGATCGAGGAGTGTTTTCGTGGTGATTGTTGCGTGAAGAAACGTATCAGAAGCTGGTTTCGTTTCATGGTGGCATGCAATGTCTTCAACGAATTATTCCTCATCGTAGCTCCATCCACGAGGTGTGCAACCGTCAATGCTAATGCTAATGCTAATGCTAATGCTAGGGCGAATCTGCAATTGAGAGACTTTTTTTTAATTACTTTCTCTTCCATGCATATTCCATTCAGCGTTACGTTTTTCATTTAACTAGGGTAACGGGATGTAATGTTAGCCTAGCTCCTTTATTCGGCCTATGTACCAAATATGTCATTATTTCTTCGATAATCAACAAAATCATGTTGCTATCAGCATGATTGATTTATTTCAAAGCAATTGAGACATAATCAATCAATTTATAGTAGTTCACTTTCGCGTAGTTTTCGATTTCCTTGACTTTTTAGACACCATGACTTTACTGGTTAAGCTGAACAGATTATCTATACGATCTTCAAATGATCTAAATTTGCCGAAATTGAACCTATAAACCAAATAAAGCAGCAAAGATGTACAGAATATAGTCACATGTTATAAACTTACAGGTCACATTAGTAAAATAACAATGATTTAACAAGCAAACGGTGGGCCCAATGTTAGGGACATATTTTTTTCTATGTTCCCAAATATGGCCTGTGGTATGGAAAGCGTAGTAAACATGCTGTTATTGGTATCATTTACAATACAAATGTCTGAGTTCCGGTTAAATTTTGATCATATGGCACATCTTAACACAAATTAAAGGAACAAAATCTGTGTAGAGTGAATAGTAATGTTTTGATTGTCGAATGACCGCTAAATCATATGTAAAACTCACTTAAGTGTTTTTTAGCAGTTCAAGTATAGTTTGATTTGTGAAATTGTTTGTTGGGTAGAGCGAATACAGCTGGGAACACCTTGAATCAGAAAATCAGGAAGAAATCCGTACGAAGATTGCATTTTATAGAAAATCAATCAAATGGGACGAACTTGCATCCATGTTTAGACCCAATTTGGTACCCATAGACCAACATTACATCCATATCCCTCGAAAAGTTTCTGACTTTATAAAACGAGTTGTGTAGCTTTTTGTGATACATTCTACCAGATTGCTTATTAAACATATCTTAGGAAGTGTATAGCTAGTTAAATTTTGTTTCCAGCTCAAATACTTTATGAGTTACTATGAAAAATGTAATCGATTGTTGCATATTAGGCTGAGTCAAGGGACACATACCCTATTTGTAGAGTATGGTAGCCAGCACTGTTGTGTTTCTATCTGTACTAAATAATCCCTCAAAAGATTTATAATAGCGCTGTAATAGATGAAAGAGAGCGAGAGAGGAGAGAGCCTCTCATTGTTAGATTCGCCCTTTTGAAAAAAAATCATAGATTTGTTTCTCTATATGTGCCGAGTTCTGTAAAATTAAAATCAGGAAAATTTCAATGAAAAAAAAAGCAAAAGGAAAATTTAATGCTGTCAAAATAAGTCATGGTGTCTGTTTTTCGGCTATTTTACTTCAATCGTAATAAGTTCAGAACACAAATTCTCAAACCGACCTTACCGGAAATATTCTAAGCCCACGTAAACAATCTCCCTGAACTGTCAAAACTACATTGATGACACCATCGTGCAATGATCTATACTTTTCAATATGAGACACTCTGTAACCTTCAGCACAATGGAAGACCAGCGTAACAATATCTCTCGTTTCTCTTGCAATCACACATGATGGATAGGATTTTTTTTCATCCCTGTGTGCTTGAAACAGGAAGTTAAAAGTTTAAACTTCATCAAAAACAACAAAGAATTATCGGCTTCGTAAAGGTAACGCAATTGAACCTAACAAACAAATGAACTAGCTAAAATAACATCAAGTTTTATGCTTGGTGCTGCGAGACGTGTAGCGTGTAAATAAAAATAATCTCTCTTCATTATTTTTTATACCCCTTCTCTCTTCATTTCATTCTTTCTCTCTCTCTCTTTTTTTGACTTTCTCTCAATTCAATTCTCAAGTAATGATGATTTACATTTGATATAATTGAAAGCAAATGAATGGTAAGGAAGCCACATAAATATTACGCCTTATTAAAAATTTGTTCTTGCACTGTTTTGAACATCCACACTAAAGGAAACGAAAACACGTATTCCAATGTTAAAAAGAGGTAGTATCAAGAATGGATGGCCCTTTTGTTTATGCACGGTAGAGCCATCTACAATTTGTAGATGGGTACGTGAAACTAAGCTCATCTGTCAAGATGCTCGGGGGTTGGATTTTGTAAACAAACATTTAAATTGACTATTTCTCACGAGTAAAAGCTAAATTTCACAAAATAAGACCACAGCGGCTAAAGAAGGCTTCCTCTAGCCAAGTTTAATCTTAGTTTTTAAAATTGTGCCTTTATTCGCTAAAAACAAGACCATTGAAATGTTTGTTTACAATTCGCCGATTTTGTAGATTTATCCGGAATAAGAATACTTTCATTAGAGAGGCTTTTTCCGCGTCTATATTTTTTATAAATGAGTACCTGTTTTATGAACAGGCCCATAGGCTTACCCCAAGGCTCATGTCTAAGTCCCTTGCTTTATAATTTGTATGTCAAAGATATTGATAACTGCTTGGATGCACACAAAGACAACTTGCAGACGACGCTGTGAGCTCCTTTAGATGTCCACGGGCGAAAATCTTGCAAAGACCATTGCAAAATCGTCTAGATAATCTGTCTATTAGGGCCAGAAATTTGGGCATTGTGTTTTCACCGCAATAAAACCGAATTGGTACTGTTTACGCATAATGATGGGACCTGGAGGTTCTGGCAGGAGGAAAACCCTTACAGAACCGCATCTGGGAGCTCTTATCTAGAATTCAGATCAAGTGTGGAATCAGTATCAACCTTGTGATTGAAAACTTCAAAGAAATGCTCGAATTGAGTACCCAGTCTATATTCTTGCGATTTAATATTAACTTTATGTCATCCGATAACTTTCCTAGTATACGCTTTACTTATCACCAGATCAACTTCGACCTATTTCGACACATATTTTTTTTGAAAAGTACCAACATGTCAATTGCAATAGAAAAAAAATCACTGATGGGTCGCGCATTGATAGATCCATTGGTTTCGGTGTCTACTTTGAATATACATCTGCTTTCCGGAAACTTCAGGAACCTTATTCTGTATATGTGGCTGAGCTGGTAGCAATTAATTTCAAATTGGGTATGATTTCCGACATGCCCATAGACCATTATTTCATCTTCTCGGATAGTCTTAATTCTATCGAGGACCTCCGGTCCATCGTTCTTTTTTTCAACAATAGGAAAGCAGATGTGTGCGTTGAGCGAAAGCCCATTTAGGAATACCTTTGTATGGGTTCCCTCACATTGCTCAATTCCAGGCAATGAGAAGGCAGACTCTCTAGCAAAGGTGGGCGCACAAGAAGGCGAGATTTTTTATAGAAGAATTAGACACGACGATTTTTCCATCTTCAAAGTTGACAAAACGATTGCATAAGTCACTCTCTTGGGCGGTGGTTACATTTCATTATTCCAAATGTTTCATCGAGATCCTGGTTCAAAGGTTTGGATGGAAGTCGGGGTTTCATTTGTGTGATGCCAGGTCTTATGTCCAACCGCTACTTGTTAGACGCACAACTCTACAGAATTAACTCGTGGATAATAATATATGTAGATGCGTATCGGGTGACGCCATTTTATGTATTTTACACTACTCAACTTTCACACTATTTAACTTCCGTCTTCACTCGATAGCGTTTATGTCAAATCTGCCGTCTGAATCCTGCTGACGTTTGGCTTTGCTGGAGAGTTGCTTTCTCTGCATCTGACTTCTCTTAAAAGCTCTTGCCCGCTGATATGTTGAGAATGTCTTTACTCTCCGAAGTCTTGAAGTTTTTTGCCATTCTCATAAGGTTCGCATCATTATGGTCTGATATAGCAAACTTAAGCTTTTGTCATTATATCGGTTATATTACCAGCTTTTTTCTTTTTCATATTCAGAGATATCCACACTGGTGCATGTTAAAAAATTTACTCATAATATGGCGAGATACATGTTGTTATTTTCTATATATGTATATTCATGGTTATTTTATCAAGTCTCTTTACCTACAGTGCGGAACCGGTTGTGATGACATCGATCACGCAGTTTGGTATTGCCTGGATTATGATGCCTCCAGAGCACGACCATTGGATACTCTAGTGGCCAGAGGTAGACAACCCTTCCTCGAGGTAAGAGATGTTTTGGGAATGCGGGATCTTCCCTACATGCAAGCGATCTACGAATTTCGTTGTTTGTCTGACCTTAATGTGTAACCTCATCACATCCCCTGTTCCAGTAAATTGTGTTCCAGCGATACTATCCTCTTGTTTCCGTGCTACTTGTACCTGCCCAGCAGGCTATTAGTCAACCATCTGAGCCTAGCTTCAGAAAAGAGCTAGGAACCGAGGACTTGATGGTCACGGCCATGATGGACTCAGCCATGAGCAGCCATTATTAACTTAGATAAGTTGCCTGCCTAGTCCCTTCCAAACGATAATGTGACCCATTCACCTCGAGCTAGCCACGAGCTAGCAAATCATTGGAAATAACAATTTTGAATATCGGCTCCGCAAAGTGTCACACACGCCTGAGCCTCATAAATAAACAGACTAATATAAAAAATCGTTCTGAATAAAGTGTTTTTATTTTTCGTTGAAATCCTCGCGATTACTTATTCCACTTGAAGAATAGCCCAAGCTGTAGATTGTTTTAGAACTACTGGAGCTCGCCAGGAATGTGGCCTTGGAACACGCTCAGTTCCGCTTAACTCTCCGACATATCATGTTAGCTGTGCACAGGGCCGAAGAGTTGAACAAATTGCTGAATAATGTGTACTTCGCCGAAGTACAGTGAGTAGATTCAAAAAATCATTAAAAGCTAGAACCATCGAAAATAAAGAAACGAAAACACAGACAGAAGAAGAAATTTTACTTTCATTTAAATTTTCTTCCAGAAGGTAAGCAATCAAATGACCACTACAAAATATATTAAATATCCATATATATTATAACGAGGACAGGGAGGGACCATCAGGGCACTCAAGTGAAACGATTTTGATAGGGAGCATGGGACTGCCTCCTCCCTATTGTTAATGGACCGACCCCATCTATTGGGTTTATTCTGTCAATCGAGGGCTCGATTCTAGTGCTGCGGGTGTGAACTTGTTTTTGGAAGCAAATCTCCTCCCTATAATCGTTGGTTTCGCGTAAATGTCTCTGCTTTCGTGCCCACCCAAACGTGTTTGGCTCTTCTTACAAGAGCTTGATTATCACAAACAACAAAGAATTTCTTGTTTATTGACGTTATCCATTTTCATTGCATCGAAAATGTAGATTTAAGTTGATAGTTACATACTATTCTAGAGCAGAGGCTGTTAGTGAAGACGCTTTAAATAAGCTCAGATAAGAAGCTTAGAGTGTACTGTTAAACATTTTTGCTTAAAAAGAATGAAGAAATTTGGCCAGATGCCGTCTGAGGTAGGAAATTCCGTGGCACAGTTAACCATAATTGTTAACTAGTCATTGTCAAAATGAGTGCTGTCGTTGTGCTGGTTAGATGCAAGTCGCTTAAGATTGTCCACGTCTACGTATCCAGCAATTTCGAGAAGAGAAGAGTCAATTATATATTGTAATGTAACCATTGTGTTTAGCCATGTAATTCTGAGGGTTTATCTTCATGCATTGCAGAACAGAAATTCTGAGGCAAATACGTTCTTTTTTTTACTAATTAAGTCCCAAAATGACAACGAACCCGCATTGCCATCTGGTTCCACATTTGGACACAAAAATGAGCTAATGCTATAAAAACATGAGGGTCATTTCGTCGCCCAATTGCTATAGGATACTGAGTGACATTTTCGCGTTTTCAGCTAATGTGGACATCACCGACATTTTCGACAATCGCATTTTCCTGCTTCGTTGGTTCTGTAATGCCTTTCGTACACTAGTAGAATTGCAATTATGCGCGCCACACTTTCCCATAGAAGGCTTGCAACGGCGATTGTATCGTAAATTAATTAATTGATCAATTAGTCGCAGCCGGCGGGATCGCTCTATCTTTGAGCCGACTTCACAGCAGATCCGATGGAATTATACAATTTTAATTAGATTTAATCGAGGCCTCATACACATCTCGGACTCTCTTCTCGACAGCCACTGAAGCGTAAAAATTCTGGCAAAAATAAAACACGTTGTCGTTGTCGGTTCGTTTTCCTCGCTGTAATATCAATTAACGTCTCTAGAGAAAGACCATTCTGGGTTCTGGAAACGCCTATGATGACCATTTTTGGCAAACCGACCTTCGTTGCAGATCCATTGGTGGGTAGTTCTGTGAGAAAATGCCTATTGGTTAGAGATTACACTAGGTATAGTATGAGATAAGGATAGTCTTTTTTACGATAGGATCAAATTAAATCGGTCCTTTGGAATATTAGCCAAGAATTCTTTATTTTCAATAATTATTGCAATTTCAAAACGATGCGATGGAAATTACTATCGAGCATTACTTTGGTCTTGGTGAAAATTATTAAAGTGTTTGAAAGTTTCCTCCGGTTGGCAGTAAATAATGATAACCGTATAGAGTAAGAGTTCTCTCTTGAAGAATGGCATAAACTTTCGAAAAAATAATTAGTAGACTAAATCAATAACACTTGAGTCAAAATTTGCTAAGATAAAATAAAACTTTTGATGCGCAGTGTTGTATAATTGCTCTTTTCTCGGGAAATGAAGTGAAATAAATAAATAAAGGCGCACTGCTTGATGACGCTGAAACGTATGTGACAATTAAATAATTAGTGCGATGCCATCATAATGTGACAAATATGATAAAAATACGTGTATCAATCCCCATGAGAAAGGCTTTTAATTGTTTAAGCTCTTGTATTATTTGCGCACAATCCAGGGCGGTCGGTTCTTAGCTCTTCACGTCTTCCGCTTCTAAGAATTTTGCTCCACCGAATGCGTGTAGAATTACCAAATTTGGAAAACGTCTGCATTGAGCTATCTCAAATTATAATATTTCGCCCGCTATATCACAAAACATTGCGATTGGTTGAGCGGATTCAAAGATAATGATAAAATTACAAAGTCTCACCCGGTTGTCGCAAAACCGATGAGCTTGGAAATCAATAGAACTCATTGTGAACTCTCGTATAAGTGCAGAGATGTTCTCGACTTCTAATAGAGCGAGTATTACATCACATTCCTATCCGTTCCTTATTTAACATCCAGCCGAGCAGGGCTGGCGCCGGTATAGCCTTAGTTTGAGATCATCAGTTTTTATACATTGAGGATGTATGTTACTCCTGTACATCATCTGTTGGTTTTCTGTGTAATAACAGCTGTGGATGTTCCCAAGCGTTCGGCGATGAATAAAATAAACCCAAAAGGATAAGATTGAGCTAATTGAGGATCTGGAATTTTTCTGACGGTAACTAGATCCTTGAGATCAAAGGAGCATTTGTTTTTGCATTAACAGTAGCAGCATTTGGGAAAGTGTTTAACGGGCCGCTCTTTTTTGCATCCAAGTAGACTTACACCCCGTTCACACTACAGCGTATATTACGTGATATAGACTAACTTGATATCAGTATCTATGCATCTAGTTTTCACTAGAAATAATGTGCATGGCATTTGAAATCAAGATATTCTATATCACCTAATATAGGTTGTAATGTGAACGGGGTTTTAAATTCACATGATTTCAAGAATACTAATGGCCCAAATACAATGATAGCGGGAACTGAACGGCAACGGCAAACGGCAAAGCCCGATCTGAGTAACCCTGCTCGTCGAAAAAAAACTGGCTAGATCCAAGCTGATTCCAATTGGACATATCGAAGTCATTCGCGATAACTGTTAAACTTGCCGTTTGCCGTTTCGTTTCCGTTATCATTGTGTTGGTGCGGTAAGAGTGTAGACACACCCTCATGAGAAAAAAATAAGGACCGGCAATTTTTCTTTAGCGGCTCAGTTCTAGATCCCATATAAGAGCCATTTTCCCTATATTGTGATATTTTGGACCTTTTTCTCTGATTATAAATGCCGGGAAACAAAAAAGTACCAGAAACGTTTGGCCTCTTCGATACACTTTTTCAAGATCTGTGAAAAGGATTCCAAGAGTACGTATCAGTATTGTCCTCTTTATATATCTACAATAACATTAGGAAGTTTAGGATATATTTCTAAATCGTGAGCCGCTAAGAACACCAGTGACATCTAAAGGAGTTTGAGGCAAATGCTTGACTGATAGACCGTCCCAGAAAGAAACACATTCAGTTCGTTAAAAAACATGATTGATATTCAGATTCTGGATGTCAACATCAGTTTACACGAAGATACCCTCATTGAACCAGAGCTTTCAAAATCAACTGTTCACTGATCAGCGGATCTTGCAATTTCATGGACAATTTAGGACTGGGATTCATGTTCTTAGGTTTTACCGGTGAATTTTTAGTTTCGTTATTATTATTGCTTTTCTTTCTATTGTGTATTAAGTGAAATGTAGATGATCCATAGAGCACCTAATGTCGTCTATGATTTTTGGATTGGTATGTGTATAAAGAAAACGTTAAAGAATACAAAATGAAATGTTGTTTGAAGATGATGTAGATTCTAAAGATTTAGAATTTAACCAGGCTGAAGAGTAGAAGCTAGTTTCCAAGTGAAGTGATTTTTTTTTTTTAATTTTATTTCTAAGGCATGTAACATGAGTGAATGCAAATGCGGTCTGCATAGGGCAGTAAAGTTTTAACGATGTTAAATGATTTTGCGTGTGTTCTTTTCCATTTTAATGATTAATTCTAGTTTGGCGTTTTTCTACTCTCGCGAGGCAAAGGCTCTGCTCTGCTCTGGTGCTCTTACTCGTAGTACTTTAAGGTAATTTAATATTGAATTTATTTATTTAAGGAGTGTGTTAATAAGCTATCCACAAACTTTCTTTCAAATTATGTTGAAAACCGATATTTTATTCATACAAAAAATTGATCCTTTATTGTACGAGGTTAAACTTGAACATAATCAAGACCGGATGAAATTTAAGTCATTCCTTCACGAATTTTCGAACTTTGGATCGAATGCTCTTCAGCAAGTTCTGGACAAGTGTTGCATCGCATTTTTTGGATGCTTGCGCCCAAATTTTTTTGAACTCCTGCATGTTCCCAGCTGCCTACCAGTCTTCTTGAAAACCCTCTTCACGATTGTCCAGTAACGTTCGATGGGTCGAAGCTGAGGGCAATTTGGTGGATTGATATTTTCCTCAACGAAATCTATACCCTTTTCCGCAAGCCAATTGAGAGTGGTTTTGGCCGACGCTAAATCCGGCCAAAACAGTGGAGGTGTACTATGCATCTTATATAAAGGCAACAATCTCTTCTGGAGACACTCAGATCGATAGATTTCCGCATTTATAGTTCCGGTAGTGTAAAAAATGGTTGACTTCAAACCACAGGAACATATTGCTTGCCATACCAGTACCTTTCGACCGAATTTCTCCACTTGAATCGACCTGTCCGCATTGCTCACATCCTCCCCAACGACGGCAGTAAAGTATTGTGGACCTGGAAGGGTTTTTGAGTCCTCCTTTACATTGGTCTCATCGTCCATCAAAACGCATGCATCCGGACGCTGCAAAAGACGCGAATACAATTTCCGGGCCCTTGTTGCTGCTCGCTTCTTCTGTTCTGCACTTTGTTTTGAGATTTTCTGCTTCTTGTAGGTCTACAGGTGGTTTCGCCTCTTGATACGCTGGATCATTCCGGCAATCGTTCCTGCTTTTTTGGCCAAATCACGTATTGACATTGATTTGTTCTTCATGATTAGAGATACCACTTTCTGTTCCAGTTTCGGGTTGGAAGAACCGGGTTTTCTGCCTCTTTCTGGTAGCTCATCCAAAGAATAGTGTTCCCCAAACTTATTAATGATGGTTTTAACACTCGCATGATGAATTCCAAACCGCTTCGCCAATTTTCGCATAGCCTTCTCACTTAGCCATGTGTCCAGAACCTTAATTTTCACTTCCTTTTCAATACGCGACATTTTGAAAACGCAGAATTTGAACCGCACAAACAAGAAAACAAAAGAAAGCTGACAGTCAAACGCACAGCATGCAGTGTTCATAGCATAAAAAACCATCACAAATACATGCGTACAACGCAAATGTATGTGGATAGCTTATATTCGATACACTCCTTATTTATTGTAAGATTCTTATTGCTTCGAAAAGACGTTTTTGTTCGGGCTTAAGCTCTACGGCTCACGTCGGCCTTTCTAAGCAGTGTTTATATATCTGGACCGTGCAGGCCATTTCGGTTCGCAAACGGGAATTAAGATCCTCCGACCTGCCGAGAATCTCTTGCGGAGTGTTTCAATTCGTCCGGGTGGTTGCGTAGTCATAAACCAGTTGGAGATACTTTGGCATTCCGTAAGAGAGGAGACGATAGAGTTCCGGATTTTCAGCCGCTGCCAATTCTGCAACTTTATACACTACAACAAACACACCTTCACACACAATTATTAATTACATTATGAAAACATAAATAAAACCAATCTAAAATTACCTATGCGTTACTTATTTATCTTTACCAAGCCCTGTTGTTATTTTGTCCACCCAGGACTCACGTACGGAGTCCGTTAGTTTGAGCAATTGCTCGTTAACATTACTGCATGTCACCTTAACTCATTCGCTTTCGTTTGTGGCCAGGTTTTGCATGGTAGATTGAGAACCCTTCGAGAATTTTTCCGTAGATTGTGTACTCGTGCTTCAAAGAAGCTTATCCGGGCAAATCAATAAAACTGTACCAGAGGTCTCTCCCCAGGAGAGTGGCGCATAGGCCACTGTGTTGAAGACAATCTGCAAGAGAGTAGGAAGAACGGTTACAAGGTACAGTTTCACAGCTTCCTATTTGTACCAGTCCATGGTCAACCTAGCGTAATGACAAGAAGTAATGTCGTGCCAGAATATTTCTGAATTGCCATGTTGACGAATCAGCGGCAACAGGTATTAGCATTAATTAACGTAAACCTACGATTCAAAAGAACGCCCAGTTCACATTTAGTGCACAATGATGGTGGGTGATGATGACGGATGGTCATCTGACCCGGAGCACGACATTGATGGTGCCCTCTCTTCCCATTTCGGTGGCCAGCAAGTAGAGGGTTGACAATGATGAATGAAAACTCAGCCCGGTCAGTATCCATTCGATGATCGAGCCGTCAACATACGCGCAGGAAAATCTCAAAGTGTAACCAACGGCATACCAGAGTTTTTTTTTTGGTTATTTAGTGGAAAGAATAGAACCGTGTGATTTATGCTGCTAGGCCGGATCAGTTCAATCGGTCGGGCATAGAGCAAAGCATATTTGTTGATGAAAGGGAAGAAAGCGCGGGTACCATCACTGGGCTGAAGAATGCAACAGTTCTCGTTCTTGTGCCTTTCTACGCCCGGTAACTGATCTGGACGTGCCTTTTTAGGAGCGGGAAAACGTGAACAACAAAAGCGACAACCAGTGGTGTGCGACCAAATTAAAAAAAAAATACATGAGAAGTGCAGGGATTAAGCGGTTGCGTGATTTCGGTTAAGTGAACCCGTATAATATTTGTCACTAACAACGACGGCAACGAAAGGAAAGAATGAGAGAGATGTGACAAAACAAAAAAAAACGTGTCGAAAGAGAATAATTGTTAATGGGAACTGTTGAATGGTGATTCATTACGGAGATCTACTTCCTTCCGACTAGAGCAGATCGGTTCTGAACGAAAATAAAGTGGTGGCGCGAACTTTTAAATGTAACCAAATCAATCTGAATAAGAGTTCAAATACTGTGATAGCATTTATCATCCAATAAACGATATAGCTAGTGAAGCAAGTTTAAATGCATCTCTGGTAAAACAGGTGAGTTAATTTGTCCTCATCAATTCTATGACTAATGTTGAACGATCTTTTCATAAAATAAACGAACTACCGTGAAGTACCCTAATTCTGCGCAGCACCTAATAATGCGCTTTTTGCCAAAATTTTGCAGTTATTTGCAAGATTGTCAAACTTTATATTTTATCCCATACACGAGAGGACATGTAGACATGTAGAACTAAATCCAAAGAATATTCAACTAATCCATAGTTCGGAATGTTTTAAAATGCACAAAATTAGGGCATTAGATACGCAAAATATGGGTACTGCAAACAATTCCTATTATATGTATAAATCTTAACGGATAAGGATTGTTTAAGAAATGGATTCAATTTAGGGTTCACAATAAATCCGGTCTCATAAAACCATGTGTTACTCGGAATTAGTCGTTAGTCCTGGGTTTGCTTTGGTGCTGTGAAATCCCTGATACGGACGATGATTGTGTTGGCATAAGTTGGGCTTTATGCCAACACAATCATCGTCCGTATCAGGGATTTCACAGCACCAAAGCAAACCCAGGACCACCGACTAATTCCGAGTAAAACCTGGTTTTATGTGACCGGATTTATTGTGAACCCTAAATTGAATCCATGTCTTAAATTACCCTTGGATGGTTCAGGGCAGTTCTGTGATGATACAGGTAAAATCGGTTGGAATATTTATTGAAATGCATCACTTAAAAAGAAGGTGGTGGTCGTGTAGAATGAATCGAAATTCGTAAAAGAATCGGTCGATGGTTATCAAGTCAAACACCAGAGTGTCAAAACGAACTTATTTTGCTCCTAAGGAATCCCGTTTAGCTTACTGGTAAACATTATTCTAACGTAAAACAAATAATAAATGAGGCACATAAATATGGTCGTCGAAAGTTCTATTTTAGTCGGATATTCTTCAAATTTTCAGAGAATGATTACAACGCACTCGACTCAGTAGATATGCCCATTCGTGGTACCGCGTTTACAAAAGTCATAGATTTGTACAAGAGCTGGACGTTGTGATACATCTTGTCTAAAGATACACATGGCAGTTTGATTTGACTTACTGATATTTTTTTTACACAAACTAAAATTATCAACCATTTCAGAAAAACTATTTTTATAGCACACGAAAAATAAGATCAATTTCAAAATTTTACAGAAAAAATCGGAGCAAATCAAGTAATTAGTAATCAATATCCCGATCGCCTGTAGCCATTTTGACATGGTTTCCACCAGGTTTCTGAGGTAGCAGGGACCCAGTTCGTTTCAAGCCTTCTCCAACGCCGCATGATACATCTGTTTTTTTTTTCACTTTATTATCAAGAATCGCCCAAAGATTATCGAATGGGTGCAAGTCATGGCTCTGGGGCGGTCATTCTAATGGTTTGATGCGACAGGATTGGAAAAAGGCGAACTCCAGATTTTCGCTCAGAATATCAATATAGCCATCTGCTATTATAATCCCATTGAATTGGGCCAGATTACCCACTCCAAACCACGAAAATCAGCCCTAGACCATAATATTACCTCCACCGTATTTCATGGTTGGCTGAAGATGTCTATCATGCAGTTCTCGATCACTTCTGTGCTATTTGCCACCGATTCTTGTTGAACAGCTCAACCTTGTATTCGTCCGACCTCACAACACGTTTCCAGAACTCCAGGGGCTTAGTTATGTGGGTTCTGGCGAATTGGCGCCGTTTTTCCTGATTGGTCCGGCTGATGAATGGTCGCTTCTTGGAGAAATGGTTTTCCAACCCCTTCTCGGCGATCGTCGACGGATAACGCGATCCGAAAACTCAGCTTCTCTTTCTCGGTGATTCGCAACACTTCCAAGCTTCTAGTGGCTCAGAAAAATCTTCTGAAGTGTACCACGGCTCACTCCATATCTCGCGGCAACTGAGTGCTGGGTGTGGTTCCGATTGCAATCACGCACGATCAGATTTCGGACAGGTAACTAAAACCACCCATGTTAATCGCTTTAAAAACTTCGAGGTGAAACTCAACAATGAAACGTCAAAGCAGCGATTTACGGGGGATATGCCAGCGGATTCTACACGGAAAAATATGTTTCTGTTGTATGGTCATTTTGTGATAACTCAAACAGAAGATAATTAAGTTTTCCGTTAGAGGTAAATTTAAATTAACGAGTATTTTGGAATATATGTGTGAAACTTGGTTCTGATATGTGGACATATAAACAGCTCTATTATTCGCCAGTCACTGTATGGCTGACTAATTTCTCTACATCCACAGATGGCCTGCCAATCCACAGACTTTATGGCGAATCTGTCCACCTTCTTCTTTCTTACATCCTCAGGAACGGCCAACCGTGATATAGCAAAAAAACCCTAGCAATTGCTTTGTGTCCGCCTTGATGTAAGTCTCGTCGTCCATCACGGCGCTCCTCAATGGCATCAACCACTTAATAGTTTCCGTTTCCTGGCGCGGGTTTTTGGCTACCATGTTTTGTTTGTCTTCCGGTTGTGTGCCTTCCTGACCTTGTGGACGTGAAGGCCGGCACGTTTCATATAGAAACCTCCGCCTAATTCGCCACATCGTGGATCGAAATGTTCGGTCGACGCTTGAACAGATTCAACGCCTTCCTTGCCTCAACCGGTTCAACTGTCTTTGGGAATCTGCCACTGACTGACCACCTCTGGGTCGTATCTCACTTTGAATGACTTCATCATTCGGGAGCCCGTCAAATGATGGAATCCAATCCTTCCGAAATGTGTTCCAATCCATCTGTGGTACGCAGTCGGATTTTCCACGAGGGCGGACATAATTTTTTGGTGGACCTGCTCTTGTTCCGATGCCATCTCAATAATCAATTGACAAATAATGAAATTTTGCGAAAACCTTATGTCTGAGACAAGCATACAACGTACGTACGTGAACTCATTTATTCTAGTACCTGTTTTTAGTACTGGATTAAAATATTTGACAGTTTGTTTTAAAAATATGTCTAATCCACCATGACGATTTTTGATGATTCAAACAGATATACTATAAACTTGCGAAATTTAAGAGAATTTTCTATAGATTTTTATTAGCCTTTAAAATGGCGCTTAAATTATGCAACAGTAAAACCAAAAGTTGTACCATAAAAGCTGCCTCGCATATGGTATTTTGTTAAGCGTTCTGAGCATTAACAACCTTTTGATTTCTGATATTTATTAAATAATTGATTTGGCAAAAAACGATTATCATTTATTTACCATGAGTTGTGCATATTATTCTCATAAACAAACATAATTTTGTCAATCATAACAATCTTAACTATCTTTGTTAACTTCTGTTTGTTTGACATTTTTCAAACTAGCATGTCATGTTCATGTGTTTCTGCATTTGTTTTTACTTTGAAGTTACTTGATTATAACCTATTTGGTATAATGATGCTAGAAACTACCAAGATGATACATCATCATGTTGAAAGGATGTTGTTCAAAGCATCTTGAAAACGTATTATTAGTCCTAAATCTGTATCTAAAAACTTCTTGTGTGACCTTAAATATGTTTCAAATAGATCGATTTATTGCGCTGTTTTGGTCATATAAGATACCAAAAATAAGTTATGTTTACTAGAAAAATACATGAGCCTTTAAGCTTTCCTGATTACAAGTGTTGATATATACTAGTGGGCAAGTCACTGAACCCAAAACCTCAACGTTCAAGGTTCGAATCCAGGTTGGTCCATATTTTTATTTTTTCAACATCATTATATTTCATAACATAAATTTATGATATTCATACTGATTTCTTATAGCAAACAATGTGGATATAGAAAGTTTATTTCGCTGAATGTACGTTTCGTCGATTTAAAAAACGATTTTAAATCCTTGAGCCCTACTTAAATGTTAGTCTACATGAATTTCCTAAAAAAAAAGAATTCAAAGTTAAGTTGATCAGTATGAACAAGTCATGACATACACAAAGTTTCATTCGATTCGGAGATAGCGTTGCCAAGCGCTAGACGGCGTGGTGCGAAATTCGTCTATACTGGATTACTCCGTTTTTTGCCCAACGCTTTAAAGTTGAAGCATCGGTGACGTGTTGCATGATGAACAGATGAAATTCAATTCCAGACCTTGAAGCGGAATTATTTAAATGGCCGTAATGTGTGAAGGATAAACATCATCGCCATCAACGACCCATATTATATTTCAGCGCCATGCTGTGTGACTGTGAATTGATACATTTTAATTTACATCTTGTGTTTTTGTTCCTTTCGATTTGCAGGATAAAAAAAATAGCAACATTCGCATCAAACAGAACGCAATGGATTCGATCGTTAGCATCAGTGCCAAACATTCATTCAACTGGATCTCAGCGACGCTGCTCGTAGTCATCGCTCTTCGACCGTTCGCTCTTTGCGGTCAACAGTTCAGAAGCGTACCCACGACGGTCAAAACGTATGAGAACGAAACCGTGCTGCTTCCATGCTACCACAATTGTAAGGCAAAATCCCATTCCAGATTTGTTTTCATCTATCAATTTATTCACTTACTTACGAACTAACCAAAGCGACCAAACTGAATTAATGGAGAATGTCAATTACCTAACGGCTTCATATTGTGGACGATTCAAAAGTAATTCTTCCATTGGCGGGTCACACATGCTCTATGTCAATGTGTCAAAAGTCAATCTCTCTTTATTTATACACGGAATTTTCTGTCCCATTAGACGTGATTGCTCATGTAAACAAAGTATACGAGTAATAGAAAAAGCTAGTCATCTTTGAAGCTAGCATGATTGAAGAATTTTAGCTATAGACAATTAATGAAATTCTTTCGAGTTTAAGAGCGTACATACAGTCAGTCTCAAAATTAAGCGTACATATGTGATTCATCAAGAAATCTCCAGCTTTTTCAGGGTTATAAGTGAATAAAAGCAAACAACTAGTACACATGATAGAAACAATCTTTTTCTCTTGTATTTACTGCTTACAAGAAACAAAAACAACAACAAATTCAAGATTTCAGGCTAATTCGGATGTTACTAAATTGAGCGTACAGTACATGAGTATCATAGAAAATGAGTTTGAACAATGTCGGAAATCGTTGAAATTAGTTTTTTAGTATTTCGTTTGACCACCTTTGGCATCCAGAACAGCCTTCAAGCCTCGCGGCATCGATTCCACCAATTTCCTGGTCACCGTTGCTGGAATACTATTCCAAATCTCCTGAATCACCAGTTTGAGTTCCTTTTTGTTTCATGCTTTTGATTTATAGCTGTTATTCAATCGGTGCTTAACCTCCCACCACAAGTGCTCAATCGGGTTCAAATCCAGTGACTGCGGAGGGGTTCTCAGTTGCTTAGGAACATTGTAAAACAACCACTCTCGTACAACGTGCGACGTGTGTTTTGGATCATTGTCCTGCTGAAAGTAATAATCACGCGGTAGTTCCAATTTTTGCACAGAAGGTTGTTCACTGGCCACTGGCCACCATTGAACCCCACAACAAGATGCTGCCCTTTCCTTGTTCGACAGTAGGGCTTAAATGCTTGACCACCAACGACGAATTCGGTACTCTCCAAACCATCTATCTTCCATCGAATCCAAGTAGACTAATTTTCATCTCGTCAGTAAAAACCACCTTGTTCCAAAACTCCAAGACTCCTGCGCAAAATCCAGTCACTTCTTAATATTTGCTTTTGAGAGAAGAGGCTCTCTCCGAGCAACCCTTCCCCTCAGATTGTGTCGGATGGTTTGAGCACTGACGGATCTCCCGATATTGTCATCAACCCCGTTGGCCAATTTCGGAATACTTGTTTTAGGTTCTTTTCTTATTGTTCGCACGATTCCTCGTTCGTCAGCAGCGGTCAAGATCCGTTTGCGGCCTCCGCCTGTGCGGTTCTTCAAAGTTCCCTCGACTTTCCACTTGTTAACGATTGTTTGCATTGTGGAATGTGTTCTTCCAATGGCAGCCGCTATTCCCCGTAAAGATTTCCCACGAAGGCACATACTGATCACTTGAGTGCGCGTGGCAGTATCGGTTTCTTTACACGCCATTTCGATCCAAATACAATAAACTTCCAGACGCAAATAACTGAGATCGCTGCCAATGCAACTGAGAGTTGTTGATATGCACTGAAAAATTCATTTCAAATTGCCATTATTGTGTATATATCTCTATCTCTATCTCTATCTCTCTCTACCTCTATCTATATCTCTATCTCTATCTCTATCTCTATCTCTATCTCTATCTCTATGTCTATCTCTATCTCTATCTCTATCTATCTATCTATCTATCTATCTATCTATCTTCTGTCTGTCTGCATAGAAAACTACTGAACCGATCGGCGTGAAATTTTGTATGGAGGAGCTTTAAGACCGAGGAAGGTTCTTAACATAGTAAGGGCCTTCTTTGTAAGGGGGGGGGCTCCCATACAAATGAAACACATATCTCTGTATAACTCGAGAAATGTCCATGCAAAAGAAACCAAATTTGACATATGAGAGTTTTTGAAGGCAAGAAATGTTTCTTTGGTAACTTGAAACTACCCCCCCCCCTCCCCTGGATGAGGAGGCTCTCAAACAAATGAAACAGAAGTTTCCGCATAATTCAAACACTAATTAAGCAAATGGAGCCAAATATTGTGTGTGGGGTTTCCTGGAGGCAATAAACGTTTCTATGGTAGTTTGAGACCCCTCCCTTCTCTAGATGGTGGGGAGGGGGGCTCTCATACAAATGAAACTGAAATTTCTGCATAACTCGAGAACTAATAAAGCAAATGGAAACAAATTTTGATTGTGGGTATTTTGTGGCCCATCCTCTAGTAGTAAGGGTGGGGGGAGCATAACTCGAGAACTAATCAAGCAAATGAAACCAAACTTGGCAGGTTGAGGTTTTTGAAGGCAAGAAATATTTTTATGGTGGTTTGATACCCCTCCAATGTCTAGAAGGGGAGGGGGGGGGACTCTCATACAAATAAAACACAAATTTTAACCTAACATGAGAATTATCCAGGCAATCTGTTGCATTTTAATTTTTTATTTTTGATGCAATCTTTATACGAATATAAAGGTACATACATTTAAGATCTATCTGCATCAGAAAAATGACAGTTATTGTTAAGCGCCGTTTGGGAAAACGGGACACAGTGCTAGTTGTACTGATGGGTCAAGAACCGGGTCAGAAACCCTACCAGCATTTTTATGGTGTCTTGGATAATGACTGAAAACTAAGATAAGTAATCAGCGCCAAAACAACTACAAAGCCACTTTTGTTTGAATCAAGAAACCGGCTGATAATAATTGCCGATTGATTATCGCAAGGTAAAATCCCTATTTGAGATTTGAGATTATGCGTCTTCCCGAACACTGATATATTTATAATCCTCAAGAGCACGGCCGTAATTCATTCAAAGTCACCCGATGACAATAGCAATTTGCTTAACTCAATCATTTCCCATTGCTGTCTGGAAAGCAAGAACACTGCACCACCATCTGAATAGGACCAATTTCACACCATCCACTACAGAGGATTATGATAATGTATGGGCCAAATATTTGACAAAAGCCAGCCAATTTAGATTTACAACGAATGGATCTGCTCATTCAACACACGAGCTCACAATTTCGTTTTTTTTTTCATCTCCTCTATGACTGTATAGTGCCTTACCGCTACGTTCGATGGTCACGGGATAATATGCTACTAGCGGATTCGAGGTATCCAGAGCTAACACCTCCACCACGAATCAAACTTTGGATCAATGGAAGCCTGGAGGTTAGCCAGGTACAGATGGACGACACCGGCGATTACCAATGTGAAATTATCACCGAAAGCGGAAAGGCACTCCAGAAACATGCCATCGAAGTGCAATGTAAGTCTTTCTTTGTTTTGAGTTTTACCTACTTATAATCTGTAACGATTTCAGATCCTCCAAACATACTGATGTATCCTTCGGACCGAGTTGAAGTTAAGGTTGGTCAAATTCTGGAGATCATTTGTGATGTCAAAGGCATTCCACCGCCGTACGTCACGTGGAGTTTCAGAGTAAGAGCCGCGAACCACTGGAAATTAACAAGACATACATTAATCCTATTGTTTGTAGAATGAGAATGCTAGCACTACCTTTGATAATAGCCGCAAAATTAGCGTTCTGATCGAGGACAAAGACTACGCAGGGCCCGTAGAATGTTCCGCAACCAACGGAGTTGGCGAACCAGTCAGTGTAGTCCTAGATGTGTTTGTAGACTGTTAGTATTTTATTTAATGAAAAAAATCAGAAACAATTACCTGTAACTTTTGCATCTCGCCACAGTTATTCCGGAGGTCTCCGTCAAAATGACACCCGTCCACACCAAGATCGGTCAAAATGCTCACCTGGAGTGCATCGTGACCTCTGCCCCGACTGCTGCCGTCCATTGGTTCCGTAACGGGTTACCCCTGCCATCGGATCGCCGATTCATGAAACAAGATAGTATCGTGAGCACACCGCAGTATCACACCGTCTATCGGCACGTTCTCATCATTCGGAACGTGAAAGACGCCGACCTGGGACACTACGAATGCAAAGCTGAAAACAAGATCGGAATCAAGGGAGCTCACCTCGAGTTGACGGGCCGTCCGATGCCGGCTTCGTTCAAACCATCGGCCGAAATGTCTTCACCTTCGACGCACAATCTCGTATGGCAGGTGGAGAGCTTTTCGACCGTAATCGAATATAAGCTCAAGTTCCGGAAGATTCCATCGGGAAACATTACTCCGAACAAGCGATATCCGAATCTTCCCTGGAGTGAGTTGATTATACCGTCGGATGGATCGTCCGGCCCGTTGCACAGTACCGGCTACACGCTCCAGGGACTTCAGGCTGCCAGCGTTTATGAGGTTGTGGTGTTGGCAAGAAACCGCTATGGCTGGAGCGATGTTAGCAACATTTTGAGATTCGCAACCGGCGGTGAAGGTAGGACATTGTGCTTTGAAACGTATTATTCGTGTGTATTAACTCCTATTTCTAATTTCAGTTGAACTGGAGGACGTAGGATACCAAACGACTGAGACTATTGATTACCCAAGCGAGAGTGAATATCCCAGCATAACGGATAATGAGATCATGAATGAAGTGTATGACTACAAGGGATTATACGGCAGTAATTTCAACGGTGGGATCATTTCCAGACCGAATGTGAAACTTTCTTGTGTGCTATTGTTATTGTGCAGTGTTTCTATGTATATTACATAAAACTAGAGCGGGGTAATAAAATTTATGATATTTTTTAATGACTTACACCCATTAGATGTACTCTGAAAGAACTTTGAGCGAACTGAACTGAACACTCCTGTATTTTTTCTACAAATTCAGTTACCATAGCCCGGCGCGAGCAGTTATACTTCTTTAATAAAACTAATCTGTACGAGAAAGGTGTTTCAGAATTACACACAGTAGCTGTACAAACGTTAGAGCAACTTTGATCGACTACTCTTGAAGACGGTTGGAGAGACATTCACCTTAGAAACCACTAACCTAGGGGTATTAAGCACGTCCGTTTGAACCGGAACGCTAACGACCACGGGCATTTTATGAGAAGTTGAACAGTTCGCGCAAAGGCTAACAAACTACGGCTACGTGCAGCAAGCGGATATGTACCGAGACTTGGAAGGCAATCTTTCTACGAACGTGTGTGAGGTGATCGAAAGGTGCAAGAATTATTTTAACGAGCACCTCAACGTTTAAGCACCCAAGGGTTTAAGGGGGGAGAGGAGCTTTGGCATTTTCTTACGCACCATACCATCAGGGATAGGATTCAATACAGCCGAAACCTTGGAATCGCTTTTATCAAGACCACTAGCCTGGAAGTGGCACAGAAAACCGTCGAAGAGCACGACGACAAACACATTTTGACAGTTGACGGGAAGACGTACAAGCTTCACTTGGAGATGGAAGACGGGGCGGTCGAAGTGAAACTGTTCAACCTCTCTGAGGACGTAACAACCGACAAAATTACAAAATTTCTTGATGCGTATGGGGAGGTGCTTGCCATTCGAGAGGAGTTTTGGGATGAAAAACATCTATTCGCCGGTCTTCCATCCGGTGTTCGCGTCGCACGCATGGTCGTAAGGAAATACATTGCCTCATACGTCACGATCGATTCGGAGATGACACATGTGGCCTATTATGGTCAACATCAAACCTGCAAATACTGTAGCGAATATGTACACAACGGCGTCTCGTGTGTGCAGAATAAAAAGCTACTAGTACAAAAGCTTGCAACAAACAGCGTCTCTTATGCAGAAGCAACAAAAACTCAGCAACCTTCCCGTATACAGCCACTCGCAACCAAACAATTTGTCCCTAAACCTACCACATCGAAACCAAGCGGTCAAGTTCTACGAGATACACCGACAGCTATCGTGCCGTCGTCAAGCAGTTTAATGCCCCCTCCGGCAAGTGTCATTGACTCCCCAACACCAACAACCGAGCAGCTTCAAGAAAACGTAACTGACCAATGGACACGAGTGACACGCAGA
The DNA here is from genome assembly GCA_034211315.2 of Aedes japonicus. NCBI lineage: Eukaryota > Metazoa > Arthropoda > Insecta > Diptera > Culicidae > Aedes > Aedes japonicus. Next base: position 1,082,662 of record JASCZW010000415.1, on the reverse strand, counting down.
ATGCAGAAAAAAACCGACGGCAACGAAACCGATTCGTCCACCTCCAGCAAGAAATCGCACAAGCAGCCAAAAAAAATGCGCTGTGACGACAACGACTCACTCGACCTCCTTTCCTAAACAGTCCTCTTCACCAGCTATAACATTGCTACGGTAAACGTGAATACCATCACGAACACTACTAAGCTTAACGCGCTCCGAACGTTTATTAGGACTATGGAATTGGATATTGTGTTTATACAGGAGGTCGAAAACGAGCAACTATCACTCCCAGGCTTCAACGTCATCACCAACGTTGATCACATGAGGAGGAACTGCTATCGCTTTAAAAGAATACATCCACAATTCGAATGTCGAGAAAAGCTTGGACGGCCGCCTCATAGCTTTACGTATTCACAATACTACACTCTGCTGTGTCTACGCTCCATCCGGCACTGCCTATCGTGCCCAAAAAAAGAAATTTTTCAACAACACCCTGGCGTTCTATCTTCGTCATCCTACGGAGAATGTAATTCTTGCCGGAGATTTCAACTGCGTGCTACGGCAATGCGATACCACGGGACATAACATGAGTCCCTCTCTACAAGCAACCGTGCAGCAACTGCGTCTGCATGATGTGTGGCAAAAATTACGCTCAAGGGACGCGGGTTATACATACATTACTGCCAATTCATCTTCCCGACTGGATCGCATCTACGTCACCGGTGGCTTGTGCGAGCAACTGCGGAACATAAATACGCACGCATGTTCATTCACTGATCACATGGCCGTCACCTCTCGCATATGTTTACCCGATCTAGGTCAAGCTCCAGGGCGGGGGTTTTGGTCTCTACGTCCTCATCTCCTCACCGTAGATGCACTATCGGATCTACAGATTCGATGGCAGTTTTGGACCAGACAAAGGCGAAACTATCAGAGATGGATGGACTGGTGGCTGGAATATGGTAAACCTAAACTCACCAGCTTTTTCCGATGGCAATCGAAACAAGCATTCGACGAATTTCATCATGCGCAACAAAATCTTCACAACCAACTGCGCTCGGCATACAACGGCTACTATCAAAATCCAGGGATGTTGGCCACAATAAACCGCCTCAAGGGAGAAATGCTCTCTTTACAAAGACGATTCACTCACGCTTTCGTACACATAAACGAACCCATCGTAGCCGGAGAGCCACTCTCTGTGTTTCAGCTCGGAGATCGTAGACGAAAACGGACAACGATAATGCGACTAGATGGAGAGCAAGGCGAAGCCATTGATAACTCCGAAGCAATTCAAGATCACTTCTTCCAGTACTTTTCTGAGTTGTATTCCGAAACAGATAGAGAAATGGAGCAGCCCAATGATTTCCACTGTGAACAGATCATCACAGAAAACGACGCAACGAACGAAGCATGCATGGATGCGATCACCACAGCAGATATATGGAGCGCGATCAAGTCAAGCGCGTCAAAGAAATCCCCTGGACCAGATGGAATACCAAAAGAATTCTATCTTCGGGCTTTTGACATCATCCACCGCGAACTCAACTTAGTTCTTAACGAGGCCTTGGCATCCGACTTTCCAGCTAAATTCGTGGACGGTATTATCGTTCTGGTTAAAAAGCGGGGATCTGGCGACACGGTTGGCTCGTTTCGGCCGATATCTCTTCTAAACTTCGACTACAAACTACTCTCCCGCATACTAAAATCTCGTTTGGAAAGAGTGATGCAAGAGCACCGTATTCTCAGCAACGCCCAAAAATGCTCAAATGCAAACAACAACATCTTCCAAGCCACACTAGCATTAAAGGATCGGATCGCTCAACTGTCGGCGCGAAAGCAGGTAGGAAAGTTTGTGAGTTTCGACTTGGACCACGCTTTTGATCGAGTGAGGCACTCTTTCCTCTTCGGGACCATGCGCTCTCTCGGCTTGAATTCGCAATTAGTGGATCTACTTTCACATATATCGCAACTCTCAGCACATTTGGCTGCATTCATTACGAACACTTACTATTCACCAAAAAGTGATACTTTTGAATACTTTTATCACTTCCAAGGTTTGGTATCTATCATCCGTATTACCGTTGTATAATGTCCACTCAGCCAAACTAACAGCTACCATGGGAACGTTTTTGTGGAGACGACAGCCAGCACGTGTTCCAACGCAGCAATTGGCAAGATCAAGAGATCAGGGAGGTATGAAGCTTCATCTTCCGGCGTTTAAGGCTAAAGCTTTGCTGATCAATCGTCATCTTCAGGAGATCGGTTCCATTCCCTTCTATCAATCCTTCCTCACCCAAGCAGTCCCTCTTGCTCCCCCTTCAGATCTTCCTTGTTTGAAAACAATCCTGCAAACATACCCGAGTTTGCCTCCCCATATCCAACAATCCCCTTCCTCCGATCAAATACACCGGTATTACATCGAACAGACTGCACGCCCGAGAGTGGAAATGTGCCACACAACGGTGAATTGGAAGCGAGTTTGGCTCAACATAGGTAGCAGAAGGATGACATCAGCCCAGCGTAGCAACTGGTACTTGCTAGTGAATGAGAAGTTGGAACACCGAAAATTGTGGTATACAATTCGACGAGCGGACAGTGAGCAGTGCTTGCACTGCAATGCAACGACAGAAACACTCAGGCACAAACTAAGTGAGTGTCGACGAGTGACAGCGGCGTGGTCTCATCTACAGAGTGTATTGTCAACGGTCACCGATACCCGCAGAAGGTTTTCGTTCGACGAATTGATGCATCCAGTCTTAGAAAGAATAGGAAACACACGAAAACATATAACAATGAAGCATTTCATTAATTATGTCACCTTTATCATGAACTGTGATAATGTAGTAGACATTGGTGAATTAAATTTTCATCTGCAAGTTGAATTGTAACTAATCTAATTGTAGTTTTTACACAAAATCAACGAAATATACTCATTTTATTAAGTAAAAAAAAAATCAGGGTTTGTACAGACACTTCAGATACCGTGTTCTAGACGACACTAGAATACGACGCGGACACTCGCGGAGAGTCACGATTCCGACGACACGACAATATTGCAGGCAACGAGAGAAGTCGAAGGGGCAACACTTTCCACTACAAGAACTCATTTCTTGAGAGTAAAAGAAACGATACCGAACGACACTATTTATTTAAACCGATCGCGATCTATGGTACATCCAGATCGGTGACCGGGTGGTAAAAAACTAACTTACGATGTAACTATTTAGTTCACTTGGTACCTATCGATCTGGTAGCTACCTATTGTTCCTGCTGTCCAGACCGCCGGTGAGGCCGGCGTTGATGGTAAAAACAACGGTCTATTGTGCGATGTCTGGCTCAAAGGCTTTATTTATATATGAGGCTTTATTACTGACCAGAACAACGTAGATGATAGAAGGGTGGTTGCAACAGTTGTTTAGAGTAGGATTTTGGAATTACAAAAAAATTAGGCGAGATTGAATTTAATTTAAACCTAATTGAGTGTTAAACACCGTGGTAGCCGCCTTTGTCCAAATTTGAAGTGCTTGATATCTTTGATTCCTTGTTTCTTTCCAGAAAGGTTCCGCTTTATCAGAGTCCAACATCTCTCGATTGCTCCTAACTCTGAACAATTTGGCGGATTTGTAGTTTTTGGTACCCGTTCATTACAGTTTTAGCATAATGGCATGATGCCAAATCGAAGACGCGTCTGGGTAGCTCAGTGGTTACCCGTTCTGCTTACTGAGCAGATGGTCGGGAGTTCAATCCCAGGCCCGACCCTTTCCTTGCCATTTGTCACTTGCCTCTTTCTATCACCACTGGATTTAAAATAAAAAGCAGTCTACTGCGCGCTCTTTCACTTACCACAGTGCATCCATGATCTAAAAAGAAACCTGCCTCACTAACACAACTATCCTTCCTTTGGCAATTGCAGAGATGCAGTGGTGCTCACGGTTTCTTATAACAACGATTGTCAAACTAATCATCCTTCTTTCCCCCTCCCCAATGACCGTGAGGACGTGGCCAGTGCCGGTACTGATCTATAAATAGATTTAGTGAACTTGTACATTGAAGATGTAAAACTACTCCCAAGCTCCATCTATGTGGTTCTCTGAGAAATTACACTAGGTTCGATCAGCAAAGGAGTAGCAACTACGATATTGAACGGTATTTAAAAAAAAATGGCGTGATGCCAAATCGAGCCAGAACAAAGTTGTTTCTTTGTGATTTTTGATGGAAGGTAGCAATCGCTTTTGTAGGCACTCTTTCTGGTAAATCTCCTTGTTGATTGTGCATGTAGGGACGACAGATTTTCTCTTTCACCCACACGTACGAATCGCTTGCCAAACAAGATATTTTATGTGAAATTTAGAGGCTTTCTTCATCCTGAAATTCTCAGCTGTAGCGTTTTTTTAACTTACTTGTTTATTTATGAGGCTAGGATGCCATAGCCATAACGGAGCCGACTTCTTTTACATGTTTGAACGACAATAACTTACTAACGAGGTTATTTTTGAAAGGCCGAAAAACTCGCGGCTTGGTCGAGGTTAGGGATTACAATGATTCGGGTAGGAATGGGGAAGTAAGAATCTTAACGTTGGTCTTCAACAGCAGATTGGCGATGCGATATTGTTGCTGTTGGTCTGGCGTAGATGTTGCATTGCGTTAATCGATACAATAGAAACGGTATTACGGAGGAGGGGACGAAGTGGATATGTTAAAACGACAGCTAAGAGAGAATAAAACGAAAAAAAAAACAAATACATCTATTTGTTTTAAGAACTTGTAAATTAGCCCCATATAGTCCAAGTCCAGCTTACCCAGCACATCTCTGATATCTTCCTTCTCTGGTTTTCTTCGGGCCCTTAGGGATGCGCAAAGATCAGATCTGACAATTTCGAAATCGAGCCAATACCAGACAACGTGGTTGATGTTCTGATAACCACCAGAGCCGCATTTATTGGTGGCTGAGAGCCCTATTCGATAGAAATGAGAGGCTAACGAGTAGTGATTGGACATACGACGAAACATTACCTTGGTAAAATACCGGCTAATATCCAACCCTCTGAACCACGATTTTTTCGATACCTGTAGTAGAATGGAACGTAGGGCTTCAAATGGTGAATGGACAACCTGTATTGAGATTGTGGCCGACTTCCGGTCCTCACAAGTTCCTACCTCACGCCTCCACGAGTCATATGATCACAAAAGACTGCGAGCTGAAACATGGAGAAGCTGGTTGGCGTAGCCTGAGCAATGTTGTCAATCTTACAATAGCGAAGTGAGGGGGTGCGACTGAAGATCGTGTACCTTTGAATCCTATTGTATATTTTCCTTTCTCATTTAATTAATAATATCAGCACGCTTTGGAATCATCTTTGCATTCTAAAACCATCTATCTTAAGCATGGAATTCAATTGAAGGCTCAGTTTGTTTTTGAACATTTCAGCATGAACATATAAATTGCACTTCTGAACTTCAACTACTATTTTCTTAAAATACTGCCCTGCGACCATAAGCACTATCGGATTATATTTAAATAAATTTGTTTAGTGGTATTATGATTGGATAAGCCATTTATACCAGAAATCATCAAACCGGGATCTTCGATTACTTATACTGCTATCTTGGAGCGTAACTAGAAGAGTATAGGAATTTTTTTTTTTTTAAATTGTTACATTTCAGAAAAACATCATACATCTTTTTATTTAAAATTTTATCTAATATAATGCCATGATATGTGATGATTTACTCTATTTTTCAGCGTTTCCAGGACCTCAAGAAAATCAAAATTTACCATTTTTTTCTTAACATTAACAAACCAGTAAATGACGGATGTGTTTTGTACATATTCTTCTTCTTTTAGCATTTCAAGCTTATTGCTTGCTCTCAACTTAGTGTTCTAGATGCACTTCCACAGTTATTAATTGAGATTGTTTTGTACATACATGTTTTATATTTTAAAAAGGGCTGCAAAATGGTAAGTCGACAACTGGGATGAAGCGTGCAACCCGCTACATAGCTATGGTCCTCATAAGTTCCTACCTCGTGCTTCCTCGGGTCAGGAAATGACAAAGACCGCCAGCTAAGGGTTGCGTAGGTAGCTGGTAGTGCAGCCTGGGCACTGTTGTCCTTCTGACTTCAGCTAGATTGAGGAGGTGCGGCTCAAACAGCGTCTCTCCTGGCATCCAGCGGTTGAATAAGAAAAGCTGTATCGCGTCAACTATACATTAGGTGGCAGCCGCACCAGTGCGACCCCGGTTAGGTAGCATGCTGAAATCTTACCCTACCACGAAAAATGGAAGGATCCTTTATACGCAATATAATTTCAGATCATCCATGGAATTCCCAAGTCTTGTATAGTAATTTTGAATTGTTTTCTTCCCTCGTGAGTATGATAGTGCAAGTCCGTCTGCAATTGTAGTACGATCAGCAGATATGCAAACATAACAAATATAATTGTTATTATATCATTTTATATTATAACATCCCTTCACAATATTTTTTATGCTATTTTCAGCATCGCTTTTGCATCGTTGTAAGTTTTGGCCCACTTGACTCACGTTATGTTAAGAGGTAGGTTAGGTTTTCGGTAAGTGAACGGTTGGAAGTGTATTGACTAACTGTAGCTGTTTTTTACATGGTCAAGAAATTGAATTTTTCTAGTGTAAAATTCCATGTACACTCAGTAGCAAAAAAAAAGCCGAGCAAAATTTTGCTTCCAAAATACACTTTGTTCAACCTTCTGTAACTTTGTCAATTATCAACATATTTGGCTGAAGTTTTGACATCACTATAACTAATGTATACACCTTATGTGACCAAAATTTTATGTTGATGAAGTTTTTAAATTTGAAGTTATCATAATATATGTGAAAAAAGTCATTTTTGACATAACAATTTCAAAAATCCCTATTTCTGTGAAAAATTCAGGTAGGATATTACAAATTTCTCCATGACTTGAAACAATACAGAGATTAATGTGGACAAAATTTGAACTGTTTTCATTAAGTGGTTTGGACTACAGCTGGCGTCAAAGTTGACGCTCCAACATGAGTATTTCTCGCTTTCACCCGATATTTACCATGCTGAACTATCGGTGCAAAACCAAAGCCGAGGCGTTGTCATCATACAGGTTTGGGCCGAAATAATAAAATGAATATATGTATATGATATAATATATAATATATGTACATCATTTGAAATTGAAATTTGTAGGTAAATAGCAATTGTGTCTTTTATGATATTTTTTATATGAGAAAAGTGAGACCTTGTAAAGAACCAGCACAATATATGCATTTAAGTATTTGATCCTCATCATACCCAAACGCTGTTTTGATTTTTGGACATTCCTATTTTACAAGCCACCGTTCGAACAGAGAGATTCGGGTTTTACTTCAATATCCTCTTCACCTTTCGGTCCATGATAGGATCATACCGTCCGTTGTTTTTATCGCTTCACGGTTTCCCCTCGGCCGTCAAACCGTCTTTTATTTATTTATTAATTTATTTACTTGTCTTCGAAAAACTCGTACAGACAGATTATGCTTTAAACTAATGCTATTTTTAAACATTGCCTTAGATGTGTTGAAATTTGAATGGTCAGACACTTCATTATACCTACGGCAACAAACGTCAAATGGATTGTTCTGTCCGAATAAACTACGATGCGTAGATAAGCGAAGGAAATCAACACGCCGTGTAATGTTTGCTGGAGCGTTAAGTTGTACGTTACTCAGGAGCGCTGAAAAATCGATATTATTGCTCAGGATGTCAGAAATGAAAAGTCGCTGTAAAAGAACCCTTCTATCAGCCAACGTCGGTTCGTAGGGGGCAGTCGAACAGGATCATTCCAAGGCAGCCGGCGGAGCGCAAACCGAAGAAAGATGCGTAGAATTCGTTCAATTCGTTGAATATGAACGGCATGGTATGGCACGCACACTAGAATACCATATTCTAATATACTATGTACCAGCGCACAGTAGAGCGACTTCAAGCAATAAACGTCTTCAAACTGATTCGTATTTCGTTTGAAGAATCCAAGTACCGCGTAGGCTTTAGCGGTCGTTGCTGCTATTTGTTGTGAGAAGTTTAGCTTGTTGGCAAGTAGTACACCGAAATCCTTTACTGTGCTCACTCTCTAGCGATACTGATTGTCTCCATCTGCAATCGAAGATGGTTTCATTCCTTGTTCGACAGAATGTGATGACGTTACATTTACGGACGTTGGCTTCCGTGCCGTTTAGCTTGCACCAATCCAACAATACGTCAGTGTCAGCTTGGATAGAACAACAATCTACTAACGATGAAACCACGCGGTAGAACTTCAGGTCATCTGCGAACATTATTTTTGGAGATTTAATCGTTTCACAAAGATCGTTGACAAATAGCACAAAAAGATAAGGCAGTGTCCTTTAGCTGCATTTTCATGCCGACTTTACATACAAATGTTAGTTCATCCAGAGTTGTCCCTATCGGCACCAACTTGACAACATCCACAGCGCTATCAGTTTTGAGAATGTTTTGAACTAGTTTCTCAATTTGTTGTACCGTTGCATGCGGATCGAAAGTATGCTCTTCATAACACTATTAGTGGATGAGATTGCTTGACGAGAATTAGCATAGGTCATCAGGGTCAGTTGGCCATAATGTTCCGGATTTCTGAAGACTGGTGCACACACTTTAGGTGGAACGATGATTTACAGAAGCCATTGCACATAATTTCATCCGCCTTTTTGACAGTGTGAGTGCATGAAAAGCAAATTGACTTCATTGCTGCTGTAGTTATTTCTTCGCTCAGGACTCAGGAAATGTATAAAATCGTTGTACTCCAACAAACAGCGGTGTAATGATGAAAAAACGCGTTTGAATTGTTGATAAAAGCACCGAAAATTACACAGTAACGTAAATAAAAAAAACAATGTTAGGGCAGGGAAATAACAAAAACAGATGAGTTATTTACCTTATGCCCAAGGGGGGGTTGACACTAAACATGGAATGTGAAGACCAACTAAAGGGTTCCATCCGACACTCTCGCCTTACTCCAGGATGGAAAGGATGTTGAAAACGCCAGCTATATCCAGCGGACACGAAGAGCCCCACGATGTCCAACTTCTTCGTTCCGGATCGGAGCTGGCTACTGCAAATCAACTGACAACGCTGTCATTTGTTTTAAATTTTTTGTTTGCGCGCAATCCTATGTGTCCTTTTTTTAATGTATCTCTGGAGACCAGCGTGATCTTGGGCACCGGCTTTCACCATCGATTTGTTACCAGATTGTTATGTGACTTTAAGAATTTCGATATTTTTATACAGAACTGAGTAACAAACTTCACCATCAGAATTTTATACTACGATTTCTTTCCTTCTCCTCCAATATTAAGTATAAGCTCCCCTTTCTTCAAATCAATTAACATATTTTTTATTTGCTGATTTATAGTAATTTTTCTGTAATAATTATGGTGTTATTAATTTAGCATACACAACTGCATTCTGCTGTACACATTAGCTAACAGCCTTCCTCGTGGAGAATTTTTGAAGCTATTTAAAAAAACAAACGACGAGAAAAGTTCATTCTGTCTTTCTGTTGCCGGTTTGAGAATAAATCTTTTCCAATAACCCATTCCACAGGGTTCTCGATCTCTTATAAGCTTTATCTAGGACATGACTACAACCGAAAGCTTGACCTCCTCTCTTCATCTAATAGTAGCTGTGTCTTAATTGTCAGCGGACAGAGGATCATTTTGACTACCGTATTCTCAATTTAAATATTTAGTACCTAAGGTCACAAAAAAAACTAACCGTAAATAGCGCGTAAATGAACGAACTACGAGTCAATAAAGACAACAAAATAAAATAACATACAAATGAACGGAAACCTCTCCCAGGAGAATGAGAAATAGTTGAGAAGAGAAAAATATAATCCGACTGTCTCCGTGCCTCCGCTTAGTATTTGGCACCGTCTTCGTTCGTATTGATTAGTGCCAACCATACTTAAAACCATAATGACTCTCTTTTTATCTTCTCGTTAAGCCTTACTTCTTCGTCAGTCGATAAGAACATCCCACCCACTGTTTGTTTCCACGTTAGAATTAGATCCTCCCTTTCTTAGTGATTGGTATATTTTCATCTCAATATAAATAGTGTTCCTACAAAAATAGTGTTCCAGTTTTCGTTCCGCTCTCTGATGTCCTAAGACAAAGCTCGGCATGACTTCGTCGTCTTTCCTATATTGTAAGATGCGCCTCGGCATTCGCACAGGTGCCGATGGTTGACTTCTAATCCGAGTCAGAGTTAGACTCCGACAGGCACAGATCTTCCGTTAGCAAATGGGTAGGAAGCGACCGATTGTTGAGCGTGTCCGATCGAGCTGGACCTATACCAAATATTGATTCTATCATGTCATTGGTCCGATTGGCAAACGACGACGGCATCGAGAAATTTGCAACGTATTCACAAGTGTAGGGGTAGAAGATAGAAACCAAACAATGTGCCAACCATAACCAATCGTGCGTAACCCAATAGTGGGGGGGAAGAGAAAAGATAGAAAACAATTCCGTTTAGCTTGTGGCGTTTACAAAGCAAGACACTGAAACTATCGTGGTGAAGCTCCCTAAATCCAACAAGCACTTTACAGCGCATAGTTTCGTTCATTTTCGAAATAAGGCACTCTAAAATGTTGATTGGAATTATGGAGCCTCGCGGTACTGTTACAACTATTTGTCAAATAATTTACCACAAAAAAAATCAAACAAAACAGTTAAACCTACCTTTAACAGGAGAATCATTGTTATCTTCGGTAGTGCTGTCCGACTCTGAGCCACTATCACTGTCACTAGAACCGCTTGAGTCTGAACTGGAAGAACTCAGTACACCAGTAGGCTGGAAAAGCAAATTAGTTCAAATTGAGTTCAGACAGGAATGGCCTTTTGTGTAATAAGCAATACTCACAAATTCGGTCTCTCTGGGAGGCGAAGCATGTGCCCGCGATGGTAGATTAATCTCCACGTTGCTATCCACATGATGATTATTGTACGGGTTGAGGTGACTATTGGTATTGCTGCCAAGACCATGCATTCCACCGCCGCCACCCTGGTGGTTGTTATGGTTACTGCTGTTGTTGATGCTGTTACTGGTATGATGATTGTTGTTGGTGTTGTTGATGTGAGCCCCACTAATGCTGCCACTGCTACTACTACTCCCGCCACTGGTGTTGTGAGCAGTGTTGCCATGATGCATTGACTGTGACTGTTGATGCTGCTGCAGCTGTTGTTGCTGCATCTGCTGAACCGATGGCAACGAGGACGAAGGTACCGTCATGAAATCATTACCATCATCCAGCCCAATGAGTGGGATGCTTGGCAAGGTCTGCTGAGTATTGTTGGCGTTCCATCTGGAAAGTTAAAGAGGGTGTTGTTAATGAAGAAGGTTATCCAGTGACGAAGAAGAGACTTACGCCGGTGCGGATAGGGGACTTTTGTTCGGGTGGTAGGAAGGCGAATTCTGCAATGGCGAATGTTTTGGCACGAAGCTAATGGGAGTGTTCTTGCGGGAACCGGTCGTTATTTTGGTCTTGGAACTTTGCCGCGCCGTCGAGTTTTCGACCTTAATTTGAGGAGGTGGCGGGGGAGGTTGAACAACCTTGTTTTCGGTTCTGTAAAGAAATAAGATAATGGTCAAGGTTGGAAGAAATTTTTCTATCATTTCACTATTTGTACAGGCTCAATCAACTATATAGAGCCAAATTGTCGTTTTCAATATACATTAGATATTATATAAGGGCATCTTCAACGGTGGTCAAACTCTTTGATGGGATTTATTTCTTTAGACCAAACGCAAAACCATCGCTGCACCGGTGTTGTAAATCTTGTTTTATACCGGATCTATTTTGCATTATTTTAAATCTGGTATATGTTTTGATCTATTCTTGGAGCAATTTTGAACAATAAAAATACCGTTCCAAAACACCACACGCTGCTAAATAATATCAATTAATGAGTAAAATGTCAGCTTTTGAGCTAAAAACCGGCCGTTTTTTGTGCGAGTGATGCTGGTTGGTACCGGACAAAAAGTGGTGTTGCTCGCCTCGGATGCTGATAATTACTTCAAGTTACTCCCGATGCTGGTGAATTGCTTTTCGTTTAATTTCTGAATCGCGAAGCAACGGTTCTCTTAGTTTATTACAGCCAATGCATTTTCCGGAAAATCTGACTAGTTCGAAATGAGGAAGCTCCCGGAATTATGACTGTTGTAACTTTTACGACAATTTGGTCGCAAATTCCGAATAGTATTTCGAATGCTCGGAAATGAACACTGATGAAATCTTCAAAGTGAACAAACGGTTTATTGATGGATTGGTCATGATTAGCACACGAAAACAGCTCGTACAGATAAATACCCGTTGTATAAAATATTTCGGCAGGTTTACTGGGGATCTTGATATTCAGGCTTATCTTCTGGGGAGATGATACATTTTACTATGGCAGTTTCGATAAGCTTTCTGGGGGAAACCGATAATACCTTGAAGATAGATTAAAAAATATTTGATTTTTCTAGAAATCGTTTTTAAATATTGTATTGTTCATTTGCATATTCTACAGCTTTTAGACAATCCAAACACTTCTCGACAGTTACGTGATTTAATCAGAGCTTATATTAGCTCGAAATGGAACGAACTCTTTAAAAAATCTTTTCTGAATTACTATGAACTTCTGAACTGAATTACTATGAACTTGACAGAAGGTGATAAAGCTGCACGGAAGTTTAAAAACTTTTTGGAAGTTTCAAGGTTATCATGAAAATTGCTAGGTCTCTTTTGAGAAAAGAAGTGGAGAAACTTCAGAGATGTCCATTGAATTGCCGAAATTTTCAACGTTTTTGGAAACTTGTTTGAACTCCAAAAAGTTTGCTGAACACCCATGAAATACTATAGAAACAACTTTCTGGAAATAACCGCAACTTTGAGAAATAGATTTAGCTTCCCCGAAGTTATTTGGACTATTTTAACTATTTTAATAATTTACGGAAAATTTACAAAAAATCTGGGAAGTTGCAATTCTGCAATACAATCTGGAAAAATTGGTAGGTAACACCCATATCGGCCTATCACTCGTAAGTAAATCGCGGCCAGGTTTGGGGATTTACCTTGATCTTTTTAGCGAATTATCGACCATACTTCGTTTTCACGTGCCATTTACTCGATTAACCGATTAGCTACTTCCAGCCGAATTTTTCCGAGTATTTCGTATGTCAGCTGATTTTCGCCGGCAGTTGACGTTTTCCGTTTTGGAGCCTAAGGTTCGTGTTCAATTTTCCCTCCTTAGCAGGTTGTCAGTAGCTATACACATAGGTTCTGCACTCGTCCTTGGATTCCCGAAGTCAACATCTGAGAAGTCGTGTTCCAACTTTTTATCTCCAAACATTGGATTGTTTTCCTCTTTGCGCACTCGTTTGCCGGTTAGCATGCCTACCTTCTGTCGTAGTTTTACGGAGTCAGTAAACGGGAACACGTCGAACTCCCTCTTCATCCCTTCCCGTTTCTTTCGTGGAAATATCTTTCTGCTTGAATACTAATAATAGGGTTTAAGTTGAAAACCAAATTTATCGACTAGCGACAAGCGATTTTACTCTAGTTCTGAACATTATACCTTATGTCGGAGTAGTGCGCTGTATGGCACATCTGATACGCTATACTACGCGATACTTCCGACATTAGGTGCGACGTATGAATCGACAAATCGATTGCCGCTAGTCGATAAATTTGGTTTTCAACGATAAAAGATTCTGCATACTTGATACTCGGTTGAAATCCCTTCTAGCGGTTTTCTTGTTTACTTCGGGCCCTTAGTGTCAGTTTTCCTATGGCTTTTCAAGGTTCTCTTAACCGTCTGCTCCAAGTTCTCAATGATGTTCACTTGCAACCCCTCCAAGTACGCAACTTCCTCGAAGACTCTCTTCTTATCGATGAAATACCCTGATTTGGGCTTAGTCGCTTTTAACAGGTTAACTTGATGACTACCCCAAAACGAAAGTCTAAAACGGACCATTCCATTCCACGTCTCCTAGAATTTCGGCCGAGCACTGTGTAATATCAATGGCAGTAGAACACATACCCATTTATATCTCGGTAGTTTCGGTCACCCCACGCAAAAAGGTAAGAATTAAAATCTCCACCAATGCTCACTTTCCGATGGCTCTCAAAGGCCGCGAATATTTTTAACGTCCTCATAATAGTCCTCTACTGAGATGGAGGGGCAACTGTAAATCGATGCCAGAACCAAATCAAATTTAATAATTCTCGAATAACAGACAATTCTTGTACATTTTTACGTTACTGACATGTATTTTTTTGATAATTCATGTCGCTATGTATGTATACTATGGCTGTGTATATATACATAATAAGATTCCCCTGCCTCCTCGGTCATCATCCCTGGAGTAGTTGCTACCGGTCAATTTACAGTGAAGTTCTGCTTTATTCTTTTTAGTTCCTTGATTATCGAGATTTTCAGCCCTGGGCTGGAGTTCATCTTCAGTCGTAGTCACTCAAATAACTTTTGCATATTTTCGTAACTTGTCCGGGGATGAGATTCGAATTCGTGACTTTGACGTGAGAGGTATGGATGTTTACCACTACGCCGGGGTCGTTGAAAGTATTAGTCTTCATCCTAATGCTGTCGTGTGTTCGTATTCCGTTCATTAGTCAGTACTACCTCATTTGCAAAGTTGAAGTGCTTTCTCATACTGGCATTGAAAAGAATTGTTACATCTTCGTTTGGTCAAAGCATTCCGATGTGTATATGTATGTGCAGAAGCTCATTCTCGACTCCTGATGAGTACTGTTAGTCGTTGCTTAAGCTTCTCGGAACGACTAAAATAGTTTATCTTAGACTTTTGAATTATCAAAGAATTTGATTTTTCCATCACCAACCCATAAGTGGTGTTTCTAAGGCAATGAAATTTTAAATCATTCAGTCACTCTAGGGAACAGTGCAACATTTTTGACCTAGCGATAGCACAATAATACACATGCAAATGTCGAAAATAACCGTCAATGAATCACTACAGTTCATCATGCCCAACCAACCTAATAGTCCTACAGAATATCTCTTTTTTCTGATTTGCCTACAAATTTAAAACACCAACCATATTCAAACAACTCACCTGGTCTTTTTGACCTGTACATTACTGTTGAGCTTTTCAAGTGTGATTTCTCCTGTTACTCGATCAATAATGAGCACACATTCCTTCTTACTATAGTCTCCCTGATTTCCTTTGAACACTGTATTCGGTACGCCGGATCCATCTGTTAGGGAAGATCGGCCATATTAGTTGCCAAAATCTACTCACATAATCTATTATCAAAACATACCCAAATGTGGCACCGTTACTGTGACCTGTTTGTTGCTCCCCACCTCCAAGGAGGCTGGCTTTTTCACGTCTACACTGGCCGGCTTGAAATCATACTTTATCGTGTGGAAAACGGTCCTTGGCGACGGATTCGTAAAGGTCGACCCTAACTTCAACTCGCGAACCTCGGAATCAAGGTTCAATCGATTGTCCATCTTCCTCATGAGGGCCACTTTTAGGGACTCGCTTCACCGTGAAAAAAATATCCTATTTCTAGGACACCCAACGAAATATTCTAGAACCCAAGAACACCGCACTCAGAGCATTTTAATTGCACGATAATTTCCGGAACCTGTTGCAATCGCCTTGCGATTTTGTTAAGTTACTTCTCAAATACCTCACGATATGCACGATCTTATAAGAGGGACCTTGAAACCGAGAACCCGGATCTCCCTTGGGGGTCCAAGTATAAGTTTTTTTCGTACTCTAGTGCAGCTTACTCCGATATGAAGCAACAGTAGGGGGAAACGAACGGGAACAACACAAACTCCAGGTGAGGGAAAAATGATTACACGCGAGTACTACCACAACACGCAACCACTTCCGGAACACGGTGTAGCCGAACGACCTGCAGAGGTCCCACCAGGTGACAATATGGCTGGATTTATACTTGGCCAGCCAGCAACAGCTGCCATTTATTTACTATTCGCCACTGTATTTCGTTTTTTGTTGGCTCTCCAAGGGATGTCTGCTACTTTGCTTCTTGTTCCTTGGAACCTTTCGCACAGCGAGATTGCTGACATGACACATCGATACATTTCCAACTGCTCGAACCGATGCGTGACTTATGTGGAAAGCAATTTATTGGAGATGTGCTACAGCATGTTTAACAATGGCATACAATTTGAACACTTTGTATCGAATTGTAATGTGGACCAAACCAGTGTATCAAAGATTAAACTAAATTTCCAGTTAAATAATAAGATCCAGAAAACGCTGCGAATGAAAACATTCTAGGAATTTGTTTTCCGAACCACCCCGAAAGAAGCATAACAGCTTGCGTTGATGAGGAAAGAGAAAGGCATGAGTTTGACATTTGAGTTGCAATGTGTGCAACTGCCAGATGTTTAACGCACACAAACGCACAGCTGTCATTTCACAAGCTTTCGGGAGAGCAAACTGCGTGAGCTTTAGATAGGGTGCCGAGATATTATTATTTTAAATGAATGTTCCACGGTTCTCAGAAAATATACACACTTGGAATTTTATGCGGAGTCTCGGCTTTCTGAAACCGAGATCCGCACAGCCAACCTCTCGGTTTTATTATGTTAATCGATAAATTCGGTTTCGGTCAAACTGAAAACTGGGAATCTCGGCATGAGCAAACTAATGTAGGGTAGGGAACGGCTTAAGCACCCCAAGACCCTATTCCAAGCACGGGGTAAACGCACCCTTAAACGTCGTAGATGGCGCTCGTGAAGAATGGGTTTTCGAGCTGTCTAAGCAAAGTAACTGATGATAAAAAGAGCAGAAACTCGTCGCTAATGACGATAATGACCAATTCAATACAGTTAAAAAAAAGGCCAGAAAGTTATAGGTCGAAGTGAGCTGTGAGAAGAACTCGCGGCCATCGTGGATAACTTCCCGAAACGTTTGAAAGCATGAATCTCAGCACGAGGCGGCCATTTTGAAATTATCAAATATAACTTGTAATTTGAAAACATATTGCTATAACAAACAATACATATTAATTTTTTATTCCAACAATAAGAGATAGTTTTAACACCATATTATTGTACGGATAATATTCGGACACCCTGTAGTGTCTAAAACTAAAATTGCTAGTGTGGGATATTCCGAGAGTCGAAGTGACTTTTGCCACTTGGTGAAGTGAGAAAAGTCACCTGCAGTGACGTAACTCTCCTGGACAAATCAAATGGATTTCAGATTTTGTACCGTTAAACACCTATATTACTGAACAATCAGCTTTCCATAAAAAAAATACAGTTGTTCAGTAAACCCCGAAAAACGAGTACAGAATTTTCCGTAAAATCAACGTTTTACGGGAAATCACAAAGTTTCAGTAAAAATAATACCAAAATATCAGTATTTTTGTTTTGTGCTGACCTGTCCATTAAGAAAAAAATCCAAATTGCTGAACCCATCAGTACTCTGAAAACCTTGACTTGTCGTTGCTGTGCATGAAATAATTAACGTGTACAAAGTGGATTCAATCATCGAGCAACTTTTGAAAATCGATGTAGGGGATCAGGATTTATTGAGTAAGTCAACTTTTTCATTGTTTTTGCTATAACTAGCTGCCCCGGCAGACGTTGTCCTGCTAAAGGCTAGTTACAGCTCAAAAGTAATGCGCATTAGGATAGGACAGGTAATGGTCAAGAAATGCTTTTACTGTCGGAATTACTTACCTTGTATGCAGCTGAAAAGGAGGACATACTTCGTAACGTTAGTAACGTCTGCACAGGTAATCTTAATGGGGTCACTTTTCCTTGCGGAATATTATTCCATTGGATTGTTCCACAAGAAAAACTGACATTTTACCCATACTGGAGCAGTCATCCAACTTACTTCGGTAAAAATGGCAAAAATTACTTCTAGTCTTTACTTTCCAGCTCCATTCTTGTTTTTACAATTAAACTACCCGCGTAACGAAAAACAATTTGCTATAAGCCAAGTATGCAGCCTACAAGTAAAGACTTGAAGTATATTTTGCCATTTTTACCGAAATAATTTTGATAACTGCTCAGTTTTTCTTGCGGAATAATCCAACGGAATATTATTCCGCAAGGAAAAGTGTCAGCCCCATTAAGATTACCTGGGCAGACGTTACTAACGTTACAAAGTTTGACCTCCTTTCCAGCTGCATACAAGGAAGGTAATTCCGGCAGTAAAAGCATTTCTTGACCATTACTTGTCCTATCCTAATGCACATTACTTTTGAGCTGCATACTAGCCTATATAGTCGAAACTATATTTCGAATGTAAGATATATTATCACATTTTATGTTATTGTCAACGGATAATTTAATCTCATTTTCCACATACAATCTCTACATTAGTACATATTGTCATTGTCTGTACTTGGTCTGGATTATATACCAACTTTTTGGCATAGAGTACAGAAAAAACTTTGTTCGTGAAAATTGTCATTTTTTTATGGTAACCTAACCTAACCGCCTATTCAACATATTGTTATTTGGCCTTTTACTATCTGACATATTGTTAAAACTATATAGGGGATTGTTAGTTTATAGTTGTCAACTACAAGGATAAATGTCGTAACAATAACGGAAATGGTCGTCAACAATATATGAAATGGTCCAGGAATGGTTTGTGATTATGCGGGTACTTAATGAGAAATTGGAGAAGGGCTCGATTCGCAAGCTAATGGTCGTTAGATGGCATTTTTAAACTCTGTGAGGCTCAATGTCTATAAAAACTTTTAAATATTATTATGTGCGTTGCGCCAAACGAAGTCATTTGAAAACCACCATTATAATTCTGAATGTTCTGCAGAAAAGGATAGGAACCCCTTCGTGATCTAGACACCAATGGGCGCTTCAATGTTTTGCAATAAGAACAAACAACACTAATTGCCACGACCGGTATTATTCCGTATAGTTGGAGGCATTTTACAACAATACTATCGTCGTAGGAATAAGGGTGCAACAAGGTTGCCGTTTTGTTAGCAGAATATGCTACAACTGTAATTTAATTTTCCGGTAAGTACAACATTACAATTTATGAGAATTTCCAACTTACAATACGGTGGGCCTCTTAATATGGGCACCCTTCCACGCGATCGTAGCCTCTACCGATCGTAACCTCTACTGATCGTAACCGTAACCTATGTTTAGTTTTCTAATTAACTTATTAACATATTAACTATTTTATTAATTCTTTCTTACTTTTCTTTCCAGGATAACGCGGTAACCGACGACTTTACAGAGTATCACCAGACAAAACACCTTTTAACAATGTCTTTATATAATTAAATTTCAATAACCCAAAAACTTTTACACTTGACTGCTGCAACAACTGCTTTGTGAATAAAAGTGTGACAGTTCGTTGCTCGGACGTCTGTCATTCTTATTTCCGGGTCGCTTTGGCTAATTGACGTGAACTGCGGCGATGACTTGACGCCTCGCTGTATTTTACTGATTGCTATGGGCAAGGTTGCCAGTTTGACCCTTCTCTGCGTTGACAGTCTCCCCTGGGTGTGGTCCGGAGTTTTCCGGAGTCTCACGTCTCTCCATCAGGTCAAGAAGCGCCAACCTTGCTACCGGTCTAACCAGAGCCTTCCCTCCAATCTTTACCACCGCCTGTCGATGACGACCATCCGGATTTTCAATAGAGCGAATGACCCGTCCTCTCTCCCAACCGTTGCGTTTAGCTGGTTCTGCGACCATCACAAGATCCCCCGCTTTAAGCGGCCGTGTTTCGTTGAACCATTTTGATTGCCGGCGTATCACCGGCAGGTATTCCATCAGCCATCGCTTCCAGAATACCAAAAGCTGACACTGGATCAACTCGTACGACTTTCCCAAAATCTGTCGGCGAACAAGTTCGCTGTTCTGCGTAGTGAAAGTAGGCGTATATTCACGTATTTGTGGCTGCATCCCATTGGATCTTAATACCAAGAAGTGGTTAGGGGTGAGAGCCTCTGTCTCCTCGGCCTCGAGCGGCAGGTACGTCAGAGGCCTTGAGTTTACGATATTTTCAGCCTCCACGACCAATGTATGCAACCCCACGTCATCCAGCTTTCCTTCGGAGTACGCTTCGTTCATAGATTTCTTGACGGATTGTACCAAGCGTTCCCATGCTCCACCCATGTGCGGCGCTCCCGGCGGTATGAAATTCCACTTCGTGTTGGCACTGGTGAATGTGTTGTACAGTCCCTGGCTTATTTGGTGTCGCAGTACTCGATCAGCTCCTTGGAAGTTTGTGCCGTTGTCGCTGAAGAATTCGTTTGGCGATCCCCGGCGACCCACGAAACGGCGCACACAAGAGATGCAGGACTCCGTAGACAAAGTGTACGCGACTTCTAGGTGAACCGCGCGTACTGTTAGACAGGTGAACAGCGCGATCCACCGTTTGACGTTAGATCTTCCCAGTTTTACTAATAATGGTCCAAAGTAGTCCACGCCGGTATAGGTAAAAGCTCGTTCATGATGAGCTAATCGGGCAGGCGGAAGCGGTGCCATTAGAGGTATCGCTGGTTTGGCACGGCGGATTTTACAGGAGCAACATTCACGATCCACCTTTTTGACAGTCGAACGAAGCCTCGGGATAGAATAAAGTTGACGGACCTCGTTCACCACCGTCTCTGCATTGCCGTGACTGTATCGTTGATGGTACTCATGCAGCAGAAGCTCTGTAACTCGATGTTTACCCGGTAGGATAATAGGGTGACGCACATTGTAACAGACGTCCTTCGCAGCGCCAATTCGGCCGCGTTCCCGGAGCAAACCATTTTCGTCTAACATTGGCAATAGTCGATAGATGGCGCTAGTTTTCCCTATGGTCTCCTGCCCGATAACGTTTGGTGGTTTATTCACCAGTGCGGCGATCTCATCCGGATAAGCATCTTGCTGCACCAATTTCAAGATGTTTATCTCTGCCTTTCGAAGCTCGACTTGCTGAAGTGCTCCATGGCATTTCGACACATTCTTGGTCGAGTTGTGTAGGAATCTTAGAACGTATGCGACGACTCGCTGCAGTCGATTCCAGGAGGAGAACCGATCGAAGTCTACTGCGGGTTCGAGCGAGCAGTGATGTAGGATTGATGCACGCATCTCTTCAGTTGTGGCAATAATCGGCCCTTTAGGCTGAGGCCACCCGCTTTCTGGCATTTGCAGGAATTCGGGACCCTGGAACCACTTACTGTTCTGGTCAAAGTATGGGCCACTACCCCATTTAGTTGCTTCA
Source organism: Aedes japonicus (assembly GCA_034211315.2). Taxonomy (NCBI): domain Eukaryota; kingdom Metazoa; phylum Arthropoda; class Insecta; order Diptera; family Culicidae; genus Aedes; species Aedes japonicus. The sequence goes on along the minus strand of JASCZW010000415.1, from coordinate 1,061,404 downwards.
TCAGCTGGGTTTGATTTCGATGGTACCCATCGCCAGTCGCTCGCTGTAGTGTACTCCAGTACCTCGCTCACTCTAAATGAAACGAATTGGCGGTAGTTTCGAGGGTCAGCCTTGATCCAGGCTAGGGCTGTTGTGGAATCTGTCCAAAAGACTTTCTTGGAGATGAATATTCCAAGGTTTTCCGTCACAAATTTTGTCCAGCGCACCCCTAGTACACACCCCTGCAGTTCGAGTCTGGGGATAGACCAGGGTTTCAGGGGAGCGACCTTGGATTTGGCTGCAATAAGGCAGCACCGCGGGCCTTCGCCCTCGTTGTGCTTGCGCAAATAGATTGCGCAAGAATACGCCACTTCACTGGCGTCGACAAATACATGGACTTCGCAACTTCCATAGGATTCTTGAATGGCTTTCCGAAAGTAGCATCTCGGGATTCGTATTTAGGCGATGAACTCGATCATTTTTATCCACCTCTGCCACTTGGCGTAGACCACGTCGCTAACTTGATCGTCCCACCCCGTACCTTCTCGCCACAGGTCCTGGATCAGTACCTTACCGTGGATGATAAACGGCGAAAGCAAGCCCAATGGATCGAACAACGTCATTACACATCGTAGCACCTGCCTTTTTGTCGGTCGCGTGTTGGTTCGGATTAGTGATTGTACCTCCTCGCTCATCTGAGTGGAAAAACTTAGTTCGTCGGTTGACGGGCTCCAGAGCATTCCAAGCAGCCTCTAGACTTTCACTCCTTCTGACAAGTTCAACTGCTTATCTGCATCGCGTTGGTTTTCACCGAGTCTTTCTAGAACCGTGCTACTGTTTGACCGCCAGTTGTGAAGCTTAAACCCAGCTTTACCGTGAACGTACCTCACATCACCAGCGACTTTCACTGCTTCTTCCACGGAGCTAAAACTCGCCAGGTAGTCGTCCACATAGTGGTCGTGGACGATTGCGTTTGCCGCTTCGGGGTAAATATCAGCGTGTAATTCGGCATTCCGATTCTTTACAAACTGTGCCGACGCTGGAGAGCACGTACTTCCAAACGTAGCAACATCCATTAGATATATGATCGGCAACTCGGACGGACTAAATCTCCAAAGGAAGCGTTGAGAATGCTTGTCTTGCGCCAGCATTTCAATTTGGTGAAACATCTCTTGGATGTCCGAGCTCACCGCCACATGGTACAGACGAAAGCGAAATAGAATAGCCGGAAGGAACGATAACTGATCGGGTCCCTTAAGGAGAGCACTGTTTAGGGATACACCGCCTACCTTTGCTGCAGCGTCCCAAATAATTCGCACTTTTCCCGGCTTTTTTGGATTCGTCACCGCTCCTATTGGCAAGTACCAGACTCGTCTGGGATCAGCTGCTTCTAACTCATCTTTGCTTGCTTTATGCACATAGCCCTTCACCTCATACTCCTGAATTTGTTTGTGTAGATTGTTCTTCAAACTCGGGTCTCAATCCATTCGGCGTTCGAGGCATTCCAGCCTTCGTAGGGCCATTGTGTAGCTATTTGGAAATTCGAAGTAATCCTCCCTCCATAGAAGCCCGGTTTCAAAGCGTTCGTTCTAGTACTGGGTCGTGGTTTCCATTATCGTGAGCGCTCTCTCGTCGTCTTTGGTTCGTGGAACTACCACTGCTTCTGCTCCGACTGCCTCGATTGCAAAAAAGTCCTTCACCGCGTCATGAAGGGTTTCATCACAAGAACATTCGCATATGTGAAAACTATAGCCTACGCTGTCGCTTCCTCGAGGGCCATACACACACCAGCCCAATCTGGTTTTCACTGCCACCGGAGCCATCCCTTCACCTTCCTGCACTTTCAACGGTAGCGCCAGACGTAGATTATCCACCCCGATGAGTATTTTGGGTACGGCATTCTGGTAGCTGGAAATCGGGATGCCCTTAAGATGTTTGTGCATTTTAACAGCTTCCTCGATGCTAAAACTCTGACTTGGAAGACCTAGCTTATCTACGGTTCGTGTATTCATCAGCTTATGCCGCTTGCTTTGTCCAACGCCAGAAATCTCTATTGTGATCTGCTGCGAACCTTTTTCGATACGAGATGTATTTCCAGTCCATCGGAGACACAACGGACGCGGTGTTCCTTTTACCCCGAGCGATGTAGCCAAGTCGCTTTCCACCAATGTCAGGTCAGAACCTTCATCGATAAATGCGAACGTGTTAACCGAACCAAGAGATCCGTGAAGAATTACTGGAATGATTCGAAATAACGTCGATGAAGTCGAATGTCGATGAGTGTGATGCTCTGCAGCTCTGCTCGGCAGCGTTCTGGATGGTGTTCTAGTAGAGTGTAGGAGCGGGTGGTGGTGATACTGACAATCATCAATTTTACAAGGTTTCTGACCTCGACAAGCTCGTCGTCCGTGATTAAACAAACAGTTCTGGCACAAACCCAACGAACGAACCCGTCGCCAGCGATCGTCGACGTGTAACTGCTTGAAAGCAACGCAATCTCTCAATCAGTGCCCGCTCTTGTTACAGTGAGCGCAATCAAATTTTTTAGACGCGTTTTGTGATTCACAAGCTGACACCCCAGACCTTCCTGGTGCGTCGTCTGAATGGGAGTAAACGAATCCTTTGCCTTTCGGGCGATCACGAGGATTAGATCGCTTCAGTTCCGGTTCGAAGTTAACAACGCTGGACGCGTCTCGTACCACCGTTGCCATGTAGTCGCCGAAGGTCTTCAGGTCGACGTGCTGAAAACCTCGTACGTATCCTGCCCACATCATTCGTTGGTCCGCTGGGAGTTTCGTGACGAGTTCCTGCAGCAGTGACGGATTCGATAGATGAGCGCGTTCGTTCGCTGCTTCAATGTGATCGCTTAACGCCTGCACTGCCATCCCGAAGTCAATTAGCTGATCTAATCGATCGGATCTCGGGGCCGGAATCTCACGTACCCTACGAAGCAGCGCGTTGATCAGCAGCTCGGGCCGTCCGAACCGCATCCGAAGGGTCTCCATCACCTGTGGTACTGCTGCTGGTAGCACCAACCGACTTCGCACTGCCTCCAGCGCCGGACCTGTTAGACATCGCTGAAGACGAAGCATGTTTTCTCCCTCCGAAAAGCCGCAGGCTTCTGTAGTGTAGCGATAGTTGGAGATAAAAATCGGCCATTCTGCTGGGTCGCCGGAAAATCGAGGAAGTTCCTTGCCCAGGGACTGCCTTGCTGCTAGTTGTCGTTGTGTTGGTCCATCGTTGGGAGCATGGGAATGAATCACTTGGTTTGGCTGTAAACTTTCTGATTGACGAGGGGACTGCGATAATTCAACCGTACGCGAAGGGGGGTTACGCGTTTGACAAGTTACTGAATTTCGTTCGGGTTGACCGTCATATAATGTTACTTCTTCCGGGCGTGCGATTGGCATTCGCGACTGCTCACGGGAATAATAGGAGGATTCATAACATTCTCCCGGGCGCGCGTGAACTCGCAGCTGCTCTCGGGGAGTTTGATTATTGGTCGTGGGGTAATTATAGGGCGCATCTTTGTTTGTATTTTCTAATGTAAAACTCAAGGCTTGACTCTTACCTGGCTGTTCCATAGCGTTCAAATGACTTACCGAAGGCCAATTGAATTGGCTTACCGACTTCTGAAGTGTATGTTCTGACCTTGGCGGGATCGTACTTTCCGCCACTCCAACGTCTGATCGCTGTTCGAACTGAACACGATGATCTTCCGGAATCACCTGCATCTTTCGATTCGCTTTCGGAATAGTACCGGAATGCATCTTCGCACACGATGCGCTCGCCACTGGCTGTGGTGCTTTCGACGGATTGTTCGTAGACTGTTGTGGCAATGGTTCGTCGACGGGCTGAATCCTTTCAAGAAGTTTCCTACACAGCTCCATCTGATTGTGTAATTCGGTTAATTCATCCGGCGTTGGATTAGCGACCTTTTCGCACTGTTCAACCCGGGTTCTGAGTTCCTGCAAGGCAGCATGAGGGTCCTTCCTTCCTCGCAGATACTTCACTGTTTTCGATTCGACCGACGTAAGAGGAATTGACACCATTATTGGTGCAGCTAAAGTGGGAGTGCTGGACTGTGTCTTCGATCGACGATCGCGCACCGTTAAAGGTGCACCCGGAGGGCCGAGGTTACGAGTCGTTTGTTTGATGTAGGGGGAGTCGCTACGTTGATCGCTACACCAGACGAACCACTTCCGCGATGGTTCTCCTCTTCCCCGCCAAGCGTTTGGTCAATGAGCTTCTGCTGCTCGTCCAAATGACGTCGTTGCAGCTCTAGTTCCACACGAGCGCGTTCCAGTTGCTGCCGTTCAACCAATTGACTCAGGCATACTGAGAACGCCGACGCTGCGCTAGTACGGCTGGTTCCAGATCGTACAGATGCTATGTCATCGTTTTCACACGTGGTGCAGCTACCACACACCCACGAGCGATCTGCGACGCTCTCGTTTACTCCGCCGCAAGAGAAATGCATCCACACGTCGCATTGGTCGCACTGAACCATGTTCTCGGCCGCGTCCGGTCGTGGGCACGCCGCGCAGCAAGATCGCTCCTCATGACCTCCAGAAATGTCACCACTCCGTCCGGCGTCGGTCATACGTATTTTGTAGATTTATCGTCGTAGGAATAAGGGTGCAACAAGGTTGCCGTTTTGTTAGCAGAATATGCTACAACTGTAATTTAATTTTCCGGTAAGTACAACATTACAATTTATGAGAATTTCCAACTTACAATACGGTGGGCCTCTTAATATGGGCACCCTTCCACGCAATCGTAGCCTCTACCGATCGTAACCTCTACTGATCGTAACCGTAACCTATGTTTAGTTTTCTAATTAACTTATTAACATATTAACTATTTTATTAATTCTTTCTTACTTTTCTTTCCAGGATAACGCGGTAACCGACGACTTTACAGAGTATCACCAGAAAAAACACCTTTTAACAATGTCTTTATATAATTAAATTTCAATAACCCAAAAACTTTTACACTTGACTGCTGCAACAACTGCTTTGTGAATAAAAGTGTGACAGTTCGTTGCTCGGACGTCTGTCATTCTTATTTCCGGGTCGCTTTGGCTAATTGACGTGAACTGCGGCGATGACTTGACGCCTCGCTGTATTTTACTGATTGCTATGGGCAAGGTTGCCAGTTTGACCCTTCTCTGCGTTGACAAATACTAATTTAAATTAACTGAAATCGCAAGTTAATAAGTGTCTTTTTAATTTCTAGTAATATCGTCGTTTTCACCTTCCTTAATTAATCACACGGCGAATGATACTATAATGTACGTATTGGAGTTCTGTTGTATATAATAGTTTAAGTTAAAGTGAATTCGATTTCCTATCCGACCCAACGCTACCCTTTTCATTTGACTTGGCTAAAATAGAATAGAGAGCAAGAGAGTGTTTCGCACGACCGATACCGATATTATAGACGATGGTCAATCATCTCCGCTGTGGAAAGCAGCAATAGAAAACTTGTAAATAAACCAGTACAAAAATATACCTTGAAGTGGACAGTCGTTCGTTCATTTTGGCTATTTGATGACAAGTTGTTCTAAGTGATCAGCTATAATCCAATCCTCTACTTTGCGCGCTCGGTTGATCGTTTCGTATGAAACAGCAAAGTCCCCACACGGGATTTAGTGGCTTGTTTGGTGGAGTGCTTTGTATCGCGGCATTCTTTTCGGTGCTAATAAATTAGCGAAGCAAGTCCTTCGATTTACTGGTAAGGAGTCAGTAAGCAAATACGTAATTGCACATCTGTCAGTTCAACGCACAGAAGCCATACACACTTAAAAATTATTCACGGGCTCGGTTAAACATTTAGCTGAATTCACTCAGCATTTTTGTTTTTAACTGATAACTCGGCAAAAAATTGAACGTTGTAGAGTCTCAGCATCACTTGTAACTGAAATATCGGGTTACTTCATTATTAAACCGATTCTCGGCATCACTAGGTGCCGAGCACAAACGTTAACCAAAATTCGACCGACCTCAGCTGCCTATCATGTCGATATATCGGTTTAGCAGTGGTGTAAGCCGAGGTTCGGCTTTTTATCTGTCAACCGCCATGCGCCTTATTGTTTCCATTCGCAAGTGGAGTAAGTCGTATTTATGGAGCGTTGAAAAAACATACATTTATTGGCACTACATCAATTATATTGATAAAACCTCTTCAACAATCCTACGCAGATTCACCGTATTCATGGCTGCGCTTCTCTCCATCCTCGGTTGCGCCCACGCTCTCCAAGTCTTGGCTTACCAGATGCGTCCATCTAGCTCGCTGTATTTCACGCCTTCTTGTATCAGCCAGCCTGCGGATCACCGACAAACCGACATGAATGACAATAGAAAATGTCTTAATATTTCTGTTCAAATCATATTAGTGACATCTATCTTCGTGTTCGCTGAGATCGTTTTTTGAAGCCACGAACACGCTTGGGAACTCGATGAGCTGGTTCATGTCTGAGCTATTCTGGGCACATTTATTTGATCTAGATCAAATGATTCCATGGGTTTTGACAGATGGGATCGCTGCACATTTGAATCGGTCGTTATGGATTCTTGATCAATAGTGAAGATTGAGTTTCATGTCGGTTTGTCGGTGCTTATCCTTTATGTTGAAAGGTATAAGTTCACTGAAGACAGGAAACGATTTGACGTAAACGTGCACTTTTATCACACTTTTTCTGTTTTTGTCGGAGTCCATTTTTCAGCAATCAACAATACAATAAATATTCTATTCGGATCGCATTGTGACCAAACGCATCGTGCTGTGCCGTTCATCAATCCTGCAACGGGTACGTTCTCAGGATTTCGCCCTTTCGCAACTGGGTGCTCGCTTATGCCAATGTCAACTATCGACATTCGCCTTTCATCGCCGGCAACAAAGAATAGAGGTAAACATCACGCATTTCTGGAACCTTTCTTTCAACAAAGTTCGCAGGTTTTCCGCCTAAATCATAACAGTGACCTTGTTATATTTTCCGCCCAACCACTCGGTAATATTATCTTCGCTTTCTTGCAATGAATTTACGTGTTGGATTGATTTTTGCATGGATTTTTTTTTAATTTCTAGCAGTATTAATTTGATTATCCTAAACAATTATAATTTTCTTCATCATAATCGGTATCGTAAAAGAGGATGTTACAAATAAATTAAAATCGAAGACAGTCTAAGCATAGTCAATTATGAATGATGATATTTCACCTTCCATCAAATCAAGTTCACTCAATCCCGGTGATTTTGGTTGAAAAGGCTATTATTGTTACTTTTTTTAAACGATACTTCAACAAAGAACAATGCGTGCAGAAGTAACTGCTCTGATATAGTGAACAAGTATCCATGCCAGCTACTTTGAAAGTAACTTTTCAATGTTATAAATAGCAGCTAGACATTTGCTTCGCGTTTTCTTTAGTTGCAGCATGTCTGTCTGAGTTTACCACAGTTATCTGTGTGTCTGCGATGTATGGGAGCGTCACATGTCACATTCCAGTGCTATTTTGTTACCAGTAATTTCTATTGAGTAATAGTTAGAGAATACCGATAGTACTTATACGGTAGGGGTACGTTTTGTGATCGTCTAGATAAGACCTCGCTTCTTCTTGTAGTCTTCGAGATTGAGCGAGCGTTTGGGGCCGGATTCTTTGACCGCTTTTTCAACCGGTTTCGGAAGTACGTTGACCGAGCCGACTGCAAAAGAAAAATAAATGGGAATACATCAACTACCTTTCATGGTCACCGCACGTCATTCACACACTTACCAGGTAGAGGAACGTCCAGATCGATTTCGAAATCATGCAACGAGTACAGGTTGTTGTCCGCACTGGATGTGGGTTTCTTGTCGTCCGATTTTTTCTTCTGACCCGGAGGAGGAGGTGCCTGCATCTGAAGAGTAGGAAGTTCATCCTTCTTATCCGTTGCCTTGAACGACATCCGTGGTTGCGTCTGACGTCGTGTGAATGGGTCCTCGATCTTCATTCCACGAGTGGCACGGATCTCCTCTTTGATGGCTTTCTCTGCATCTTCAACGTTGCGTTTCCGATTGCGGTCGTTAATGTAGGAAATTAAACTAATACTGCTACTGCGCTTTTTATCCAGTGTGCTGGCGCGTTCCTCGAGCTCCTGTATTTGAGTGTTGAGTTCACGGGCCAACGCATCCTCCCCGCGCAGTTGGGCGGCGTCTCGCTCCTGGAAAACAGAATCTGTAATTAATACCATTTCTGAGAACACCCAGCCAATCTCACCTTCATGAGCAGCGTCTTCTTCATAGCGTAGTTAGTCGGATATGCCCGGAATCGATTCTTCTCTTCGATGATCTTGTCGATGTCTGCGTCCTTGAACTCGTATTGGATTGCTTCTTTTATTTCTAGCTGTTTCTTGTCGATGAAGTCTACACAGGGCAACGAAGTTCCTGTGGCTTCGCATACGCTCAGCCACTTTTGATACTCGCTATCGGTAAAGTCCTGATTGGAAACGAACTCCAATCGAAATACTCGTTCCTGGCTACCGTGCTTCAATTTGAATCCTTTGTTAGTACGACATTTTCCGAACTGATATATTTTGGCCGTTTCTACAACACCAACGATTTCCGCTACCCGATAGACCGGTCTTCCGTTATTGTTTCCAATATTGATCCGCACAAAGCAGTTCAAAACAATCTGATCAAACATTGGAAGGGCAATGAAGCGTTCGATTTTGTGGCGGGAGATTCGTAACTTGTTTAACTCATCACGATTACTGATGGCCACCGGCTTCTTGCTAGAACTGGAAGTAGAGCTCGAAGAGACCTTCTTTTCCTTCTGCTCGCCTTCCGTTTCGCTCTCGGACGATGACCGGCTATCACTTCCACTACCACTGCTGGAACCAGATTTCGATCGACGATCGGATTTCTTCTCATCTTCGCTGTCACTTCCAGAATCATCCGAATAGATATCCGATGCTTTTAACTTTTGTGATGATTTGCTTCCGGGGACGTCTTCCAAATCGTCCTTGTCTTCAGCTTCGGCCTTACGTTTAGCTTCCCGTTTCGCTTCTTCCTCCTCTCGCTTTGCTTTACCTTCACGTTTGGCTTTCAGCATGGCCATGGCATTGCTTCGCTTGTCATCCGTCCGATTAGCTTCTACATTCTTCTTGCGCTCCTTGGATCTTTCCTTCGGATCAAAAAAGTCCGAACCACCGGAAGCCGATTCGGCTTCTTTGGATTTATCCGGCGAAGAAAGCGACGTATCACTGGCCTCACCTTCGGATGGTTCGTCTGGCTGCTGCACTGGAGGAGGCGGAGATGGTTCTTTTGGTTCCGGAGTGGGCTCTTTGATTTTCTTTTTCTTTTCCTCCTGCTCTTTCTGTTGTGCCAGCTTCTTTTTCTTATCCTTCTTCTTTTTCTTCTTAGGTGGCTGCGATTCCTTGTCCTTCGCACGTTCTGCTTTCTTGGCCAGCTTCAACTTTCGTTCAATCTCCCAGCGTGTCTTCATAACATCGCGACGTTCGATACGTTTGAAAATTTCTGTCTCTCGTTCTTTCTCCGATAAGCCATTAAGCCTAGCCCGATCCGCTTCATCGCCCATTAGATTCTCGTCATACCCGTCATCAAATTCGGAATCGCTGCTACTGCTACTGCCACTTTCATCGTCGCTGTCATCGCCAGACCCGGAACCAGACTCTTCTTCAGAGGAAACCTGACCTTCCTCTGGTTCCGATTTAGTTTCCTCTACTTCTGCATCCTCTTCATCTTCTGGTTGCTTCCGCTTCACTCCACCACCTTTGGGCGCAGATTTCACCTCTTGTTCTGGTTCATCCTCCTCCTCTTCATCATCTTCCTCCTCATCTTCTTCGGATTCTGAAGATGAAGCCGGCTTTGCGCCACGCTTTTTTCGCTGAGCTGCAGCTTCTGGCTCCGAATCATCCTCAGAGTCTGAATCGCTCGACTTCCCTCCCGGTGAGTTCGATGCCAGTCGGGTGGTTTTCTTTTTCTTGGCCAAAGACAAGAGCTCCTATGGAAGTAAAAAGCGATCGAATTAAATCCAACCAAACATAAATTTCAGTTTATAGAAAACCACTCACTGAATCTAGGTCGGATCCGGACCCTGAATCGCTGCTGCTTTCCGAATCGATCAGTGGTTGAGTCTTTCGTTTCACCATCTTGGATTACGATTTTCTATCCTCCTTCCCCAAAGTACTTCCCTTCACTCACTGATCCCGAACAAGCAATCAGAAAGCGTTCCTCTGCAATAATTCGTAAACAAATACAGCAACTTCTCTATTACTCATTTCCATATAATTTTCAAACTATCTACATTATATTTTACTTTAAGCTAAAAAATTATGCCAACAGCATAAAACAGCGCAGTTAACGTCAGCTTTTGGCACCCATGATGCAGGGGAAAAAATACCACTTACCTCTATTGCTGGCTTGGGTATGCCGAATGCGGGGAAAAACTAGCGAATTTATCACAATCCAGCCACAATCTACTGCCGCATACAATCTGAGGATGTGATGGTCACTTTCGGTGTGCCTTCGGACACCAATCGAACGGGTTCTGGATGAGGTAAATTGCAAAAAATATCTCCAGAAAAAACGTTCGTATCCTACTTGGCTGAAACGAGAATGACAACAACAATCTCTCATCGTTCCTTTCTGGCAAGGCAGGCGGCGCTCTATTTTTTCGCGAACCCGCGTTTCGTTTTCCTATTGTTCCTTCAGGGGTGGGGAAAGGGAAATAAAAGCACGAAAAGGTTTTATACGGAAGCCTTTGTGAACTAAAACTACTCATTTTTGTGAATATCAAATGAATGGTAAATAGCTTTTTTAAAGGGAGCCCATATGGCATAAGGTCGATTGGCATTATGTCGTTTGGCATAAAGTCGGTAAGCATCAAGTCATTTGGCATAACAATAATATGGCCGAAGTGTTCAATTGAAGATTATGCCGCTTCGCATAATTACCATTGCACGCAGAAAAAAAGATTGTACAATATATTGGGTCAAATCAAGGAGCCGGACTTCCTGATCATTTGATCAGATCTCTTTAATTTGCATTCTGATTTTTTAAAAAGATCAGATGATGTAATTGACGAATTCAGGTTGAAAAAAGAACACGACGCCGAGTGGTGATCAATCTGACAGCTCTCATGTTAAAGTATAGGACGATCATTTTAAAATGCTTGTAATAAATTCAAATGAAATTCTAATTAAAAGTGGTTTGTTGCATGATGTACGAAAAATCTACAACAGCAAAATAGGGGCATTATTTTGATTTATTTTTTATTTTGCTGAAAATGTCTCTACTGAGTAGTTTTGGATTTTTCTTACATCATGCAACAAACCACTTTTAATTAGAATTTCATTTGAATTTATTACAAGCATTTTAAAATGTTTGTCCTATACTTTAACATGGGAGCTGTCAGATTTATCACCACTCGGTGTCTTCTCCTTTTTCCAAGTTGAATTCGTTAATAAAGATTCAAAATCTTTTCTGACAGTTTGATACAGGCAGCTGTTTTGTTTCAGTGTGTTGAAATAAAAACATGCCTTTTTTATTTGTTTTCATACATGTACATTACATTACGTTTCTCACGAGACGGTTCAACTGGTAGCAATCATATTTATTCTTTAAACATTGCTCCTTAAACAAGTGTTATTCTTCTTTAGGAATGATTTAAAACGATTCATAGTGCGCGTACAATCAAAATGCAATGGTGATTGCGGTCGGATACAGGATACTGCGACGAAACTGCAGGCACCAGGAGGATGTTTTTTACCACGATTCCCCCGCTAAAGGAAGTAACTTTTTATCGTCTCTCAAACGCAGGACAAATACTAGCCACCAGTACGACTACAGCCCGTGAAGTTGTAAAATTTGCTGGAACATAAGCACTTTCCTAATTTGAAACACACTTTTCGCATTTTAAGACGATCGATTTTATTGCGGGTGATACCAAGGTGCTGCCAACAGAATCCATTCCCAAAGAAAAGAAACCAGAAAACGTGTACATTTTCGATACGGTTGCGTGAGCGTAATTATTCGTGGCCTGTACGACAAAAACGTATAACGATTCACGGTCTTCCGATAAAAGTCCTGATCACAATAAAGTTTGAAGATGGTGTTGGTCCAGTCAAAACGAGTTGCTTGTTCAAATAGAACCTCCACTTATGTCGATCAAAATTCTTGCTAAGCAATCCTCAAGTACACTGAAAATAAACCAATAATTTTTATTATTAAAATTGGCACTTAAATCGGTTATCTTTTGCTTCCAATTGAAATCATCTGAGCCAGTATGATTTTCATTTGCCACACATAATTTTTAACACCCGCCACTTAATACACAGGTTCTTTTCCAATGAGACTGATGTGGTCCGCACCTAATTTTCAATGGCGTGAGAAATGTCATTTAAGTGTGTTTTCACTTTGCCCTATTCCATCCATCTTCGCACTTAAAACGGAATTAATAACCGGGCGCGAAAAATAATCAGCAGAAAACAAAGTTGAAAAACAAAGCGACAGGCCTATCAAAAGCGATTGTTCAGAATGGGAAAGGTGAAACGAAATCCGTATTCGATTGCCGGGAGAAACGTGTTTTATTAACCTCGAATTTATTTTCAGGAAATTACAGCTTCCGTTGAGGATTTGGAGGAAAATTTTCAACAAGAAGGAAAAGAAACGTAAGATCCAGGAAGCCGAAGCCGGTAAGTTATTGATGCAAGCATGAATATTCTGGATTTTTGATGGATCTGTTTCTATAGTTGTGAAGCGGCCGAAGCAAAGTGATGATGAAGAAAATGGTCAACCGGAGGAAGATGGTGATGCTGAAGAACAAGAAGCGTCTCCGGTTGGAAGCAGCAGTGCATACGAAATACTGCTAGGCAATCAGGAATTCGATGCGCTTCGTGGTATGGTGTCGGACAATACGTTGAAGGCGATCGCAGAAACGGGATTCACAAACACCTATAGCCTGTTGATGGGAGCTGCCAGTCGGCATACGGAGAATGAAAAGCTGGGAAATGGGTGGGTTGAATATTGTGGTGGCTACCCCGGTTCGTGTGCTTGATCATTTGAAAGGGATACTGGATTTCCTGTTCAAGAATCTGCAGTGTTTGATTATAGTGTGATCGTATCTTGGAAATTGGATTGGAGGAGGATATGAAACAGATCATCAGTATCCTTCGTAGTGAGTTTGTTCATTATTGGCCATTGGTCATTTTATTAGTTGATTACTTTTATTTTAAAAAACGGCACACCATGCTGCCGAGTATTTTTTACATACAAATAAAACCTCTTTCATTCGCACATTTATTACATGTTTTATTACATGAAAAGATACAAATAATCCAATACCAACCTTATTTTGAAAAAAAAATCCATGTACATTTTCACATAAAACGTATTAAAAAACTCATTTGAATTTTGCTAGGACAAGTTAATGCAATCCATGTACACTATAATTAATATCTATTCAGCTGTTGCACTTAAAAACTATATATTTATTGCACATATGGTTAATTACTCTATGGGTCATGAATAGTATTTGACCACATTCAATAAAAAATAAGTGCAGCACTAATACAGAGCAATAACTTTGCACTTTGCCCAGATCTATAGGTGAGTGCACTTAAATATGAGATGCACGGTTTCTTGAGTGAAGCTAAGGAGGCTGTCTAGAATACCAACTGAATATTTTAGATTCCTACTGAACTTCTTATAACAAGCCAAATGAACCGGAGAGTAAGAAGCCGAAAACCAATAATTTATTAAAATTGAATAAATAATATTTGAACAATGTTTCAAATACAGATAAATTTATCATTCAGCGTCTTATTCCTAGAATATAGCATCGTACAGCTAGAAGCAGTTGCACGAAATCTTCCTATTATTTCCTGGGTTGTAATAATAACTTACTGCTGCAATGGTTATGTGATATTGCCAAACGAATTATTTTAAAACTCGATGGTTCCCGACATTTAAATGATCGGCTAGGCTGAAACGGCGTCTCGATTATCGGTTAAGCGTCCCAATGTGCCTGGTGTGTTCGGAATGAAATTACTTCTGGAAGTTGTGCTTATTTGTGACACCAATTCCATTTCACACTGGTGAACCATTGTTTATGTAGAGTCGAGCCATTTGGAGACGCTTCTTGTCGACGCTATTATAAGTAGTTCAGCTTATAGTGGATTCCAACGCCTTGCAATTTTTGATGCACTGCCGATGTAGGCACGCAGTTCCTGAAAGCAGTAATTGTCAATGAAAACATGAGGTTAAGGGTTTTGCTTTCCTTCCATGTGTTACGAACCTCAACGATAACTAAAAAGGTATGTCCATCGTATCCTCCCATTTCCCATCCAAAACCGCCTAGGACAAGGCACTTCTGGCTATTTTGATTGGTGCATTCAATTGACATGTCTGTAGTTCTGAATCGTATCGCTCAATCGCACAACGTAAATGTGCTGATACAGAGCTGCCACTATAGAAAGACTATAGTCTTCCGGTAACCTGAGTACAGCAGCGCCAACATCCAATCGTTATGAGTGCATTGGTTGAATCAACGTCCATTTATCCAGTTCTGAATCATAGCTTTAAGAGAATAAATCATTCTTATCAATGTTCATACATCGTTTTATAGCATAGCATATATCGTTTTATATTACATTTGAATCCCGAATAAATAAATGCAAATCATGCAGAATTCGAAGAACTACAGTTTGTTGTGGAATTTGTTGGATGTCGTTTAATTTTTATTTACAATTTTGAAAAACTGAAATGATATGCATATGTTTTACCAAAATTACCCGATCAATGGCTCGATTTTTTGGAAAAGATTTAAAATATTTTGAAGATTTTAAATTGATCATAATGACCGACCCCTTGGGTAAAATGTAACAAAAATCAACAATTATTTTGGTTGGATCAACAATTTTATTTGTCGACTCAACCATCTGCTTTGTTGAAATGACAATGCCATGTTATTTGTTTTAACAAACATGTTTGTTAATCTGATAAAAATCGTCAGATTGTATTTTAATCAAGGGTGAGCCGCTTAGCACAATATCTCTTGTGCCCATTTTTTTTAGTGTGCCTCTAAGGGTTACGATGAGTGCCAAAAGGTGCCCATGTGTGCCACGGTAATTTGACAGTTCAATCGTTATGTTTTGGCTACGCCTGGCAAGTAGGCGATTGTTTTGTTTAGCTATGTAAATATTTTGTGATTTGAGTCTCGCTCAAGGTTTTTGTTGTGGAAAACGCGTTTTTGATACTCCTGTTGTCGAATTTCCGTGATAAAGAATGAAACTCTAAAGGCTAAGCGCTGGAAGTAAGTGCGAGAATTCCTTTAAACTTTCATATATTTATTATTGTTTTATCCTTTTTCTCAACAGCTCACGATATGATATCTAAGTAGTGTAAGGTACTTGTAGTAAGCTCTAACAATGTTGCTCCATCGGCATTATTGAGGATTACGAACTGCGCTGCAGCATGCAAGTGACTAATTAAATTTAATGTTGATGAATGTGTCAATATATTTGACGTCGTTTCCTTGCCTTGTATGTGCCAGTGTCCGTTGTTCGATCTTTGCTCTATGAAATTCCACCAGCCTTCACAAAGGCTCTCAGGCATGATTCGCATGTCCTCTCCAATATCTTGGATCATCTAAATTATCTGAGTCAACGACTGAAGGTTATGGAGGTTGATGATTCCATATTCCGCCTTCAATTTGCTGTGCTGAAGAAAATGTGCCTCTAAATATAGCTGCTAAATTATATCATGTCACGACTTATTAATTTAACCACTTACCTCATCCATTGATCCACTCAAGATTTTGCCTAAACAAACAAAAAGCTCGAAAGTTCACTTATAATCATTTTTTTCTAAAACTTATTCTGTATCATGACGCAACAAACAAATCAAAACAACATCACAACATATAACGTCAATTTTCTAGGGCTGCTAGATTTCATCTTCGAAAAATACAAATGTCAAAAGTGTGCCACAGAGTGCCACACATGTTACGTATGGTGTACGATTTTCTTCTACGGCGTGCCTGGCACACTGTTCTAAGCGACTCACCCCTTGATTTTAATTCATTTTTTTTTCAATTTTTTATTCAAAAATACAATCTTTCTTTAAAACATATTAAGTTTTGTTCATTAATCATAATTCAACCTGGCAAATTAACTGATCACAGCGTCACTGGTTGAATCCTTGAATAAGTTTAGTTCGGTCCATTAAATATGACATAGGTATCCTCTATTTCTTTAAGTTCGATAATGCGAAGCGTCGGCAACGTGTATTCATTTGCTGAAAACAAAAACGACTCAAGACATATTTACCGTTTTCATGATTATGTCAATAATACTTACTGAAGAATGCTCCTGCGACCTCTAAAGACACACCAAACTGCTTGAATAAGTAAGCCATATGTAGTTTATGATCCAGCTGCTGGAATTCCTCTTCAAGAACTTCCTCGAATAGTGATTTCGTCGCCTAGCTCTGACTCTTTCTAATATCACTCAGGTACACTGTGTTTTTTCGTATACACTTGAAAAAACATGTACATTATCATGTAGAAGGAGATGTTTGCTCATCACTATGAGGCACCAAGAGTGAACATTAATGTTTTTGGCTAGAATGAAAGATATGAAGAGAAAGTTTTGATAGTTCCGCCTTGGAAATATAACAGATGTTTTAGGAAATTGAGCGAAAAGGGCATGTGTACAGTGGTACTCGAACCAACGACATTTTTGCCTAACATCCCACTGCGGGTTAGGTCGAAGCACGGACTATGTCCGCCACTTCAACAGGCAAAAATGTCCGGTTGGAAGACGCTCATGCACCACTGTGGCTTGTATAGTTATTCTAGCGATCTATTGTGTGCACTCTGTTAATTGATGCGCACATGGGAGAGGAACTCTCTCCTTTTTTGGGTTTGTTTTTATTCGCAACGACTGACTACGTTGGAGACGACGAGAAAAAACGTTAGTGATCGTCATTCGTTGCGAATCAAAACTTAAGGTTAGCCGGATTCATGTTAGTTTTAAATTTACAGGAGCTATTCTTATTAGTATAATTCGACGGTTATATCCCGCATAACGAAAAACAATTATCGATATAGTCAAAACTATACTTCGAATGTAAGATTTATTGTCACATTTTATGTTATTGTTATCGAAATCTCTTTTCCTCCGCACAACCTCTACATCAACACATATTGTTAATGTTTGCCATATTGTCATTGAAAGGTTTTTTTATTTTCTGCACTTGGTTTGTATTGTATACCGACCTTTTGGCATAGCAAAAGGTACAGCAAAATTTTTGATTTGGCCATTTTTTATGGTTACCTAACAACCACCATTTTAGCCTTTTACCATCTGACATATTGTTAAAACTATATATGAAACTGTTAGTTATAGTTATAGTTGCCAACTATAAGGGTAAATGTCGTAACAATAACGAAACGGTCGTCAACCAGAAGGGAAATGGTCCAGGAATGGTTTGTGATTATGCGGGATATTTTAACGTAAATTTTAACAAAAATTGAAATTGATTACCAATATTGAAAATTTATTTCTCTGAGTGAATGATTTAATAAACGTAAATGATTATTCACACCCCTGCGTATTGAAAAGACTTTATATAAATAAGCCTGTCTTTCAATCAAAATTATTTTCACACAGCTGTCAAGCTCTCCTGGGAAAGGTCAGGGGAAGAGAAAAACGGAGACGAAAGAGATAAAAATTTTGTGTCGAAAATTTTAAATCATCCAATGTCGACAGATTTTTAATTTTTAAGCTTTTTAAACCTGTCCACAGTACCTAAGAATCTCGCTCGTTGTTTAAATTCATTGTGCAAAACTGGACGAAAGTGGTGGAGTAATGAACCAGCAGCGAGAGCAACAACAACTCAGTAGTAGTTAATGCACATCCAGTTCTTCATTATTTCCATACGACAAAAAAAAATAAACCCACGGATAAAATCGAAGCAACCATAATAATACAGACCAGCCCTATCCGAAACGAACGGTGAGATCCGAAGGAATCCATTCTAACTTTGCGGTTACTGCAGGAATATAGCTAAAGGACTAATTCGAACAACCTGCCAATCGTGAGTAATTTTCTTTTGTTTTCCTAAGTACATATACCTACTATTCTAATCTGGGCAGATGGTGGGGATGAATGGTTTACCTTGTGCAAATTAGAATTTTTGAAAAATGCATCAAAACCGTTCTTCTTTGTTAGTCAAATTATCTGTAGATCCCCGTAGTCATAACAATCGTTCTCATTTTCCTCATCTTTCTGGTTTTTTCTCGTCTTTCTTTTAGTTACAACCTTCTTCTGTCCAGCTCACCACCCATTATACACCGTACAGAGCTAGAATCATCCAGCCGATAGATTGTCCCGCCCGCACAAATATTCTTTCATTCCTGATCAGTGCTAGAACCATTACGTGATACTTTGGAATCATCGTAACAAAATTGATCATCGTTGTCACCCACATAGCTTGACCCATTCTGGTTGTACATGTACCATACCAAACAATAAGACAAAGAAAACCAGCGAAGATCTTATAAATTATCTTACCGTTGTCGCTGGATGTTGTGATGTTCTCGAACGGGCTTCCCTGTAATCTGCCCTTTCCCAGCTGTCTCGGGGTGCCAAAGGATAGTGGAAGTGACGAACTGCTGCCGACAGCGATGGGAAGCCGCGAACCGGTCATACTCAACGTGTACGATATGGTAAGTAGTAGAGGAGTATGTTTATACCGTTTAAGTTTTGGAGAGCAGCTTTGTTAAGTAAGGGCAATGACTGTTCATTACAACCAATTAATGAATGCTGAGAAAGGGCTTGATGAATTTTGCTAAGTTTAATTGGTTTAACTTCTCGTATGGTGCGTATGAAGGAAGAGACAATGCGCCAGATGAATCAGTAGATGACTAACTTCTGGTAGAGGCAGAACAGTCCGATTTGACTTTCGGACCATTTTGATATGTTATGCCTATCGTCACAATTTGATAGGTACTTTTAGAATATAACTGAAATAAGTCTTGAAAAATCATAAAAATGATCATTAATTTTTGTCCCGCATGAAATATGGACGTCGCACAGGGGCTTTTTTTAATTTTGATCTAGTGCAAAAAGTTGCAAGTTGCAAGTAGTGTGTCTTTTCCTTTTAAGGTCGGATTCAGCCTTAGGCTGGTTCACCACTGGAGAAAGCCACCTTCATCCTAGAAATTGTAATCATAAACACATTAGCTGAATCCAACGGCTTTACATTCATGACCAGGGTTTTTTTTTCGCCACAGGGAAATCTCACCGACCTCTGCCGCGTTTAGTTTTAAAGTGGGACAATAGACTTTTTTCAAAATTAATTGTAACATAGGACAGTTATGTGTCCATCGGCAGTGTGGAAATAAATGGTTTGAAAACGTGAGTCGTGTAAACTTGTATGTAGAACGACGAAGACAAAAAATTATATTAGATTATCATTGTTGCTAATTGACACCATCACCTGACCGACGTTTGATTGTTGTTCATATTTAACTGTACTACCGTTGGTGGACGAATACTTGTCCCATATTGTAGGCAGAAAATTACAGTAGCCTAGTAAATAATATTCCAAGGCGATAGTGGAGGGGTTGATTGGGCATTACCGTCGCACGCATTTAGAAAATTATAGTCAACTTCGAATTTTTTTTTGTAAAATCTGAACAGCTGAACGAAGCTGCGTGCTATGATATCAACGTCGCGGTGGAGCCAAAAAGTTGGATTGATGATTTTACCACTAGTGTTTATCGGCGCCTTAGAAATGCAATGTTAAGCACGACAATCCACCACCTTACTGTGATCGAGAGTCGAAATTCGAAGGGAATCGAGAGAGTCCCTGAGACTCAGATGACGCATATCACTCGATCTATCGTTGCCTTCGCGGACAGCGTAAGTTTTTTTTTTAAATCCATGTTCGTGCATAATCTTCCATAGCTGGTTTAGATCGATCGTCTCGTAAGATAGTTTGAAATTTATTTATTTATGTGTTGTTTGACATCAACAGGCTCAATGTGGTCCCAATGATCTTGAAAATAAATTAAGTTAAAGCGTAGGGTCAAATAATAAAATACATGTACATAAATGCGGTCATATAGTTATTCAACACCGGAAGCACCATTGAAAACCGTAGTAAAACGTAGTAAATTGTCCTCGAGGATTTTGTTCTGGTACTGAAAAGCTCCAGATCGATCAGCCGGCAACGATTTTCATAGCTGGGCAGATGAAACAGGTCCCTCCACGGCAGGATCATAAGAGCAAATAGGAGAAAGTGTCGTTGAACGGACTCGACTCTCTCAACACCATTGTTGTTATTTGTGTTCCAAACTGTAGAACAGTACTTCAATCTGTATCGCACCAGCGAACAGTACAGTGATTTGAGGCAGTAGATGTCGGAATTTTGTTTCATCTTGAAGATGAAGCCCAATGTCCTCGACGCCTTATCAATCACATACGCGATATGTTGTTTGTATAAAAGCTGAGAGTCCAGAATAATTCCACAATTTTTTACTTGATCCACACGATCTATTGTTAATCCTTCGAGTCTGTAGGTAAATATGATCGGTTCTTTCTTCCGGGAAATCGTGATTACCGAACACTTCGCAGGGTTAACTACCATTCTGTTTAAATTGCACCAGTTGGCAAAAGCTTCGAGTTGACGTTGGATGAAAATGTAGTCGGCGGTCGCACGAATAGATTTTAAGATGACCAAACTCACATCGTTGAAATAAAGTAGGAAGATAACGGTCCCAGGTGACTTCTTTGAGGTATCCCTGACATGGCTGGATAAATGCCGGATTGGCAGTTCCCAATAGTGACCAACAGCTGTCGATCAGTCAGATATGAGCGAAACCATTGCAGAAAGTTGCCACTAACTCCATGTTTTTTCTAGTTTCGCAATCGCAATGGAGGAATCCAGGTTGAAAAAAGAAGAAGACACAGAGTGGTGATAAATCTGACAGCTTCCATGTTAAAGTATAGGACGAACATGTTAAAATGCTTCTAAAAAATTCAAATGAAATTCTAATTAAAAGCGATTTATTGTATGATGTAAGAAAAATCTAAAATTACTCAATAAAGATATTTTCAGCAAAATAAAAAATAAATCAAAATAATGCCCCTATTTTGCAGTTTAGGATTTTTCTTACATCATACAACAAACTGCTTTTAATTAAAATTTCATTTGAATTTTTTAGAAGCATTTTAACATGTTCGTCTTATGTGGGAGCTGTCAAATTTATCACCACTCGGTGTCTTCTTCTTTTTTTTCAAGTTGGATTCTTCTATGGCATGGTTCAGCTTGTCGAATGCTGCTTACAAGTCGGTATAATATGATGTCAGTTTGAGCTCGTTCAGCCCAATGAGGTCTATACAGGTGGAGAAGAGCAAGGTGTTGGTCGGTATTAGTAACGAAAAGTGTGTAAACAATCCATGATAATGGGTAGTGACGCAAAACTCCAAAAATAAGCGAATGATAACAGAGCAAGTTTAGTTTTTGTCCTGATCCTTTTAGTGCACAAAACGGCATTTTCAGCCGAATCCATTTGCAAACTATACCAATTAGCGAAAATAAACATTCCACCTTGTGATTTGCTGCTGTTGTGAATTGTTGTTTTTGGAGATCTACGTCCAATGAGGTCTCTACAGGTGGAGCAGAAGTGGTTAAGTTGTATTAGTGTAATGCAAAATACTGTCATTGTGTTCGTGAGATAATGCATAGCCTGAATTTTGTAAACATGCGTGACGTAGATCTACGAAAACAATGATTCACAACAGCAGCAAATCACAAGGCGGAATGTTTATTTTCGGTGATTGGCATAGTTTTTAAAAGGTTTTGGCTGAAAAATGCCTTCTTGTGCACTAAAAAGCTGCGGGTAAACTTGCCTTGTTATCATTTGCTTGTTTTTGGAGCTTTACGTCACTACCCGAAATCATGGATTGTTTACACATTTTTCGTTACTAATACCGACAAATACCTTGCTCTCCGCCACCTGTATACACCTCATTGATCAACGTCACGGATGTTTACAAAAAACAGGCTGTGCATCATCTCACGAACACAATGACAGTATTTTGCATTACACTGATACAACTTAACCACTTCTGCTCCACCTGTATAAACATCATTGCGTTCAGCCATACTATCCGTGATAGATCATTGCACCGAATGTATTAACCTCACTTTTTTGACAGTTCAGGGAGCTTGTTTACAAGGTGTTAGAATTTGAACCGCTCAATCGAAAATTTTCATTAGCTTTTTCCGGATTCTGTGCGATAAGATTCGGGAAACGATGTTAAAATAAGCACTGGTGTCTGTTTTCCTGCCGTTTTATTTCAACCGTAATAAATTTAGAGCACAAAATCTCAAACCGATCTCACCGAAAATATTCTAAGTCCAAGTAAACAAGCTCCCTGAACTGTCAAAATTGCATTGATGACGCCATCGTGCAATGATCTATATACGATGTAAGACACAGTAGATTAGCGGTGGTGGAACTACCGGAAGTGAAACCGTGTTGATCACAACTTAGATATTGCTTGCAATGAGAATGTAGAGGCTCCATGACGACTAACTCAAATAGCTTCGAGTTCGCGCTCAACGAAGTGATCCCACGATAATTATTCATCCGATCCAGGATTGTAGGACGACTTGAGTTATTTTGCGGCGGTTGTAATCATGTCGACGTTGATATCGATTGCACCCAGAGCTTGATAAAACGTGTTCATAAGTCAATCTCTAGCCGGAAAAAACACTGGAAAACTTTTCGGAAAACAGGCGGCACATATCCTGGGGGATGATGCGGCTTCTCCGTTTAGCACCATTGACGATGGTGAGCCAGAATCTCAGCACTGATCGTTTACGTACTTCCAACAAGACCTCGGATCTGACTTAAGTTTGGCCTGAATCTCTCGTAAAGATTACGAGTAGCATCGACGACTAACTCGCTGAAACTCATAATTGAGCCTGACGTAGTGGTTTTTCAGCGCAAGCGTACGATGTTCAGTGACGTGTAAAAAAGTTTGCGCAGGGGTATCGACGTATTCAGAATCGAGGATGCTTTCCCAGGCTATGTTAGACAGCACGCCGACGATACGTGATCGGCTTTCCGGAAATCGTATGACACAGTATCAGAAGTGCCATCAAAGTCTCGAACGTGGTTACCTTCCACGGTGACAATCAAAGGCGGGTGGTGAGAAGCCAGCTTTACTAGTGGAGTAGGAGCCCTAGAGATGAATGGAGCGGTGTCATGAGCGCTTTCAAAGCAGAGGTCTAAGCTTCGGTTGTTCTCGTTTACAACGTGATTGATTTGAGATAGCGTGGCTGCACTATAGTAATCAAGAAGACTTACTGACCCTGTGTGAAATAAAGAGCGTGTTGGGTCCGAAATCCGCGGTATATCCGAGAAATCCGCTGTGAGGCGGTTTCCACGATATACCAGCTAGATTGAAGTCGCCAAGGACGATCATCTCTTCAACAGAAGTTGCATTCTCCATTATCGCAAAAACGGACCGGCAATGGGTTTCGATTAGATTGTTGTCACTAACCCGGTCAGGTGCAATATATACCACACACAGGTACAGTGTGCGATCACTCAGATTGACGGCGACCCAGATTTGTTCCCCACAGGTCCACACCTCACTTTCTACGACTCTTGCCTTCAAGTTGGATCGAACTGCCTCGAGAAAATCACCTCTAGTAGACTTACGGCTGTTACTTGAATTTCGGTCCCAACGTAAAACCTCCTATCACTCCCGAACGCTTGAGTGGAGGTCATTCAGGAATCAAGCCAAGTTCGCGTTATATTCGCCAAAACCGCGTTATACACTCAGTAGCAAAAAAAAAGCCGAGCAAAATTTCGCTTTCAAAATACGCGTTTTTCAACCTTCTGTAACTTTGTCAATTATCAACATATTTATCGTTGTCAGCATACAGGTTTGGGCCGAATTAATAAGATGAATTCACCTAAATCGGGAAAATATCGGGTGAAAGCGAGAAATAATCATGTTGGAGCGTCAACTTTGACGCCAGCTGTAGTCCAAACCACTTAATGAAAACAGTTCAAATTTTGTCCACATTAATCTCTGTTTGTTTTAAGCCATCCTATCCTACCTTAATATCCTACCTAAATTTTTCACAGAAATAGGGATTTTTGAAATTGTTATGTCAAAAATGACTTTTTTCACATACACGGTGTTCAATAAGTTCGAATACAAGTTTTCATCATTGCGTAGGTATGCGCCATGTACATATTCTGCATTGGTATTGGTGTCAGCTTTAGCTTCATTCATACGCTACCGAATGTGCGCGGTGTTGACATTCTGTTAGTTGTTGTTCGTTTGTTACGCGCGATGAAAGAGTATCGGGACTTCGTAATTAAGCGTTTTTTGAACGGTGAGCGACCCGGCGATATATTCCGGCTGCTGAAATCGCATGGGGTCAAGCGGAACTTTGTCTACACGACCATCAGGCGATACCGGGAGACGTCCTCGACCAATGACCGTGCGAGATCCGGTCGGCCGCGTTCAGCGAGGACGCCACGGGTCATCAAGATCGTGAGGGAGCGAATTCGGCGCAAAAAGAACCGCTCAATCCGGAAAACGGCTGCAGATCTCAACGTTTCCATTGGAACCGCTCACACCATACTCACCAAGGACCTTGGTTTCAGGCCTTACAAAAAACGTAAGGTCCATGGCGTTTCGGAGGCTACCAGCAAAAAGCGGTTGGATCGAGCTAAGAGGATCCTCTCCGGCACGCTGGTCAGGAGTTTGTTTTTTCGGACGAGAAACTGTTCGTGCTGCAGCAGCCGCACAATGTGCAAAATGACCGGGTGTGGGCGCCATCGAGGGACAGCATTCCTGAATCCAATATAAACATCCCTCGGTTCCAAAGTGCCGCGTCGGTGATGGTTTGGGGGGCAGTATGCAAACGTGGTAAGCTACCCTTGGTGTTTATTGAAAAAACGTCAAAATCAACGCGGCGTACTACAAAACTGAGGTTTTGGAAAAGGTTGTTGCCCCCAGTCTCCGAAGCCTCTACGGCGATGAGCACTACGTGTTCCAGCAGGACGGTGCACCAGCCCATACGGCAAATGTGGTTCAAGCCTGGTGTCGGGACAATTTAACCGACTTTCTGGACAAAACTTTGTGGCCTCCCAGCTCCCCGGACTTGAATCCTCTCGACTTTTTTGTTTGGTCCTATATGATGGCGAAGCTGAACGAATACAAGGTCAGCACTTTGGATCATTTCAAGACGGTAATTCTCAAAATCTGGGACGAAATGCCCATGCAGTCCGTGCGTGCCGCCTGCGACGCGTTCGAGAAACGTTTGAAGCTCGTTAAGGAGTACAAAGGGGGGGTCATTCCAAGAGAAATGTTGTAAACGTTCCTTGTAAACATAGCTTTCAATAACATAAATCCAAAAAATAAAAAAAACATGTTTTCATTTTTTTGACAAATTTTGAAAGTGTATCCGAACTTATTGAACACCGTGTATGTTATGATAACTTCAAATTTATAAACTTCATCAACATAAAATTTTGGTCACATAAGGTGTATACATTAGTTATAGTGTTGTCAAAATTTCAGAGAAGTATGTTGATAATTGACAAAGTTACAGAAAGTTGAACAAAGCGTATTTTGAAAGCAAAATTTTGCTCGGCTTTTTTTTTGCTACTGAGTGTATTCACGTTATTTCTGCAGCACTGATCAAATCGCAAAAACCTGATCCCTAGCAGCGTGGGCACCCATAACTCCCGCTGGATACTACCCCACGCATCTCTTTGCAGACGGCAGTATAGAATTTGGGAGAGCAACTTGTAGGCGGCGTAGCGTGTAGCGTAGCATGATTGTACGCTAGTTGCAGTAATCTAGCTTGTCACCCTTTTTATAGATGGGACAAACGATACCTTCCATCCAATTCTCCGTTAAAAACTCTTCCTCCTAAATCTTGGGAATTACGCAGTGCATTGCCATAGTTGATTTTTCTTAATTCGTTTACAGCGACGTTTTACCAAATAAGCTATGACCTTACTTTCAAGCCATGTCAGGCCAGGTCAGCTCAAAACTTCTTTTAAAACTCCTTCAACCTAGTTGAAATTATCAAATCTTGTAATCGTTGTAAACGGTGTTAAATCATAGACTAACTCGTAGACCAGTACTGCCGTTATAAGCATAACTGTCCCATGTATATAGGGAAACCCATAGAACATGGGACAATTATGCGTAGAACGGCAGAGTAGGTCCCATACAAAAACGATTTTTTTCTTGGCTCAGTCTGTACTAGCACTCTCAAATATTCTGTCAAAATAACACAGTAAATCAAAACAAAGGCGCAAATATGTATAGCAAGGTGCTGGCTTCAAGTTGTAAATCGGACCAAGGGGTTCTACAACAGTGAACCACTTTCAAATCGCCAGTTGCATATTGATTGTTGGTTAAATTGCATCACTTTTGCTGTAACATTTCGCCCTTTGGGCTGATTTCAACGAAATTTTGGGTGATCTGACCTCAGCGTGTATTGCTTACACTGCGTGAGTTTCGTTGTGAAATGTGTCGTAGTTTAGAAAATGGAGTCGAAGGAACAGCAGGTGTTCGAGAACATTTTGCACACTCACCTCGACAACCCGCTTCTTTCGCACCGAGCCATCGGAAAGATGTTGAAAATTCACCAGTCTACAGTGCCTCGTGTTATAAAACTTTTCGGGGAACGTTTAACTGTAGATCGGAAGAAGGTGAGTGGAGTGGTAGAAAAAGTATTCCGTACTGTGTGAAGGATCACAAGCGAGTGGTTGCTGCCTTTAAACGCAAACCCAACTGTTCCGTTCGGGATGTCGTGAAAAAGCTTCCGTTCATTCAAAGTTCAGAAAGCTCCAAACCGCAATAAAAAACAGAATAGGACAGCTCAAACACGTGCGCGTATGCTGTACACACAAATGTTGACTAAACCACACTGCTGCATCATGGACGATCATGGAAGTGCATTTAGAACACTACCCAGGTAACCAATAAGCATTAGCATATGCAGTAAATCAACCCTTACTCTGCATTTCAGATGAAACAAACATTATATTAGCATTATATCAGCATCTTGAATGCTATCTGTTGTAAAGCTGCATTTAAAATGCTATTTAAACGCTTGTAGCCTGTAATTAGCATTTCGAATGCAAAATAGCATTAATCAAGCATTATCATAGCATTGCAGTAAAGCTGCCGTATATTGGGCCAAAAGTGGCATTTATGTTGCATTTAATGCGACTTAAATGCTTGATAGGCTGCCGAAAAGACGCTTTGGAACTGCCTATTGGTTACCTGGGTAATTTCGTTTTCGGTTTTAAACCTGGGCCGTATGTTGGATCTCGAAACGAACGACTTTTTGTACGAACGCTTGTGAGAAAAAGTTCTTCGTTTCGAGATCCAAAATACAGCCCATGGGTCAGGTCTGACTCTGACGCGCAATAACCGAACGAAAACGGATCCATGATCAAGACAGTATGATGGCATTAGCGCAAACCATAAACATAAACCAACATAAACATTTTATTTTGACAGTTTATGTTTGTGTGTATCGGTGAATCCAGGCTGGATCTCGAAAAAAGTTGAGAGCGAACCTCATCAATGTTGGGTTGAATCTAGAGCGGATCCAGATCCGACTATAGTCACTAGGTTCATAGTCTGGCGGATACAACGACGGGAGCCAATTTGAACTGTCACTTGGCGGAGCCAATCGAGCATAATATATATATATTATGCTCGATTGGCTCCGCCAAGTGACAGTTCAAATTGGCTCCCGTCGTTGTATCCGCCAGACTTTGAATTTAGTGACTATAGATCCGACCCGATTGAATAAAAAAAACGTTTTGACAGTCGTTAGGGCGGACCTAGGGCGAACTCAGTTCCGCACTGGCAATAATCGAAAACGACATAAGTTGAGAGCAAACAATAAGTGAATTGTGTAGTGGCGAACCAGCCCAGGAGGCTGAAAGCCACAATAATAAAGAAATAAAAAAATAAAAAAGTGAATTGTGAAAGCAATAAGCTTGAAATGCTACAAGAAGAAGAATGTGGTGCTAACTATCAACTCTCCTACCGGTTTATCACTTCACAACAGTTCAGAAAACGGTTCTGCTAATATTATATTTATTTAAAGGGTGTTCCGATCAAAATTTGGTCAAACAGTAATTTGTGTGAGTCGATCAAAGTTTTTATTAATAAGTCAAATTATTTTTCTCTTTCAAATTCAGTTAATACACGATACAGAAGAAAAATATTTCTTTGCGAACTTTGACAGTTTAATGTGCTTGAAAATATCTGCCACATTTCCCCGTCCGGTTGCCGTTTAAAATTCCTGTCCAGGAAGCTGTTTGAAGTCTGCCTTGACGTAAGTTTCATCGTCTTGTACCACGCAATCAAACTTCGTCAGCATCGTCGTGTACAAATTTCGCGATCGTGCTTTGGCCGACGTGTTTTCTTTATCGTCGCGATTTGGAATTACCACTTTCTTGTAAGTCGACAGTCCAGCTCGTTTACTAGCTCTATCCACGGTTGAGCATTGCCACTCCCAGCTTCTTTGTGGCTGTTCATAAACCACGTAGACAATTAAGGGGGGGGGGGTTCGAAAAAGTCTACGTTTGTCTACGATGGGGGAGGGGGGGGGGGGAAATACCAAAAGTCTACGTAGACTTTTTTTTCTCTCTACAAAACGGATATGCATCCACGCAGAGAAAAATACCGTCATAGAAAACATTTCCAGGTAAATCCAAACATAAAATTAGTGTATTTTGGCCACAAACATAAACTAGTAGCGCAATATTGCCATTCGGTTGCGATATCATAAATATGACTTGCTAAGTCATAATCAAGTCACTACAACTAATAAGGGTCGTAGTATGCTACATGGGAAGTGACATCGATGGTTGAAATTAAAATCATATTATGTTTATTTTCAACATATTAATGAAACGAATAAACGTACAAATTTTACTGGTTGCGTTCTAAATTAAATTTATTTATTCTATGAGTCTTGGTTTTCTAGTCCTGGATTGCTAACATGTTCCAGTTTCAAGAAATTTGCTCAGAGATGCACTGCACACAGTTTCGAGCCCTAAGCTTTGTAAAAATGGAATCAATACATCAAATCAGTGTAATATAGCAGCTAATTAAATAATGGAGCATAACATCCCGTTCACACTACAACCTATATTACGTGGTATAGACTATCTTCATATTAGCATCTATACATCTAAAGACTGTCTACGTTAAATTTCGGACACCGAAATAATAGTAGCAAAACAAAATTTACACAATTTTCAAAAATACCGATTGTTTATTTCACGATAATAGATTTATATCTACATTAGAAACAGTTGATTAAGATGTTAATCCTTCTTTTTGTTAAATTCTCAAACTTCCTGTGGTACACCCGCGGACAGGTTCCGTACGTATCCTTGGAAATCATCGGTGCAATTTACTTTCTTATTAGTTTCGAAGAGTTTCTCCTTAACTAGAGCCCAGTATTGGGCGAAATTCAGGACAGTTTGGTGGATTGGCTGTTTTTGGCACGTATTTGACCTCTTGTGCTTTATACCATTCCAGGACGGATTTTGCATAGTGACAAAACATACTGGAGAGTCGTGGTTTCTGATAAACAATAGGAACCACTTTTGCAGACATTCTTTTTCGAACACATCCTTATTGATAGTGTCGGTAAAGACAAAACTTTTAGATTTTCAACCACAACTATATATGGCCTGCCAAATCATATACTTCTTCA
Organism: Aedes japonicus; assembly: GCA_034211315.2. Lineage (NCBI taxonomy): Eukaryota > Metazoa > Arthropoda > Insecta > Diptera > Culicidae > Aedes > Aedes japonicus. Next base: position 1,031,619 of record JASCZW010000415.1, on the reverse strand, counting down.
AGAATTTGGACACCTTCTTTGTCCGGAAATGCTTGACAACGCCATTCGTTTGCATTGCGGTTTAAAAAGCCAGACCCTGAAGTTATTTAAAGTCTTCGAGTACGTATGTTTCGTCGTCCATTTTGATACAAGAAAATGTTTGCGAAAAATTTGTGTCAAGCACCTTAGCACGACTTTTTGCAGTGAAATTTTGCATTTCATCACAGTTGAGCGCCTTTTTCACTTTGTATGGCTGCATTCCTTGCTCCTGCTTCACATTTTGTACGTATGATTTTGACTTCCCGCCACATTTCGCACAGAAAGATTAGGATTTCTCTCAATAATGGCTATCACCTTCTTGTCCATTTATCGGGAGCATACTTTTCGATTTGTTCCAACCTTCTCATCCACAGTAAAGTGCTGACAAAATGATTTGCAAACACATAACACGGTACTTTTGGAAATTTTAGTTTCTTGGCAGGATCGCATACCGATAAAATCGTATTTCGCCGCCGTTCGAAAAAAATGCGTGTCCACTTGATTCAACGCCATTTTACTGAATGTGACAAGATTGTAAACATGTTGTACCACGAAATAAAGTGGAGGGTTTCAACTGTCACATAAGTGAAATGTTTTAGCGATCCGTGAAATAATCTACACAGAAATAAAAGTGTCCGAAATAAACGTTGACAGGCTCTAGTTTCCACCAATAATAATTTGCGTGGCATTTGATATCAAGATCGTAATGTAGGTTGCAATGTGAACGGGGTTTAACGCTACACACTAAAATTATTGTCTCTAATTATCTTTTCGAGAGGAAAAAAAGGATAACAAGAGATAGTAATTTGAGCGTGTTCGTTGTTCTATTCGTTTTTTACAACAGCGATAGATCGAATGCATGGCACCAACTCAATAGTAAGTTTATGATGTCAACCTCCCAAACAACACATCTCTGTCATAATTGGTTGCAGAAAATTGATTGTGACTTCATTGAGTTACATTGCAGTTACTTTGACTTATTTGCAACAAATGTGCTACTAGGGCATTGAGTATTTTTATTTATACGTGAATGAGATGATCGTTGATAGTTAACTTGATCCCATTTGACAAACATTTAGTAGAGGGTTTAAGCGCATGTGGGATAAAATAGAAAATAGAATATAGGTCTGGGAAGACGTCAATTTGCTTCGGAAAACTTTCAAAGAAGATAAACTGAACTTGATATTTAAAGTGAAAACAAAAATAGCCGCATATGCTTTTATTGTGGACTGCATTTTGCGACAAAAGTGAACGCAGATCAATGCAAAAGCATCCACAAGGCAGATATTTCGTTGAAGAAAATAATGCCGCTCAAGATTCTGTTGCAACGCCACGAAGAAACTCTTTGTGAGGTTGACGAGAACGGCGCTACGGAAGTTCTCACGTTTTGTCAAAATCATTGGACATGATATCCAAGAAACAATTCCACCAGAAACTTCCTCTGATGAACTTTAATTATTGGTTCAAGCAGCCATGGTGTGGGCATCTTTAGCATATGCATAGTTGATTGTTGTTATTTTTTATTTATGCAATATTTTTATGAAACAAAATGAAAAATGAATCACTGAGGCACCAAGAGTGGACAGTTATGGTTTTGATAGAATGAAAGATATAAAGAGAAAGTCTTGAAAGTTGCGTCAGTGAACGGTAGCTTGGAAATAGAACAGATGTTTGAAAATTGAGTGAAAGGGCATGGGTACTGCGGTACTCAAACCAAGAACGTCACCCTTTGCCTAAGATCCCATTGCGAATTAATTAGAGTATGATTGTTTGAGTTTTATGTCCTAAACCGTTCCTCAAACCGCCACAGCCTTCTATTGTAGAACACTCCATAAATTAAAAAAAATTAATTTGATAAAGTCTACGTAGACTTTGAGGGGGGGGGGGGTTGGAAAAAGTCCACGAAAGTCTACGATGGGGGAGGGGGGGGGGTTGAAAGTGCCAAATTTCGGTCTACGTGGTTTATGAACAGTCCCTTTGCGATATCTCAAAATAGAGGCATGATGCTACACGCACACATCTTCAAAATGAGGGGTGTGCAAACTTTTTCAATACACGATGAAAGGAAATGCGTCAAGTTTAAATCGACCAAATTTTGATCGAAACACTCTTTCTAAGTAAAATATGTTCTGTATTGTATATTCATATGTTGAAAAGTCGTACTGGATAAATCGGTTGCTTTCCTAAATAAATCGTAACAGATTCTGAACTTATAGCTACCTATTTGTTTGTTTTTTCACCACTTCCTCGTAGTACTGGATCAACGAGTACACAACCTCGATCGGATTGGGAGTGTTCCACTCGGGTGTGGAAATATTCGGAACCGAATTCGCCTATGGAGGCCATCCGTTCCCGTTCACCGGTGTGTTCGAAATATCTCCACGGGACCATGACGAACTCGGTGAACAGTTTCGATTTAGGTAAAACAGATTTAACATTATTCTAGAATGCTAAGAAGAATCAAGTAATTGTTCCACTCTTTAAAGGCAAAGTATACAAATTGGCTGCACAGATTTCACAGAGGAAGATGTCCGTCGAATTGTGGAGGAGCTAGGGAATCAATTTCGAGGTGATCGCTACCATCTGATGAACAACAATTGCAATCATTTCACCGGCGCAGTCACTCAGGTATTAGCGGATATTTTCTTTTTCCCCCAACTTAATTGATTATTTAAAACGAATTTTATTTGCATTTTTTTCACGTAGATTCTCTGCGGGCAGGAGATTCCAAGTTGGGTAAATCGGTTGGCTCACTTCAGTTCCTGTGTACCTTTTCTGCAGCGCTGTTTACCAAAGTAAGTGTGATCTTTAACTGATAGATTACCTAATTCTATTCTACGCTATCCTACAGAGAATGGTTGACGCCCAATGCCTTACAACAATCGATAACAGCCATACAGGATCGAGACTCGGATTCGAGTCCATTTTGAGAATAGCTTGTAGATAGTGTCCATATTTTTGAAGGCGACACGACGCAAGCTGTTACCGAGGGAAAGAACAGTAGTAAACGCTAACAACAACAACAAGAACAACAACGCTAGAAACAACAAATTACATTGAAAGATTTCAACTTAACTCTATACTATCGAATGAATGTTTAAAGGAAGACTATCTCGGTGACAGTTGTGGACGTGAATTCTCGACAATTTTTCTCAACATTTTTTGTTTATTTCTCGATAACCCGCCAAGTGTGTAGGTGTTATTATAGTTATAATATTCGTTTTGTTTTGTAACGTGTCGGTTTCCTCTTATTGTCTTTATCAATAAACCAAATCAGCTATTGAGGCAAGTCGATGCCCAATTGTGAACACTAGGCTAGGTACGTGTTTTTAAAACTTGAAAATTTTTCTTATCTTGTCACAAAGCTCCATCTTCTTTAAATCAACCGTAGAATGCAAACAAATATCGTTTTGTCATAATATTTTTATTTTTGCATAATGATATTACAGCGAGATAATTTCTAAAGGACAATGAAAACAAGTTAAAATTAAAAACAACAGAACGTGTAATATAACCTTGACGACTGTGGAGAAGAAAGTATTCGTTTCAAATTGAACATAAAAAATAAAGAAAATAGAACGTAAGCAACAGCAGGAGTAAAAAAGTATGTAATTATAAATACTTATTTAAGAAACTAAGGCATAATGAACAAAGTCTATATTGAAGTATACATAAGAAAATCAGTTGAAACCAGAAAGATTTAAACACTGTTTAAACGGCAACTAATACTAGCATCACTAGAGAAATCCTGAGATGCACTAGATTAGATGGAATTAAGAAAAATAAAATGAAACTCTCATTAGTGTATGTTAAATAAGTAAAAAAGTTCTGAAGAGTTTATTTAAGATGATTGCGAATGATCATATATGAGTTGAAGTTAATTATGGCAATTATGACAATGAATGACGAAAACCGACATTAAAACCCTAAATGCTCCACTGAATGGAACAATGAATACCAACAACACCATGGTTGAAAAAATGCAAGTACGGACATGTTTGCAGAGTCGTTGCATTCGATTGATAGAAGTATATTAGACAAATCTCGTAGACTGTGAATATTGATGGATGCAGAAATCAAACGAAAGGTCAAACAAATTGTTTGCTCCATTATTTTAGTAGAACTTTTTTTTTCTAAACCAAGAACTTTTTGTATAGCGTTTCGTAAACCTACTTGCCCGTTTTTTTACTTTTGCCGAAGCAGAAATAAATGACCTACTATACAACAGAACTCAGAATAAGCTATTTATTTTGTGAATCGCAGGATTTATAAAGGACAATTCTTATCCGATGAACAACTAAACAAAACAAGAAAACAGAGCAGAAAATAAATCTACTTACAATAGTATTCAATAAGATTTACGAACAAATTGGGAAATGGTATAGACGAAAAGGACGAACGGAACAAAGAGTACATCAGTTTTTTGTACATAAAAAAATCCCATACAAACAGAGAGAACAAAACAAATCAATGCCATTTTTCCTCCAACTTCTGTTTTTAATACATACTGAATAAAACCAGTGAATAAAGATATTATTGACAACTTAAAACATCGTACCTCATTAAAAATATCATACACATCGAAACTATTAGCTTTGGTGAATTTGTTTTTAATGTTGTTTGGCGGTTTAAATGTAAAAGGAAATGTAAACTGCAGTGACGTGACTCTTCTGGGTAAAGCAAATCGAGAGTCACGTAGATGGTTACAATATTTTACTTACATACTATACATTATTTCTGTTGTCTTTTAGACGAGATTTTACTTGTTCTTTAGACATAGTGTTTTCAATGATTTGGCAATGTAAGTTATTCTGTTAATTTATTTATTTATTTATTTATTTATTTATTTATTATATATATTCCATCTGACCTAAGGTGGTCTTAATGAATTTGTTTATGACGGGGAAAAGCCGTTTTAATTTGGCGTAAAACCCCGTATTTTTTGCATCTTCTGGCACAACATCCGATTAATTTTTGCATAATTTGTTCTTTATGACTTTTCTAAGAATAATTTTCGTGTTCTAAGATGCCGGCTGGGAGTGTAAAAGTTCAATTGCGAGAGTAGTACCTACTTCTGATTTTATACGTTGTGAAATAATGTCATTGATGTAGAAAAGCATTGTAAATTCGCGGCGTTCCCTAAGTGTCTGTAAATTGATAAGCATGCAGCGTGCTTCATAAGATGGCAGCGGAAGTACAGTCCATTCATTTCCTTAGGGCATATAAAAGAAATTGTTTTTGGACGGATTCTATGCGTTCTTCGTGTATAGCACAGTACTGATTCCATACTAGGTTGCAGTATTCCAAATTAAAATGCTCTTCAGGGTATTTTATTCTATTAATAAATTGTTAAAAAATATATTTATAGTACGCTCAATGGACCATTATCTTCGATTTTACGCAGTGTACGGCGAACATGTTGAATCAGGTTCTGGACGGTGTCTATGTCTATTTCTTTCATCTTCCGCTTGTTTCGATTAACCAATTGTTGCTCATTGTTAGCTTCGCCATTGTCGTACACCATATATGGTATACGTTTGAGAACACTCCAAAAATTTTCAATTGGACGAGCCTGAAGCACGTTAGGTGGATTGTCATTTTTCGGTACAAATAATATGTTTTGCTCAGTTAACCAATCTAATGTTTTTTTTCGCGTAATGACAGCTTGCAAGATCCGGCCAAAACATGATTTCGTCGTCAGCGTGATATTTGTTGATGAATTGCTTCAATTTCGGCAAGCATTGGCTGATATACACGTCAGAATTGACAGCTTTGGCCTTGTTTGGGCGTATCAAAGGCGCCGAGATACCCTTCGATGACATGGCTGCCCACACTAACATCTTTGGGTCATATTTCGATTTGCTGGCATATTTAACATCGTCTGGTGTTGTTTTAATGTTAGCAGTATAGAAACCATCGTTGCCACTCAATTCATGGTGCGAAAACGTTTCATCATCAAAAATTATGCACTTTCCATTTCAAAATGCTCGCGACGAAGTGCACGGTATCATTTTGGTATTTTTTCGAGTTGTTGCTGTGTATATTTTGGTGCACGCTGACGTTTCCAATAGATTACGTTATGTTTTCTCAAAATCCGATGGACTGTCATGTTTGAAACCTGAAATTTTCGTGCTAATTTGCGTGTTGATTGGCCAACCTTGTTTTCAGCGCTTGACAGCAGGTTTTTCGTTGTTCTGGCACTCAATTTTGTTGGGCTACCACTTTTCTTTTTATTTTCCGGTTCTTTACCATCACGACAATCTTTCAAAACACGGTATATTGTTGATTTTGATATTGGCTTGTCTTTGAACACGCTCAAAATTTCACTTGTACTAAGCCGTCCAAAAAGGTTGGCGACTTGTGCTCGTAAATCCAGCTTGTACGACATTTTTAATGGAAACTTCTGCGCAATTTGAGTTTGACAGTTCAGTAGGAACACAGATGAACGTGACAAGTACATTGGTTGACATCTGTGTGTTTGTTAATGCTGTCAAATAAACGCCTGAAGGTATTCCCAGGACTTATGTTACACATGTTAATGTATAATATTTTAATGGTGTATGGATCTTAAAAATTGTGTGTGAACTCCTTAATTTCATGCATGCTATTTGCTTTATTAAATAGTGTTGTAATGTTCTACAAAAGTGAGGTTAGAGTCTAAAATAATGCCTAAATCCCTTACTATCATGGACCCAAAAGGGAAGGACGTAGTTGTTCCGAAGAAACATTTGAAAAATTATAGATCACTATTAAAACAGTATAACAACAATCTCCGACTCCAGTATAACAGATATATTGTCATTAGAAATTGATATAATCAAAACGAAATGGCTATTCAGTATGGTTCAACGGATGTGAAATGAGGGAACATCTGAATTAAGCATGTTTAAAGTACACCACGAGATGATTAAATCATTTTCAAATGTATTTGCTAACCATGAGTTAACATATTTTCAATATAGCAACTCAATTAACTTCTGCAACATTGACTCATGTTCTATGCTAATATAATTTTTTTTTCGTCATGTCACATCTTCAAGTGATCTGCGTAAGCCCCCCATTTTGTTCAGGCCCTTTTGAACTAGATAAGGTGAAACAAGGAGCCTAATATTTAAGAACTAGTATCTAAATAACAATGGCATGACGAACCATTATTAACAGGAGGCAACTAGATAAGACATCTCTGCAACAAACATCAATAATTATCTGGAAATAGGGCCTATTAGGAGGAATTTTCAAAAATACATTTTTAATAATAATCATATCATATCACATAGTGGCTTTTCGGTCGAGTCACTGGAGTTGATCCCGGCAACGATGGACTCATTCGACTCGTCCACACCCGCACCAAGAACGGCGTCGTCAAGAGGGTAATAGCGCGCATTTGTGTTCTGCCTATACCCGAGAACCGAGATGCAGCATAGTTACAGACATCCGCTGTGCCCAAAAAACTCACCATAACCATCAAGATCAAGAAAACCATTTCTTCTGAGGCGTCCACATCCGCAGATCGAGATTTATCGAGTTCCGGTCATTTGTCCGAGAAACAATCAAGAAGATAAAGTCAACAAAATCAGAAAAGGGAAGGTCCATTAATAACGTCACGCAGTAGGGGGGGGGTTTGGGAAAACGTGACGATCCATTCAAAAAAATGTGATGGTCCATTCAAAAAACGTGACAAGGGGGGGGGGGGGGTATAAAAGTCACTTTATGCGTGACGTAATTAATAGACGTTCCCAAAGCTGAAATTATTGAGTTAGTTATAATATAATATAACTTTGTTTTGATAAGAAAAAAATGTTGTTAAGATAAAATAATTTGAAAGCAGTGTTGCTGTTTTTCTAGTACTTCTCGGATAATAATATTCTAGTAAACATGGAACTTGATACACTGAAAATGTTGACCAGGTGCGTCAAAAATAAATCGTCCGTCTGATGTCCGTAATTAGTTCGTGATATGACTGCAGCCAATATAACAGTCCAGGTTCTATTCCAATGTTTTGCAATTTGAAGAGTAATAATGGTATGTCAATTTGATCAAATGCTTTACTGAAATCAGTGTAAAAGGCTTCTGCGTGCTTTGCCATTGTCCATTGCGTTAAAAATAAAAGTTACAAATTGAAGAAGATAAGAAGTAGTTGAGCTTTGAAAAAGCCTTGCTGTTTGCTTGTAATTTGATTTTTTACTTGCTGAAAAATATTTTCATATACGAGAGAAAAAAGTTTTGGGACACAAGAGATAATAGCAATTCCACGATAGTTGCGGATGTCTGATTTCGTATCTGATTTGAAAATCGGAACCAAATAAGAGGATTTCCAAATGGCGGGAAATGTTCCGCTCTTCAGAGATATGTTAAAAAGAAGTTCTAAAGGAAGGGCAAGTTCGTCTGAAAGTTTCTTTTAAAAATACGGATGCAATACCGTCTGGACCTGGTCTCTTAGAAGCATCCAAGTATTTTAGAAATTTGCCAACAGCCTGCAAATTTCGGAAGGATTATCACCTACATTTCCGTTAAAATGCATTCCTGGGGGAAAATAGCTATTTATCAATTTAGTTTTTACATAATTGAAGAAATTCTTGGGGCATGATTTGACTTCAGTTTCGACGTTACGATTATATTCTTCATGTGCAGAATTAATAGCTGTGCTAAGTTGGTGGTAGGTGTCATAATTTATTTGAAAGTTATTGTAGATAGAGCAATAATTTAATCAATCAATTATCGAGTTCTAATCGGTCTGTTCCATTGTGTAGTTTTAATATAAAAAATTAAGACTTTATTCGCAATAAACCAGAAATAAATGTATTTAATAACATGTATAATTATGACCTCCTTACACGCTAAGACAAGAAAGCGGAAAATTCGGTAAAAATACCGAAAATCGCACAAAAGTGCACATACTGAAATTATCGGTAAACATGGATTACCGAAATTTCGGTATTGCTGGAAAACCGGGAAAAACATTAATAATTACTTATTTTTGTACGTTATTTTTTACCGAAACTGCTAGCAGCTCAATGAAAGAATTTTTAACCAAATTTAGGTAAAATATAACGATAAAATCTGTAAATCCACTTTACTGAAACATTTAGTAAACTTTTTGTTTCGGTAAATTAAACCGATACTTTAGGTTTTGCTACCAAAACCTAATTTTCGGTAAAATGAAAACCGTATTTTCGGTAATCTTATCTTAGCGTGTACGAATCTGTCATGAATATAATATTAATAATAAGATAATAAGATATTATCTAAAATTTCGACAAGATGTTCCGCCCTCTATATGAGCAACTTTTAGGTTGCCCCGAGATTGTCATGACAGTGTGCACCCCAAAATACACCTCTTGGTGGCGAGCATTAATGTCAAACCGGGCGGGCATCAAGCGTGCTTTCAAAAGCTTCCTCTGGCTCTGCTGGTCTGGACTCAACAACCGAGCCGATTCTTGAAAAGTGCCAGTCCGTTTCAGTGTGTCGAAGAAGTAAGTTCAGTTTCTCGGATCAGCACGCCAGTCTGTTCGTTTGCGTGGTGCGCAAGAAGAAAGAAGAACCCGATATCTGCCTTTCATTCTCTCACTCGTCTGAGTACTAGGAAGATCAAAAGAGAATCCAAGCAAACAAGAAGAATATCCTCTGATCGACACATTCGGTTAGTTTTTTTTTTTTTTTTTTTTGCCCAATCCCTGGTCACAGTCGAGTGGATAAAAGCACTGCTAAGGAGAAGGAGGAGGAAAAACGCACACTTTCAAAGGCGGAAAAGCGGTTGCGCTATCTCTTTTTGACACGTTTTAGCGAAGGCAGCGGCGACTCAGGCAGTCGCTTTTTCGTCGTGTACGCGGCAGTAATTTTTAATTTTCAATATTTTTGCAATCGTTCGATAAAAGTTGAGGAAATAAATTGTGCTTATCAGGCGGGGTGAGGATTTTATCAGCTGCCGATAAGGGCGTGAAGAATTTCTAGTGATAATAAAAAAGAAACTAAGGGTGGCTTATCTTCCTCCTTCCCTTTTGGTTGGAATAAAACAGCCGTGCACAGTTCAATAAAAAAACAGACAGCGCCCCCTTCCGCGATACGCGAGTGTATAGAATAGCGAAAAGCTCTGAATTTTGTTAATACAACCGTCTCCGAAAGTGAAGCCAACGTCTGATTGGAAATTCTGTTTTCTTCTTTTGCAGTTTGTTTAAATAAGGGAGAACCAGAAACCGTTCGTGCAAAAATGGTAGGTGAAAGTTTTTCTTCTGTATTTTTCAGTGACTTTTTTTTAAATTGGATGTATTCGCTCCTGATTGCATGGAGTTATCTCTTTCGCTTCAATGAACACACTTTGCTTCATGCATCGCTTGAAAATGATGATTTCCGCGTTGGTCGACTACTCCGAGCTTTCCGGCGATAAGTTTGAAACGAAAAAAAAATACGTGTACTCGGGAATGTGTGAGCCGGGGAGATAAATTTAACCGGGACAAAAATTTTGTGCGAAAAACCGCATGCCGGCCTTTCGAATAAAAAAAAATCAACCCAATGAAAATGAGAAAAAGAAACGGCAAGCTCTCACCATATTGGTGTTCTTTGCTGCTGCTCTTCTTCTCGGTTCCGTTCGTCAGTCAGTAGTCTTGCTGCTTGCTTTGCTGACCGCTTGCAGAGGAGTTTCTCACTCACTGTCGGGTGAATGTGTGCGAGTATTATTTCTGCCTCGTTTGCTCCTCCACGAATACCATAAACGGGGAAAAGTGTAGATAATTTTCAAATGTAGTAGTGGTTCACGAGAATGCATGAATTACACGCAAACACCAAGAGATTAGATCATTTTTATGAGCGATGCAGTTAGAGGGGCGCTACAGTGGAGAATAGCAAAAAATAAATTCAATCAATGATATTTAAAAAAAACTAAAGTTATTTTTAATTTATAAATTTCCGTTACATATTTGTATGATTTGTTAGCTTGTCTATTTCGAATCAATATGGATGTTGCAATACTACCATATTGCAAGATTGCGTTGAAATTTTTTTCTTCAATAACATGTTTATTATGATTCTCAACTGTGATAATGATAAGTGGCCACACTTGTAAATAAATTGATAATAATTGTACGATCAATTTTATTTTCAATTTTATCAAAACTTGACAATGAATTCTTACGCCTCCATATTACTGGTAAAATGTCAAATTTATTTTTATCAATATATTTCATATTTTGATGCGTGTAATGGGCTCTTCGACGTTCACTAGGGTAGGGTCAAGCAAAACAGGTGCTTCGCCAGATAGGAAAGGAATGACTATAGTCAACTTAGCTATTATAAAAATTCGTCCTGCAGAGTGCAGACTGTCATTACACTACTATGCTAATTTTGAAATTTTCTCTCCCAATCCCTCCCAAAATTTGCAGTCATTTAATTCAAAACTGACACAATAAGTTTAAAATTTGTATGGGCCTTTCTTCGCACCCCTCTAAAAAAATCTCAAAATCAATTTGCTATTAAAGAATTCAGCAGGTTCCCTTACTACATAACATACATTGGGCTATAAAAGAATAAGTGCAAATTTAAAATGTTTATTGTTATTTTTTAATGAATACTGTGTGTTCAAATAAATTTTTATTTTTACTTTGCATATAAAATTACTTTAATGCAAGAGAAACATTGATGTTTGCTTTATGGTTCTTTTTTCTTTCTCTCTATAATTGAATTATTATTTTTTCCAAAGAAATAAACATGAGGATAAAGTTATATATTGGAAACAATCTTCATATATAGGAATATTCAGTAAATTTTAATATAGTTTCAATTTCAATCGAGAAGGCCTGTTATGTTCACGCACTCTTCAACAATCATTTCGGCATTTCGGAGCTGTAGAAGAGTTTCGAATCCATGCTTGAAAACTGGTTGGCAGCAATTCCTAAGAATCTTGCTGGAAAATCATGTTCTCGTCCATTACCGCGTCAGAACACTTCTTCCAATAGCTGCACATACTTCTTTGAGTTCATTTTTGATGAAATGAAACATACCGAGGATTTTTCAGCAAGACCTGTTTGCTGCCCAGATCATAATAGTGTCCCCGCCAGAATTCCTGCATTCTCTGTGTGGTTAGTCACGTCTTGCATCTTGCAAGAAATCAATCTGGTCCGTCGAGATTGAACTTTTCATTGTTTTTTTATAAATCATTTATTTGTACAGGCGCAATCGAATCAACTTTACATAGCCAAGTTTTCATATTAATATACATCAGTTATCTTGAAACTAAAGTTAGGAGGATAGAACCGATTCCTCGCGGCCGTCTCGAGGTTAATAAGAATAACAATTTAATGGATGGAGAGCTAAGAGGGAATTCAAAGTGAGGTTTACATAACACATTAATTTTGAATTCTAAATTGTCTCAAAACTTATAACTATACAAATTTTGGGTTTCTTTTGACTTGAACATTTTTGAAAAGGAATACAAAAAACCCACATACACATTCACTGCTAAAAAAAACTTAAAGTAAACATACAGGTTAAACTAACTACAATCTAAGGCTAATGTTAGCCAAAAACACATAAATGAGCTTCATAAACTCCAGATCACGTACAGCCAAAATATCTCGAACAGGTACATTGGACTGTTTACCTCGAGCCCGAAGGGAATTATAAAGCTAAGATCTGACTCCGCGATGCTTGGCACATGATCAATCAATGTGATCTGCGTCCTGGTAACCTTGTCCACATTCACGGAGATTGCTGTCGCTCAGCCCAACACGGTATAAATGAGCGTTCAAAGAATTTAATGGTTCGACATGAGACGAGACATCACACGAATGAAGTCTCGGTCCACATCCATACCCTCAAACCAAGATTTCTTCGACACATTTAGGATGATAGAGTGTTGCCATCGCCCCAAATCTCCTTTACTCCATTTATACTGCCAGCTGACGAGTGACTGTTGACGAAAAAAAGGAAAAAAATCATTGAAGGCGATGTATCGCCACCTTTGCCGGCGAGTCCGCTCCCTCATTGCACAGAATTGAACAATGAGATGGGGCCCATACAAAGGTGATGATAAAATAACGCGAAGATAAAGCACTTAAAAGCTCCTGTATTTTCAAGAAGGAAAATACGAGGAGTGTATACGGCCTCAAGGAACGAATAGCCTCTATAGAACTGAGACTATCCGTGAAAATTAAATACTGATCCGGTGTAAGTGAGGCAATAATTTCTAGCGTTAAGTGTATTGCCGCTAATTCAGCGACATATACGGAACAAGGAGCTTGAAGTTTACGATTGGTGCTATAATTTTTTTTTATTCAATATATCAAAGCCTGCTGACTCCTCTATCAATGATCCGTCAGTGAAGACCGATTAAGTGGAATCAACTTGGCCAAACTTTGCAGCAAATATCGCTGGCGCAATCATAGGATGATGATGCTCTGGTATTCCATGAAGCTCCTGCTTCATGGATGAATCAAAATAAACCAAACTGCCGAGGTCGGAGAAGCAAACACGATTGGCAATATTGCTGATCCCATCATGGAAAAGGAGGTGTCCTGTGAAATGACGCTCCTGGAACTGGTCGAGTTTGAGCTTGAAGCGCGCTGTCTAAGAACAGGTTGGAGAGGAAGTTATATTCCTCCAGCGGTGGAAGCTCTTCTACCGTCGTTTCGGCTTCATCTACTGCTGTCCTGAATTTTCCAATCGATGTTACGGGTAAGATCATACGCGACGTTGATGGATTCCGATGGATTGAACCCGGTGGCAATCGAAATATGTATGGGCAAGTGATCACTACCGTGGGAATCTTGAATCACATTCCATGTGCGATAATGAATTCGATCAAAGTGTGAGGTCTAATCTACTGCCAAGTGAGGATGGGCTATCCAAACGTGTTACTTCTTCATTGTTGAGAACTGTCATATTGAAGTTGTCACAGAGGTCATATATCAGGGAAGACCGGTTGTCGTCGTACAGTTCTCCCCAGCCTGTACCGTGAGAGTTAAAATCTCCGATGATCAATCGTGGAGTAGGAAGGACCGAACAAATACCTGAAAGTTGTGTTCGGTTAATTGAGGCTCTAGGAGGAATATAGACAGAAGCTATGCAAGGGCTTTTATTTTTAATAACAACCTGGCATGCGACAACTTCAATACCTGGAAAAGGAGGAAAATTCACTCTATAGAAGGAGTAGAATTTTTTGATCCCCTCCTCACTCCTCCTCACGATCAAGACGAAGAATATTGAAATCATGAAACGAAAGAACGATTTCGGAAGAGTGTCATGTTTCACAAAGAGCAAATGCATCACAACCGGTATTGTGAGTTAAAAATTTGAAAGATTCCAATGTATGAGTAAGACTTTGACAATTAAACTGCAGAACAGTGATCAATGTTTTGGAAAATTATCCATCGAAGGAAATGATAGCTGCAAGGAGGGGCCACTAACTTTTCATCGTTGAAGACCACATTATACCATTCATACTTTTACCATACTTGATGTGTTGAATACAGGAATGTCCTATGGCTGTGTGATTTCAGCTAGAGAAAGTTTTTGGTTGACAGCCATGCATTTTATTTTCCCCGTTCTGAAACTGAGGATGGTCTCCCCGATCTTTTCTTCGTACCAATTTAAAAAAAAAATGTACAACTGTTTTGCTTCCCCACATTCTGCTTGCAGTTTGTCGAACAATTAAAGCATTTCCTTGCTCGGACTCCGAAAGCACAGATGATTTTGGAATTTTCTCTATCACCTTTGCAAAATTCAATAACAGTTATCATTGCGTCCAACTCGTGCATTATGTGTACGTGTGATATTCCAACAACAATTCTAGACAAAATAGTCAAAAGGTCGAAAGTAACATTTATAAACAATGACTTCTAGCGTATTTTTTTGGGATCTGCCTACTCACACAAACAAAATAGCACCAGAAACAGATATAGGGAGTTATTACCTTCCCGTCGATAGTTGATATAGATGTTAGTAACCTGGCATTTCCAGGAAATATACGTTTTAAGTCATTGTTTACAACTGTTACTTTCGACCTTTTGACGATTTTGTCTAGAATTATTCTTTCACTAATATCAAGTTATTTCCACTAGTTCCGCTGATTGCCTTGTGTGTCTTTTTCCAACTGGAAAGTAACAACTTTGTTTCAGAAGCTAAATGTATGAAATTGTGTATTAGTGTATTATAATTCTCCAACTTTGTCTGGCAGTGCATTGCCCTAACTGGTATATAGACATTGTTTTATTTTAATGACATTCAATTATGAATCATTTGAATATTCCAAAATTGTTAGAGCAATTCATTGTTAGACAAATTTATCAAATTGATTACAGCACAACAATTTCGTCATACGTGATACTTCGAATATCAGCTTCTGGGACGAGTTATTGGCAGATGAATCGTAGTGAGTCGATATGAATATGTACTTACAGCACTGATTATTATTCAATTCGGGCACACCCTTTGACATTTTTACAGAAGTTTACCTCGAAATAAACTTCGCCATGAATTAAATGCAACTATATTCTTAAATTAATAGAAACATTTAGGCCAGTATGGTACAGCGGTTCTCCCCTCGGTGGCAGTCGTTTTGTTGAATTATCATCGTAGTAAACCGCTAGTACCACTAGCCATGCACACACACAACAGTAACTACAGTGCAAGACCGATGGATGGTAGATAATCTTGAATCGCTGGGATGGACAAATCATAAGACGTTGCTTCTTATCCAGACGGGGTGCCTCAAAAGAAAGCACATTGAGGAGACGGCACATGTAATGTGTGTGAACTACGTCTATGAGGTCTCGCACGGAAAACCTTCGCCTACTGTTTTTCAGTCGAGGACGTGTACGGCCATTGCTATTTTTCTCTCCCCTTTCCGAAGCCGCGACCGCATACCACCCACTTGCACAAGTCATTATGGCACTGGAGGAGGTGCTCGATTTTATTTTTCTTGCCAACCCGGTTTTTCTCGTTGGCCGTGTCTGAAACGATGATGCCGCGTTGTGTTCAGAGAAGGAGAAAAAATAGAAAATCTCTCCCACATGGTCGATCCGATCTTAAAGAAACCGAACCCGCATCGGTTGGGCTGTAAATTCGCCAATGTTGAAGGTTTCAAAATTGCTGATAAACAAAATCCATTATACACATCGCGAGTTCAGTCCAACGAAAGAAAATTGCAACATTGGCAAACAAGGGGCCTAGCGCAAAAAATGGCGTAAAATATATAACCGCTTGGTGCGAAAATGTCGGATGATAAAAGCTGAAAATACTTTGAACTAAACTCTGAGGCGTAAGCGGCGAGATGTAATAACGCCTTTGTGGCCTTTGCCAATATCAATCACAATCGGTTTTGTTGTGTTGTGCTGCATCATCCGAGACAGCTCACCAATGGAGTGGTGTGGAACAGTGTATGGAATTACCATATATGGTCAAAGAAGAAAAAGAGATACGTTTTCGTGAATTGAATTACTCATACCTACTCTGGTTCTCGGTGCCGTAGTCGATGTGACCGGACCGGCATTCGCTGTTTATGGATGTTGGTTCGTTTAAGGTGGGATTTCTATGCGACCGCACTAATACATTCGCCAAAACTGACAGACAGTGGAGTGTGTATTGGTGAAAGAGCTGCGGCTGTGTGCTGATACAGCAAAAAAGCCGGCAATCTCTTCTCATTGATTCAATCTCTCTCGGTTCCAGACACTCAGTGAGGCATTGAACGAATGAATACCGTAAATGGAAGAAAATGCTGGATTATCCGATATGAAGATAATGCCCTTATCGTGATTCGCCAGGGTTGTGGTGGAGTTGTGCAGCAGTAATTTTGCGCTTATGATTAGATGTGAATCAGAGGTGTATCATCTGGTCATTTTTTTTTTCTAATGTAATAGATAGGTACCTTTGACAAAGTGGGTACGTTTTATACATGTTGGAAAACATGTTCATTTATTGAAAATGGGTTATATTTAGGAATGGCTTAATGCATGTCAAGTTATGGTGACAGTGAAAATAGAAATTGATCCTCAGTGGATTTTTTGCTGTGCTCTGTAACTCAGCGGTGAGTGTTGAGCTTTTGAGCCAACAGATTGCATGCGAATGACGTTGATCTATAATGCCTACCGATCGTTTTTCGGCTTTCTAAACTAAAAAAGCAGGGTATGAATGTCATAATGATCTCAAGTTTATTTTCAGTATGGCCTCATTCTGTCTACAACGCGTTAAGAGACAATTTCAAAGAAAATCAATGTCATTTTAAACAAACGTTCCCGTTCATTAGCAAATTATCACTTCTCTACTGGGTCAAGATTCGAGTACGGTTTAAACATATCAGCAGGAAGTATTTCCCGCTACTCTACACCTCATGGTGCGGTTAAGTTTGCTTCTTCGATCAACATTTCACATGTATAGCACCTGTTCTACAATGGAACCTGGCTTCCCAACGCAAGAAACCGAAAAACTTTCAAACGAGTCATATTTCCACAATTGGTATGTGTTATCCATATTTGTCGGTTAGCTCGAATTGGGAAAGAGAGAAAAAGCCGTAGGATGATGTCAAGGGCAACTAGTGCGTCTGAAGTCCGAAGTTTTATTCCATTATACGTGAACACTTTCAAATGACGTGAAATTGCAAAAAGCAGCCGGCTGGCTACGAATTATTTACATCTTTCGCTCAATATCGTAACAACTGCTATAGCAATAATAAAACGAGAAACAACCGACTATGAACGCGAATATCCGCACTCCTGTCACCATTCATTATCTCTCATATTGTGTGTAAAATGTGATTCTGTTAGCGCGAAAACCAGAAATGAAAGCACATTCTAATGCTATTTCTGGGATTCTTCACACTTCTCCTTAGTACAACACGTGTTCTATATTTATACTCATTTGGATTCATCAATGCTGTACAGAGTTTGCCGGTTTAGCCGTAGAATGACTTCTCACCAGACGGACGCTCAGCGCAGTACCTGTGTTCCGGTGTGCCTACAGTGATTGTTAGCGATTTTATGACACAGCGTTCGCGTTTATTGAACCTATTAACGTGGCCGCACGATTTGTAATACGGTAGAATCAACCGTCAAATAGAACCAGTCATAATGAGTGTATAAAGCCCGTTCTTCCCAGTGAGAACGAGGATCAATAATGATAGAGCATGCCAATATATTTTTTACGCTGTGTTTTAATTCTAGGGTTTTTTTTCATTAGGGCGTATCTACAATTGAGAGATTCTCTCCGGGCTCGCTCTCTTTCATTCATTACAGCGCCATTATAAAACTTACGCGGCATTCTTTAGTACAGATCGAAACACAACAGTGCTGGCTAGCATACTCTACAAATAGTAGAATGAAAAACATAAAGGTGATTGCTTTATGAATGAAAGAGAGCGAGCCCGGAGAGAATCTCTCAATTGTAAATTCGCCATAATGAAAAAAAACCCCTAGAATTCCTCGTTTCCTGCTCTAAGAAGCGTACGATATTGAAAAAGTGCAGTTGCACCAATGCGTTAATTTCGACAGCGTAATGTGTGGATGGCAGGATGATTATTTTATCCTAACAATTCGCACGATCAAAGATAGTTCATATTTAAATAAGTTACAGTTTTATATCATATAAAATAAATTTAAGGTAAAGGAAGGCAAAATCATGAATTCTCGAGTACTTTCTCAAACAGACATGTCTACACGGTGTTCAATAAGTTCGGATACACTTTCAAAATTTGTTAAAAAAATGAAAACATGTTTTTTTATTTTTTGAATTTATGTTATTGAAAGCTATGTTTACAAGGAACGTTTACAACATTTCTCTTGGAATGACCCCCCCTTTGTACTCCTTAACGAGCTTCAAACGTTTCTCGAACGCGTCGCAGGCGGCACGCACGGACTGCATGGGCATTTCGTCCCAGATTTTGAGAATTACCGTCTTGAAATGATCCAAAGTGCTGACCTTGTATTCGTTCAGCTTCGCCATCATATAGGACCAAACAAAAAAGTCGAGAGGATTCAAGTCCGGGGAGCTGGGAGGCCACAAAGTTTTGTCCAGAAAGTCGGTTAAATTGTCCCGACACCAGGCTTGAACCACATTTGCCGTATGGGCTGGTGCACCGTCCTGCTGGAACACGTAGTGCTCATCGCCGTAGAGGCTTCGGAGACTGGGGGCAACAACCTTTTCCAAAACCTCAGTTTTGTAGTACGCCGCGTTGATTTTGACGTTTTTTTTCAATACACCAAGGGTAGCTTACCACGTTTGCATATTGCCCCCCAAACCATCACCGACGCGGCACTTTGGAACCGAGGGATGTTTATATTGGATTCAGGAATGCTGTCCCTCGATGGCGCCCACACCCGGTCATTTTGCACATTGTGCGGCTGCTGCAGCACGAACAGTTTCTCGTCCGAAAAAACAAACTCCTGACCAGCGTGCCGAGAGAGGATCCTCTTAGCTCGATCCAACCGCTTTTTGCTGGTAGCCTCCGAAACGCCATGGACCTTACGTTTTTTGTAAGGCCTGAAACCAAGGTCCTTGGTGAGTATGGTGTGAGCGGTTCCAATGGAAACGTTGAGATCTGCAGCCGTTTTCCGGATTGAGCGGTTCTTTTTGCGCCGAATTCGCTCCCTCACGATCTTGATGACCCGTGGCGTCCTCGCTGAACGCGGCCGACCGGATCTCGCACGGTCATTGGTCGAGGACGTCTCCCGGTATCGCCTGATGGTCGTGTAGACAAAGTTCCGCTTGACCCCATGCGATTCCAGCAGCCGGAATATATCGCCGGGTCGCTCACCGTTCAAAAAACGCTTAATTACGAAGTCACGATACTCTTTCATCGCGCGTAACAAACGAACAACAACTAACAGAATGTCAACACCGCGCACATTCGGTAGCGTATGAATGAAGCTAAAGCTGACACCAATACCAATGCAGAATATGTACATGGCGCATACCTACGCAATGATGAAAACTTGAATTCGAACTTATTGAACACCGTGTAATTTCGTAAACAAAGAGGGGAAGTAGGATTCCAATGTAAATTTCTCAAAACTCTCAGCACTCTCTCTAGCAAAACTCTCCTTATGTAGTTGATCCTAATTTCCTGTGCTAAGGGTTTTAAGAATTTAATTTCGTTCTTTTGTCATCAGGTACGTTTTCTGCAACCAGCGCATTTTAAAACTGCGGCCCCGGTAGCGTTGTTGAGTCCAGTTTGCAATATATTTCGTCATTCATCAAAATGCAACGATTAGGATGCTTTCTTAATATTTTATTGAGCTTCCGGCATTGGTCTTTTGCTGGTTTCAGCTGTTCCACGCTTCGTTCTGGCGTTTTTTGTTTATTGTATTTCTTTGTTTTTTTTTTTGTTTTGACGCTTCGGTAAATCCAACTGATACTGCCAGTTTCTTGGTAAACCTGTCGGGCTGACTTCGATTTTTCTTATAACAGAAGCTCAACACATTTCTCCTCCGTTTGTGGGTTGATAGGGCTGATTATGGTTCTGGATCTTGGCAGATCGTCCACATTGTGCTACTCTCAAAACTTTTGATGATTTTGTCTACACCAGTCTTCGATTTTTTTTCACAATTTGAGCATTATGTCAGATAGTCCCTCGTAGTACTTTTGAATAATCAAAACTTTAGTGTCTAAATCAATTCGCTCCATTTTGCTAAACTCAAACTGTTTGACTCAGATAAAAAATGTCAGCTCTTAGGCGCGCGGTTCTTACTGTCAACAAATATTTAGTGTTCGACGTATTCACCCTTAATCCAAACTTTTCTGCTTCACGTTTCAGCAAGGTGTACTGCTGTACTGCGGAACGTTCTTCCGACAATGTCCACGTCGTCAGCGAAGCATATGAATAGACTGGATATAATGAAAATCGCGCCCCACGTGTTAAATCTCGCACGTCTCATAACACCTTGTAGCACAATGTTGAACAGGAGGTAGCAAAGACCATCGCCTTATCGAAGTGTTTCAAGCGAGTCCACTTACGCAGCTGATATCTTCACACAGCACAGTAAAGCATCCGTCGCTGAATGGGTGGTGCGTAGGAACTTGATATTCGAGACACTTTTGGAGAATCTGCCGCAACGTAAAGATTTGGTGTGTCCACAAAACCGGCTTGATAAATTCCCATAAATCTGCTTGCCAACGGCGGCCGATAACGCAAGATGATCTGGAAAAGCACTTTTTAGATTAAGAATAGTGATCGCTCGGTAGTTCTGACATTCCAACGTGTTACCCTCTCTGTACATTGGGCATATAACTCCCTCTGGCCACTCTTCCGGTAGCTCTTCTATATCCGATATCCTGACTATCAGTCGGTGTCGAAAATGCCAACTTATCCAGGCCAATTTTTATAAGTTCTGCTCTCTTACTATCCTTCCCAGCTGTCTTGTTACTAAGATTTGGCACATCCCTTTCGTCCGCCATTCTGATGATGTAATTTCTCCTGCTGTTTTGATGTTCCGCCTCTGGGCCATTCAGGTGTTCATCTTAGTGCTGCTTCCACCTTTTGATCACCTCACGTTAATTCGTCAAGATTTGAGCTTCTTCTGCTGAACTTCCTTCCCTATTCCTGAGCTGCTTGGTCTACCACGTATGGAAGATGGTAATCCAATATTACAAAGAGTGTCTGCCAACTGCAGCCTGAATACCCGTAGATTCAAAAAAAAAAATGTGATTTGCGCATCATACAAACTTTCTTGTATATTATTCAAGAATTTACAACCGCCATGTCTAGCATGTGATGAAATAGACGCTTTGTCCACTTGCCAATTGTCCACTGACCAATGAGGCTTTCCATGAAGTCCACTCCGCCTATGTGCGCGTTGTATTCCCTCAGTGCTTTCGGACATTCTATAGATTCTGTTTTATGCGTTTTCTTATTATACTGGGTGATTGTGAGGACAACAAGTTGACGGGTTTGTTGTTCTTCCAAACTAATCCGCTTTCGTTGACATCATCTACAGGTGTTAAGCACTCCTTATAATACCCTCTAGGATTCGTCTTCTCGTCTTACTGTACCGAGAGAATGGTCGCGTTCCTTGGCTAGCTGTGTTATAAGAGCAATTGAAGTATAATTTTCGAAGTACAAATGTGATACACGTTGCGTGACACAGCACGGATCAGTCTTGTAACAACATTTTGCGGTGGCTTCCATATTTGGCTCACCTTGTAGGAGATGTGTTTGTTTGTCGCTCCCAGAATAAACTTCGTAGTTTTGAGCAAACGTAAATATAGCTTCAGTAAATATAGTTTCATATAATGAGCCATCTTCGTAGCACACATCTGCTTATCGATAGACAACTTCTGTTCCATTGGTACTTTACCGAAACATTCTCTAAGAGATTCTATAACCGGTTAGGGTGACAACATCCTGTCATTATTGTTGAAATGAATAATAGAATTGATCTTGATGAATGTTTTCTGTGGTATAGTTTGTTTTCTTATTGGATCATAGCCATATTAGTTGCACCAATATGATTTCATGTTTGGAAAATTGGCTACCGAGCTATATATCAATATACCCAGAAACTTACCGAGATCAGTCCTGGAGGTGTGGACGGGATTAGTGATAAATCCTAGAGGGTTTCAGCTGTTTAGTGGAATACCTTTAATTAGAAATGAGAAGAAAAATTAGTATTTTCCATTTAATTCCAACTTCCTTTGCTTATCTTGACAGATACGCGTATTTCGTCTACATTGTGCAGATTTCTTCAGTGTCTCGTACTAATAACTCGACTTTATTGGTGGTGTTGTTCTGAGTGGGATTGGTGATGTTTTCTGAGCTACATAAACATTATTTTCCTCGACGATTATATCCTTCAAATCTGTCGTGAAGAAGTACGAAAAAAAAAATCGTACGGTGTATCGCAATCCAACAACTCATCGGGAATGGCGGTAACACAGTGAAAAGTGATTTTGTTTTGATCAAAGGCCATGTTCCCGTTTCTCCAGACAGGTTTAGCAGTAGTCCTGGACGGTTTGATAAAGAGTCCAGTTCGTTTATTCGCGGTCTGAAAGCTCTTCCAGAACATACGCTGCATCATCGTCATCAGATACCTGATCGCAGTCACCGAGATTCCTTATCAGCTGGTGTCTCGATGTATAGTGTTCATGATCATCCCCAACATCCGAACACGACTGATCAAAACCATCTTCTGAGTCATGAAGATTCTCCAAATATTGTAGGATCTCTTATCAATAGAGCTTGCCATGTTTATCTGTGGAAATAAAACAAACACTATTTTGGCGAAAAATCCCAATTATTCATTTTTTTTTTTTTTCGTAAAACAATTATCGCAACCTCAAGAGAGAGTAATTTTTGATAGGTTAGTCATTTTTCCTTAGCACTTACCTGCAAAATTTTCAATAAATTATTGAAAAAAGTGCGTCCATCGTACTTAAAGCGTGTGTTAACTTTTCTATGTTTTGACAGTAAAAAATCAGACAAAATGATTCGATACAGTGCTCCCAGGTCGACTTCTTCATCGAAGTCTATATAAGAATTTCACTGGATTATTTCCCCAAAAGGAATAGAATTAATTTATTTTTAAGCATTTTCAGTATGTTGTTTTAAAGCAACATTGCGCATTAAGGGTTAAAAGTATAGCTGAAAAAGGTATTTTGGAGACTAAAGAGATCAAACCATATTTAGATGTAG
This sequence comes from Aedes japonicus, assembly GCA_034211315.2. Lineage (NCBI taxonomy): Eukaryota > Metazoa > Arthropoda > Insecta > Diptera > Culicidae > Aedes > Aedes japonicus. Next base: position 1,007,993 of record JASCZW010000415.1, on the reverse strand, counting down.
TCATTTCAGTTAATTTCGATCTTGATTGAAATTTCGTCTGAAAAACATTCCGAGTACGAGTTTTTATAATCGTCTGTACCGCAATATTCATAACCAAAATCGTAACACAAAAGAAAAAAAGGCTGAAAAGTCGATCTAAGGAAACATATCACTGTGAACCTCTTGAAAACTGACTCACAATCATAAAAAAGCAAAACATTAATATACCACACAGTCATGCGACGATGTAAACGATTCATTATTTCCTCCGAATTGAACGTCCTCGTTCATGACTCATCTGAAAGACGCAAGGTCATTTCGTCACACCCTCAATGTTAACGACATTTACTGCTCATCCTCATGGGTCCTTTGCGTACGCAAGAATTCAGTGAAGAAGGGTGCGGTTATTTGTTTTTCTTTTTCATCTCTTCATCCGCTGTTGCACCCTTCTCGATTGGGGTGGGTGATTGTCGCCGGTTGTCGGCAGGTTCAACGAACTTCATCCTGTTTTATCTTTCATTCCGATGTCTGGCAATACTCTCGCTCTCTTATCTGTTCTCGGAGCGATGGAACACGATGTGTATAGCAAAATTGGGCATTCTTGTCGTCTAATTGACTTGAACGCATTCCACCCGAGTGAAACTCGCTGACTGATGGGCTTTGTTTGTTGGTCGAATGGTGGTGGCTACTGCTTCTTAGAACCCGACTGGCGGAAGCCGGCTAGACGTGTGCACATGCAGGAGACATTTACCGGAAGAGAGGATCCATATCGTAGTTCTTCAATCGTGAATTATTGTCTTGCAACCTCTCAATGTCCGGTAAGTCAATTGAAAGCTTTCGTGACTGGAAATTATCCGGCAAGGAATATGATTCATACAGTCAACTTGCTTGCTGTCGTCGCCTCTGTTCGACTACGCATACAACCTGCATATTGCAGAACTCACCAATACAGTGCTGCGACGACATGCCGATGAATGCTGGGGCGAATACCGACAACGGCCCGATTATGCCAAAATCGTTATCCATGAATGCGCGCTGCAAGCTTGTTGGCGACAGAATTCAGTTGGCAAAAACAAGAAATCTGCTAATAATTAATGTCAAATTGATCCACCGATTGGCTGTTATTTTGACGTTTGATATAGCGTGAGTTCTGATCGCAGGAGGGGCCTCAAATTGGGAGATGAACCTTCAAAGCCGAAGCGAACAATTTTGGTCGAAACGTGTGGAAAGGTTTTAATAAGGTTAATTCGTTAGAAGATGGCTTGGAAAACGACTCTTTTTTTCCCTTTTTCATATACTCGTCTAGAGCTGCTCCTTGTTACGCTGTTGTTGAAATCACCGAAGCAAACAAGGTGGTAGATCTGCTGTCCGTATTTTCAATGAGTATCTACTTTTACGGTAATGGTTATATTGCCCGAGGCCTGGCTCGTATGTATGAGTGTGCGGCTATTTTGTGCCACCAAATCACCTCACCTGCTGTCGATATGGTTGTGAATCACCCTATCATTAGACATGGCATGTCTGATTACGAATCGGAGTGTGAATACTCACTTGAGAGGGCTTCCTTTTCGTTCTCTATTGATAGCGATGAACGAAATTGACTCATGATTTGCTTATTTTTTTCGAGTCCCCGTTAGTCATTCTGGCTTTTCGAAAGGATCATCGAAAATCTCAATCCCACCGAGTCATGCATGGTTGACTAAGTTTGGAAAAACGTCTTCTGTGCTATCTTCTACGAGGTTAGTATGTACTGTGAAAAACCAGTTTGTTGTGAACGGATTCGGATGGCTATTTATGGTATTGACCTTCGATTATTTCTTTTCGCTGAAATGGGATTGAGATGTCAACCGAGGTGCAACGCCAAATTGTCTGAACATTTTGACGTATCTTCATGAAAGATGGATAATCAATTACTGACTATGGGCGGCAACCGCTGGGAAGAAGTCCAGTGACGCAAAACTACAGAGTTAGGCATACTGCGCTCACTTGCTAGTGCTATTGTGGAACTAAAAAAAAAACACAAGAGAAATAGACCACAACCAGCGATGGCAATTCCGTCCGTTGACGAACCGAGCGCGTGCTGTTTGCGGAGAATAGAGCAGACACACACAAAACCTTACCTTCTCTAATTTTAAAATTTATTTTTGGAACAAAACTCGCACAACGCTTACAAGCAAGAAAGTTCTCTTGAACTGAGGCAAATTTAGCAAATGGATGGAAAAAAAACCATCCTCCGGTGGCAGCTTGGAGTTCATATTGGATGATCTGGTAGCAAAACGGAGGAGAAAGTTTATTTTTCCTCGTTGAATTATTGAAATTGTCGGGGTGTTCTTCTTTTATACATTGATTGTTCCATAGAGCATTGTTTTCATTGGGGGAGAAACAATTCCATACTACCAATCATATGTCGTTTCACAATTGTAAAGTGCCTAGAAAATAATATACATAATATAAATAAATAAATAAATATAAATAATATACATAATTAACAATGTTTTACGTTCAAAATATATGGGTATAGTTATTTCAACTGCCTCTACTGCAAACCAATCATGCCATAGTCCCTTTTATAAAGTACCTTCGGAATTGAATACCATTGACTCAAATTCATTAGAGAAGAAATTGAAACCAAAACCTAGTTAATTCGGCTAGTATACAGATTGGACACAATTATAATATCTTTCGATTTCTTAAATCTTCACGGAGTTTTCACTGGAAATAAAATATAAAAATTTACTCAGCCACTGATTAACTCCACTTGTTTTTAGCAGTTTCGAATCCACAATTCTTAAATTTGAGTTATATTTGATAGCAATAGAGTTTGAATTTTTCTCATTTATGTTTTCATTTGGTTCAAGTAAAAGTTAACATACTGTAGTTTTTTTAATACTTGATTATTCTATTCCTCGATAGTTTCTGTTATGGAATTCTAAAAAAAACAATGAGTTCAGTATGATGAGGTGAGCACCTGATTTTCACTTCATTTTTTTTAAACACTAACGAGCGTATTAGTAGAACGGTTTTAATTGGAAAACTAGGAATACTGAAATTAACACTTCACTTGATCACTTTTTCTAAAAAAAACACACTTTTTTTAAATTTTTACTAGTAAACGCGAGCAAATTCCATTAAATTCCACTACAGAAAGCATATATTTTCACAGATAGGTCTATTTCGTCTGCGACTTACAGACTTCTTCAGTGTTTTACTCGGCTTGCAAAATACGTTTTAATTAGTATTATTCAAAGGATCTGAAGAAGACACTGGTGCGACATTGGCGTAGTGGTTAACATCCATCACTCCAACGCCTACAGTGATCGGCAGAAACAAAGATCCGACTTGTTCGATGTATTGATGTTGAGAAAAAACGCCATTGTTTTCAAAGAGAAGAGTATTCCAATTCATGTTTCCGAAAACTAAACATAGATTTCAGTTCAAAATAACGATAATTTTTATTGGACTCAACTCTTGAATAGTCAATATGACCTCCCTTCGCTTCAATGATGGACTGCAATCGTTCCGGGATGCTTACGACCAGGTTACTGAGGTGCTATGGATCTAACTTATTCGAGGCTTGTTCCAGTACCGCAAAATATGTTTACTTGTTGGTTACGTTGGGTTTTTTCGACACTATAGTCAAGATTTAGTTGTATGCTTTGTTGTCTTGCTGCAAAATGTAATTATCTTCCAGACCCATTTCCAGCTAAGTGTCTTCCATATTCTGGTTCAGAATATCTGTATACACCTCTGTCGTCTCATAATACCATTGCTTAGTGCCACATTCCCCACTCCAAACCATGAGAAACAGCTCCAGACCATGAGTTCTCCCCGCCGTGCTGTCGTCGTGTTCTGTTTAACAGCTAAAACTTTGTTTCAACCGTAACCCTAGCAACAGCTCTAAGTTATCTGGATGAGGAGTACTCATTGCTGTTCATCGGCGACTTAAGGCACAGCTAAATGAGGATACATCCTAGGCCAGTATCTAACAAATCTGGGTGCAAATTAAGCTAGTTGGATATTCGCTATTCCTTTGTGTGTTATATCTTCCACCGGACAGAAGATAGGCGATCTTAATTCCCCAGACCTGAAACTGTGCTCGTCGGGCAATGGATTTTGGATCCCGGACCCGAATGCATCTCGATTCCACGCAGAGAATCTCAGATTGCTCAATAGCTATAACTCAAATCTTTTGCGGCAAATCAATTACGTTAGCATCGAAAAGGGCAAGCTTCTCGATTGCTGTTTTGTCAGCAACTTTGAACACCCACCAAGGATATCCGTTGCTCCTTCCGTTTTAGTTAAAACCGTTCCTCTGCATCCCGCCTTGCATCTTACGCTCGAGCTTCAGCATTCGACGAATGTTCCCGACGTTTCGGGCCCCATCAGCTATGACTTCCAGAGAGCTGATTATTATAGCATTCTCGGCATTTTGTTGAGCAGCGATTGGGATGTTACTCTTGACACCGACGATATCAACGATGTAGTTCAGACATTCATCAATATTGTGCTATGCTATGCTATCGATCGTCATGTTCCTCCAAAGACCGTGGCAGTCCGCTGCACTACGAAAGCTCAAATCTTTACAATGAGCGATTCAGGCGATATTCTTATCATGGGGAAGTTTCACTGCGATTCCGATACGTGCGAAACAACAGCAAATACAAATGGATGTTTCGCTACAGTCATGCCAATTATTTGAGAAATGTGCAGGATAGGCTGAAATTAGATCCCAAGTCTTTCTGGAAACATGTCAATGATCAAAGGAAAAAATCTGGACTACCGCCAACGGAAAACGCACAGCATCGAATTCCGAGGACATTTGCGAACTTTTCAAATTTAAATTTGATGGCGCGTTCCCGCTATCTAGTGATCCGTCAAACACCATCAATATCGATGATTCAATGATCCGTTCAGCTATTTCTAAAATTAAATCATCAACATCGGTTCAGGGTTCGGATGGTATTCCTGCGGATATTTCCAAAAAGTGCTGTGCTGGCATACTTATACCTCTGCGTCACTTGTTCCAACTCTCTCTAGCAACTGGAACATTTCCTTCAATCGGGAAATCGACCTACATGTTTCCAGTTTTCATAAAAGGCGACAAGCGCAATGCCGACAACTACTGAGGAATATCTGCCATAAATGCTGTAGCGAAGCTCTCTGAGTTGGTAGTTCTAGTCCCAGTCTTCAATCATTGCAGTCAATATATAGCCGAAACACAGCATGGATTCATGCCTAAGCGATCCACGACGACGAACCTTTTGAAGTTCACAACATATGCGACAGATTTTATGCGAAAGGGCTTCCAAACGGATACAATTTATCCTGGCTTATCTTCAGCTTTCGATAAGATCAACCATCGAATTGCATTAGCGAACTTTAGAGACTGGACCATTCCATTCGTACCTAACAGAACGGCATCTAAACGTCAGGATTGATGGCTGCACATTTGGTGAATTCCTTGCCACACCCGGTCAACGACGTAAAACTTTGTATGGATGGCCCTAGGTTATCTTTTGCTGATGACTTGAAAATGTATAATCAGGTCAAGTCCACCGAAGACGCATTGTTTTTTCAACACCAACTTGATAGTTTCGCTTCGTGGTGCAACACAAATAGTGCTGAAACCAACCAAGTGCTCCGCTGCAAGGAAGAATAAACCGATAATGTTCAACTACCATCTCGAAGGCAGCATTATTTAACGCGAATCCTGCGTCAAGGATCTAGGAGTCTTTCTCGATGGGGGACTTACGTACAATGAGCTTATTAGCTACATTGTTTCCAAAGCAAACCGTAGTTTGGGATTTACCATGAGAATGGCAAAGGACTTTACGGACGTCTATTGCTGAAAGAGCCTCTACTGTTCGCTATTGCGATCCACGCTGGAGTATTGTTCAGCAGTATGGAACCCTCACTATCTCAATGACTGTGATCTGATGACTGATGATCTCAATCTCAATAGAATCGAGGTAGTGCAGCGAAAGATTACCATGGAATAATCCACGTGAGCTGCCTAGATATGTACACCGGATGCAACTTATTGGCCTGGACAAACTAGAAGTGAGGAGAGACCTATAACGCGTCATGTTAGTTCCCGATCTTTTCAAGGCAAACATTGACTGTCCGCTGCTGCTTAATCAAATCAGCATTCACGTTCGTTCTCGTGCACTTCGCAACAACATCTTTCTTAGAGCACCATTTCGTCGAACAACGTGCATTCAATCGAGTGTCATCTGGGGTTGACTTTCACCTGCCTCGCCAAAGAACTAGAACTATAACACTACAATTCTTAGAAACTATATTAGGACCACATTGTGTCTGTTGATAATAACAAATAAAGAACTGTCTCACCAAAACAACCTGTTTTCAGAACTCCAGTGGCTTATTAATACGGTTATATACCACGCAAATCGCAATCGTTTCTCCTTCATTCACCTTACTTATGAACGGCCTTTTCTAAGCAAAAATGGCCTTTCAAACCGCGTCAGCGATGCGTCGTCGAGCTGTACTATCGGATGTCGAATGGCATAGCTTTTCTCTGAGTGCATGGATGGTAACAGACGAATTTTAATTTCTCGGATGATTCTTGTGTCTTCTCGGTGATCGAACTTGCGATTGCATCCTTGTCCACTTTGATCTGCGACACTTCGAAGCTTTCGGTGCTTCAAAACAATTTTTGAAGTGCTCCACGACTTACGGTATACTTTTGGGCAACTTTGCGCTGAGATCAGGGCTGGCAAATGTAATTTTCAATGAAAAATAACTTACGATTTTCACCGAAATACGCCTGAAAATTTGATCGGGCGAGAAAAAGACAGATTTTCTTCTAAATCTCATCGATTTTTTCGTCATGAAAGCACGTGACAATATTTTGGCCATCGCTAGTACAAGCATATTTATTGATATCATTGTGAGTTTCATCACAAAACTTGAAGAATAATTTCCACTCGACAACATATTTTAGTTTGGCTTGCAAATAAAAAATCGCCGTTTTCCAATAGACAGCGCAACCAGTAAATATTAGGGAACAATGTCGAATCAAAAACGCCTCATTGTTAGACTAGGCATCTGGTGTCATTGCATTTATTTATTTTTAACATATGATGCCGTATGTTTTAGTGCGCGCAAAAATGTCGGAATTTGACCCATATAAGCGTCATTTACGGGAAGTTCTGCTTTTTGCTTTCCATTGGAAAAATTCTCGACTGAAACGTATTGTATGGTTGCTGCAACTTATAGTGAGGCTGCAATTGGCAAAAGACCGTGTCGTGAATGGTTTCAGCGCTTCAAAAGTGATTCAGCGTAGACGACAAGGAGCCGGTGAAAACGGTAGAAGATAAAGATTTGGAGGCATTACTGCAAGAAGATTCGTATCAAACGCAACACGAACTTGCAGATTCAGTGGGTGTGACTCGGCAAACCATTTCACATCGATTGGAAGCTTTGGGAATAATACAAAAACAAGGAAATTGGGTACATACGACTGCTTATGCTGTGTATTTGGTGGAAACAACTCGGCATAAGCTGTTGCAACCGGGTGAGACAATCACAGGAGCTCGATACCGAACACAACTGATGTATTTAAGCCGAGCATTGGAAGATAAAAGGCCAGCAAAGACCCGAAAAAATCATTTTGCTGCACACGCTCGGCCACATGATTGGTGAATATGGTGTTATATGAATGGCCCCTTACGAACCTACACAAAAGAGGTATTTGAGTGACTACTACAGGCTGAAAATCTCGATAATCAAAAGAAGAAAAAGCTTCTTACGCGACTTAGAAAAAAATCGGTGAGGTCGGTTTGAAGTTTTGTGCTTTAATGTTTTAACTATTAAAGTGAAATAGCCGGAAAACATACACCAGTGCAAATTTTTCAGAATCGAATAGTATACCATCCGGAAAAAGTCGAAGTAAAATTTCGCTTCTTCGGTTTAGATTCTACCATCTTGTAAAAAAGCTCCCTGAACTGTCATAAAATAACTACAATCCGTGAAATGATCAATTCACTTGGGTCAAGTGTTGACAACCAAACTTTCACGCAACTCCAAAAGAAAACATGAAAAATTACCTTTTAATGCAATATCACTCGTGTTATTATTTCAATGTTATGTTAATTTCAAATATAAACTATTAAACTTGTTCTTGGTAAAAGGAAACCGTTTGAAAAACCACATTAAACTTTAGATGTACCTAGTTGAATGTGAAGCATCCTTGATCTGCTGCTCTATTTTTCGCTATTTGGATTGCAATCGTCCATAGCTCGCACTGTACTCAATGCCATCGCCTACCCGGTGCAAGATACGGCACACGCACAAGCACTACGCCAAAAAGACATCCCATTCTCATTAACCATTCTCTAATGGCCAAATGGTTAAACTCAAATTGAGCGGAACGCATATATTATAAAACACCGTTTCCGAGTCCGGCATCACCCAAACTATAGACACGTACGCTGGTGATACAAACCAGAACACCAGACTGAGGAACAACGCCGAACCGAATGTGGATTGTGCGCTCCATTCTATCCATCGTCTTATTTTCAAGTTTGAGGTTAAGCCCGTCGTCGAACGGAAACACGTGTTTCGTTTACTTATGCCGCTTACAATATCCCTATCAACGGATAGCGCGCAAGTGCAACGTGAGTGCATTCCTCTTTCGAAGACGCCCCCACACTCTCTTTCTACTCGGACTATTATTATATGTACCACATGCAACCAACAACAGTAATGACGCCAACGAAAAGTGGATTAATGATGACGACGATGGGCGCTAGTTCGTTTCGAATGTTTCGCACGTAAAGTTTCAGAATGATCTCTGGTGTGTTGTGGCCAACGTGGTCGGCGGCTAGAGAAGAGGAGACAATATTTTGTGTCTCACTGTATATCAATGTTTACATACCTTGTGCGGGGGGACGTCTGAATTCGGAATAGTCAATCGAGAAATGAATCTTGTCGAGATTCTTGTTTGGTAACTGCAAATTCTCGATTTGTCATCACTAGACTAATCCCCTTCTAATCGTTGCCCTTCTTTCGAGTACCTAGTTGTGAAGAGGTGCACGTTACAAATGGGGATATTTTTAGACGGGAGAAGCGCACTTCAATGTAGATTGGAGCAAAAGAAGTTTCAAACTAATCCCACAGCTCACGTAATCGATATATTTTCTAATTTGTGTTCTTTTTCTTTTTTTTTATCCCGACAGGCCTCAGGAGTGACCGTATCAGATGTGTGCAAAACGACATACGAGGAAATCAAAAAAGACAAAAAGCATCGCTATGTCATATTCTACATCCGCGACGAGAAACAGATCGATGTGGAGGTGATCGGTGACCGCAACGCCGAGTATGACCAATTCCTCGAGGATATCCAGAAGGGTGGACCAGGCGAGTGCCGGTAAGTATTTTTTGTTTCGTTGGTTTGGCATATGTTTGTCAAAAATCGTTCGTTTTCCTTCTTTCAGATACGGACTGTTTGATTTTGAGTACATGCACCAATGTCAAGGCACCTCGGAAAGTTCTAAGAAGCAGAAACTTTTCCTGATGTCCTGGTGTCCAGATACCGCTAAGGTGAGAAAATAAATGAACAAAAGGGTATTTTAGATTTGAAAAACTTATTGGTTTTTGACGTACGCCTACGTCTTTGTTTTTTTTTATACTGGAGAACAATTTAAAAAAAAATCTATTGCGGCCTTTGCGATACACGAACAACCATCTTTCAGAAAGGTTGAGTGATATGAACGATATAAGCCAGCCACCATCATCATCGCTAAGGTGTGTAGAAAATGCATTAACTAGCAACATTAGTATGACCAGTTATCTAGTAAATTAGCAAATAATTGATTTGAATTATCTGCTAACAACTGTTGCAAATATGACGCTAGTATTGCTGGCTAATGAATGATCGCACAATATTAGAAAAGATGTGAATGGGCCATACGGCAGGTCCAAAGAAGATCGATCAAACATAGACCATTTAAAATCCGTCCTTTTTAGGAAGACCAATTTGATTTTTCCAGCTCAAGAGTTTGTTTGGATTGGAATATGTCTAACATACCGTTCCAAATTCTTGTCAATTGGACGCCAGCGGTGGTTAAAAAAGTTTCAGCTTTCCCTTCATCGCATAACATAAATCTTTTGTACTATTTCAAACACGGCTCGGAAATTTAAACGGTATTATTCCGAAGCGCAAATATAAGGCAAGCTTATGCCAAGAGCAGCATGCTAAATCGAAATTTTACAAATAGCGATCATCACGAAATATTGAAACAAATTATTATAACATTCATTACACATTGTTACGTCGTCCCACGGCACCATTGCGTACAACCTCATCGGGCTGTCCCTTGAAGTTTTTCACTTAATTGTCTAGATACCGGTTTAATTCTAGGGTCCTGGTAACGGAAGATAGGCTTTAGCATTCTGCATGAAAAAAAATGGTTCGATCATATCTCATATCATATTCGTCTCTCAATGGAAGAAAACTATTTCGTTATTAAAGATTGTTTTCAAAAACTGTCCCTTTGGGAAACCTGTATCCCCAGTAACCTGTGAGTTTTTCAAGGCTGACCTAGATTAGAGGTACGTTGATGATATTTTCAGTATTGCCTAAAAGAAAGATTTATCCAAATCTTAGAGACAAGCATTAGTATCCACGAGAATATGAAACTCAATCATGGATAAAAGAAAGATTGCAAGCTACTTTTTATTACATGCTAGTGCCCTTACTTACCTTGCCAATCAGGCCAATGTAGCCTCTACTGTCCACTGAAGTTGTCTCCATTGTATTCGGTCCATGGCTGTACCTCACCAGCCTCGCTGTCTGCGGAGGGTCCGCAGGTCGCCTTCTACTTCGAGAATCATTTTAACTGGGCTGTTGTCCGACATTCTTACGACATGTCCAGCCCATCGTAGTAGACCAATTTTAGCGATGTGTACGATGGGATGTTCTTCCAACAACTGATGCAATTCGTGGTTCATTCGTCTCCGTAGAGAACTAACAGTCTAGCGCGCTACTCATGTAATTGATTTGATCGAGCTCCATGCGAGGGGGGGGGGAGGGTTCCCTCAGCTCACTCAGCGAAGCTACAAAGCAACGCCTTGCTGAAGGTGCCTGAATTCGATTCCCGGTCTAGTCTATGATTTTTTCGGTAAAAATGGTAGCTCCCAATTAATAACTGAGGCAGTGCATTTAGAACACAAAGTTGAGAACACGCTGATTGTGAAAGCAATAAGCAACAAGAGGGTCTCTGATTGAACAAAAACTCATGAATTGCATTGAACCTTGGGTTTTCATATCTTACAAGTTTACACTGTTTACAATAGGTAATTGTAATAGGTTGCAAAGAGATAGAAACAGACACCTGGGACTGTTGACAAATATCAGAGTTGAATTCGATCGATGTCACTGTTTTGGTTATTTGACGCTTTGGCTTGGGCCCTGTGGTGCGAGGCCACCACGGTAGGTGATACGAGTCAACAAAACATGTGTTCGAGAGTCTAGTGAGAAGGCATGCATTCCTGACCATGGTTAATGTTTAAAGTGGTATATTTTGGAAACAGCATCGGTGAGTTTGACTTTGACTTGTATGGAAATATGAACATAACTGAAATGTAACTGATTGTGCGGAAAGATGCATAGCACACTTTTTTTACCTCCTTTTTATCATGGAAACGTCGTTCTTAAATTTCGAAATCTATAGGGGACCAACGAATACCATGTAATTCCTAGTTTTTCAAATCACTCACTTAAACACAAAATCACTGTCTGCTGTCACATAATTTACAGGATAAAATTACATGAAAGCATTGTTAGGGACGACGAAGGAACCTAGATCTTGGGAAACTTGTTTAAACTCAGGGACTTTGGTATAGATGTTTAGGAAACACATCGTCAAGGTTGGCAAAGTTAATAAGGAGATGCGTTACGACTTCGGATCAATGGTGATTGTACCTTTTTTCCCCCCCAAATGGACACAATTACAGGACTGTTATTACGGTCGCGGAATTTCGCGACTCTCGGGGAATGCGTGAATCTGTTGATGGGCAAACGACAGTAAACCAAATCTTAACGTTGCGGCTCCTAACTCAAATTGCTGGGCTCGGTAATAAATTAGTGAACTTAGCAAAGCTCAGCATCAAATTTAATTGGTCCGGAACCATTTTGTGTGTGCTCTGAGGACTGAAATAAAAAAATTGGGAAATGTCCACGGTATAATCAAACTGGAACGCTACGTACGGATACATGCAGACAAGCCAAGAGATTTATAAGACGAAGTGCTGTAAAAGCCCGGATTTTACTAAATCTTAGTAAAAAAAGACCTTCGGGTAATTACTGGTCTCTTAAACTGCTCACTGCCCAAGTAGGTATCACCTAAACAAACATTCTACAGAATGTCGTTTTTGACAATTTGAAACTGCCGAACATATACTCTGCAATTGCGGAGGATTATTCAATCAAAGGATGTCAATATTTGGAAAGGGGTTACTAGAGCCCCCCGAAATTTGGCAAAACGATCCTGGTAAGGTATTAGACTTTATAAAACAAGTCGAGCCTAACTGGGATCAAGGGCTATGTCAACCAATCATCACACCTCACACCTTAATTGTGACAGGATATTTGACTTGCACCAAATCAAATATGGTTCATACAACAATAATCCTAATGAATGGATGCAGATGTGTTTCGGCTCTACAGAAGGAAAAAACAAATAGCAAAGCTCAGCGAATTAGATTATTCAGTGTACCGAGTTATATCTGCTGTTTGACCGAAATTTACGGAGCCGTGAAAAGTTATGATTGAATATGGTCGAGAACAGTTTTCCCGGGCAACTGATCCAGGTTACAGTGAATGATGTACAGTAGTGTGTGAACATGTCGGGAGCATTATCCAAGTATCATGAAAATAGTTAAAATTGGAAGGATACAAAGGACGGGATATGGTGCAGAAATGATATTAGCCTTGAATTCGATCGGACCAGTTAGTCCTTGTACTTGCTGAAGATTGCAAGATCTTGTACTTGCTGAATTGTAACTCGCGGAACTGGCGGCAAGAAGGTCTAAACCGAGTTTCTTGGAGAAACATTGTGACGCAGGGGTGGTCTTAATAATATCTTAGATGTGGTGATCAGAAAATGTACAATTGAGAGTAAGGAAACTTTGAAGATGGTCAAGTGAGACATATTATAAAACACTTCTAGAATGTTAAACCTTTGAAAACTGTTTAGTAAGATATGGGAACCACTAAGAAATGTTACAGGATATAATTGACTTCAACGTTGTTCAGAATCATAATCTATTAGGGCTGTTTCGAAATTGTTAGGAAGTTTACGCAGAAACTTATGTGGTGACAAAGCGGTACCAAGCTTACCAATCACTTTAAGGCCGGGCGGCCTCCACTGTTCATATATATTGTCTCCATTCTATTCGGTCCATGGCTGCACTTCACCAGCCTCGCAATCTATTCTTACGACATGCCCTGTCCACCGTAGTCAACCGATTTATAGGAAATAGGATTCTCCCAGCACCTGATACAATCGTGATTCATTCGCCTTCTCCATTCTCCGTCTTCGATCTGCACTGCACCGTAGAACGTACATCTTCCGTTCAAAAAGACTCCAAAGACAACGGTCCTCCACGTCCATGTTTGCGTTGTTCGTGTTTCGCGGCCGTAGAAGACAGCCGGCAAAATTAATGTCCAGTAAATTGTCCATTTTTTCGATGATCGTAGTCCAAAGTAGGCACGATTGCGATCCATAATGCACCTATGTATCTCTGCTGGTGACGCCTGGCGAATTCGCCTTCCTCTACGATTTCATTACAGTCGATCTAAACTCAAGATGGGGGGCTAAAATTGTCATCTCGTGAGCCACTTCTCCTCATGTATTTTCTCTATGATGCAATGACGAGTCTGATGTACGTTTCTACCATCTTCTCAAAGTTGCATGCAAAGATAACAATGTCGTCGGTTGGACAGAAGTTAGAGAGTAGTTGGGCGAATTCCCCGCTCGTCGATCACACCCTGCAATGCAATGTTAAATAAACCTCTCCGATTTCGAAAGGACTCAAAAGTGTCCATGAGACTCGGACGACACACATCACTCGATCCACCGCTTCAGTTTTTCCGGAAATCCTTATTCTTACATAACCTGTCATAGCTGGTCTCTATCGATTGTGTCGTAAGTTGATTTGAAATCGATTAATAGATGAATGTGCGGGCATGTCATATTCGCTACATTTGTGTAGCACCTGTCAAATCGTGAAAAACTGTTCAGTTGTAACGCGGGCCATCCAGCAAAACTCCGCGTAATACATACTGGCTCACGAACTCTTTTGCAATTGGTGACAGACGGTGGCACAGAATTGAGGAGAGCAACTTGTAGGTGGCGCGCAGTAGCGTGATTGCACGATAGTTGCAGCAGTACAACTTTTCCATCCTTTTATAGATGGTACACACGATCCATCCGATCCTTCGGTAAATTCTCTTCTTCCCACACTTTTGTAATTACTCAGTGCAATGCCCTAGTCAGTATTCCATCAATGTATTTTAATAGCTCGCTTGGGAATTGGTTATTGGTCATGCTTTTATTGGACCAGCACTGTCAATAAAAGCATAACGGTCCCATATGGATTTTTCGAATCTAATCTAACCTCACACTAACGCAGTTAACTATTGAAAGCATCCTGGAAGACGACGGCTTCTTGAATACAACATTTTTCTTGTCACCGGCCAGGCCAACTGCGTAGCATATGCCGCAGAGAGGATTCCAAGAAATAAAGTGAATCTAGAAAAAGTGTCTGAAATCGCTCTACTACTTAGAATCAAGGGAAAGAAGAAAGCGTGGATCTCCTGTTCGAATCGCTTCCATATCGTTAGGAGCATACGTGCTAGAAAGATTAGTTTATGCTCCTTTTGCCTATGGGTGGAATTTTGGCATTTGAACCAAAAGTCTGGCAATAATTTGCCAAGGTATATCGTTTACTGAAATTGAGATTTAAATTTAAAATTTTCCGAACAATACATTCAGTTGTATGTTATATAATAGTCAATACAATATTAACAACAATCCATGCAAATTCATCCACAACTTCGATTGAGGGACCTGAAAAAAACAAGAGTCCGTAGATGCATTTCGATTTAGCGCCACCCGGGGGAGACTTGATTCTATACCAAATGATTGCATTATCTCCAATCCGGTCAAACAATCGCAATGTTTTGTGATATAGTTTACGGATTATTATAACTTGAGATAACTCAATGCAAACGTCTTCCAAATTTGGAGTCCCAGCTGGTACCTCATAGCAAGATGCTTAGAGGCGGACCGGAAGATTTGATGAGCTACCTGAGGATGATGAAATACTATCATCTATTTTAGCCAGGAAACTTTCCATAGCAGTGGAATAATCTGAAAAACGATTTGATCAGGATTCTATTGTTGTTTGTGATCATCAAGCTCCTGTATGAAGGGCCAAAAACGTTTGTGCGGGTCTCTAAGCAGAGACACTCACGCGAAACCTGCGAATATAGGGAAGAGAAACTCTTTCCAAAAGCAAGTACTTCACACCCTCAGCACTAGAATCGAGCCCTTGATTGACAGAACAAACCCAATAGATGGAGTCGAAGAACCCGCCCTCGTTACGCAAAATATTAATAATAGGGAGGAGGCAGTCCCATGCTCCCTATCCAAATCGTTTCACTTGGGTGCCCTGGTGGTCCCTCCCTTTCCCCGTTATATATTATGTCATGGATTTTTTTAGTATATTTTGTAGTGGTTGTATGATTACTTACCTTATTATTGAAAATTTGTCTGGAAGTAAAATTGGTTAGGGTTACATCTTCTCTGTGTCGTCTCGGTGTTTCTGCTTTTGAAGAGCTGACTTTAGGCAAAGACCGATGTTGGTCTATGGCCTATGCACGATGTCATATGGTATTGCTCGTGGTCATAGGATAGGGGCTATTCATAAACCACGTAGGGGGGGGATTGACCAAAGTTTACGCTCCATAAAAAAATTTAAAAAAAATGTTTGGAGAAAAGTCTACGAGGGGGGATGTGGGGGGTCTGATATTTTCAAAAATGAGTCTACGTGGTTTATGAACAGGCCCATAGGGAAAAGAACAGGAGAAAGAAGAGAAAACATTAGTAATTGGTAATTTTCATGGTGATATTCTCCCAATAGCCGTTCAGAATGGTCCGACGGATGCATATGAGAGATCATTCCCGATGAGTTTCCACTCGTTAATTCCATCATGTTTGGTTACAAAAACAAGAAACATTTTACCCCGTGCTACATTTGGGAATATCAGGGCAATGATCGTCCATCGCATCTTCAAGTGATCAGATACGATCAAACTGTCCATTTGGTTCAGGCACTTTTGAACTTTGATGTGACAGCCTATTCACACATGAAATCCGCCGCGACCAAATCGGCAGAACGCACCCATACTCCTTTTTGAAACGAAGGGCAGGGCGGATGATTTGATGAGCTACCTCCCCCATAACTGTCCCATATGGATCTTTTTAACGAAAAATTTGAGATTTTAAAATATAGTAAGCGCTCCATTAGTTACGGCTCCTTTCTAACGTAAACAGTTTGTTTTTCTTTATAGAACAATGTTACTCGTTGAGAGATTTCTAAATGCACTTCGGTAGGGAACTTTCTAGTCAATACAATACTCGTTTTACAGTTTTCTCAACTCCAGTGATATTAACTTGTTACCTTTTCTTTTTTCACTACCAGGTCAAGAAGAAGATGTTGTACTCCAGCTCTTTCGACGCACTGAAGAAGTCGCTCGTTGGTGTCCAGAAGTATATTCAGGCTACCGATCTCTCTGAAGCATCACGAGAAGCTGTCGAAGAGAAGCTGCGCGCCACTGATCGTCAATAAGATTATCCATACTTAAGATTACGCACACAACAACAACAACAACAACAACAACAACAGCAATAGAAAAATATCTACAACAGATTAGCGGACAGCATTCAGACGAACTCACACATACAGAATACACCAACACTGAAATATTGAACACAACAGTATAGAAAGCATACAATAACATGGGAGCGAATGTAGTGAACAACATTGATAAATGAAACAAAAAAAAAAGATAGTAAACCAACCACTAACTGAGCAGTAAAGCAACCCATAAAACCAACTGTAATGAATTATCAAAAAAACCAACGGTTCCAGATATTCAAAGCAAAATCATAACACCTTTTGCACGATTGCTTTGTTGTCTCTAGCGTGAATCAGTATCGTCATCCAGTAGTAGAAGAAAATCGGATTCAGTCACGACAGTCAGTCAGGATCAGATGCGTGTAGTAGTAGTAGTTGAGAATATCTGGCAAGGGTTCAGGAAAGGTACGAGTCAATGAACAACTATTGCATGCGAGCCGTTTTTCTTTTCATTTGCGTGGCGAGGAAGGTGAAAGGAAGCGTTTCTTAGCAAGCATTTATTTAAGCGTGTGTTTAACAAAATTGTCCTTTCGCGGGCTTCCTTGCGCGATTCGCTGCTCCTTTTCCCTTGTGTGTGTGCGCGGTCATCATCAGGAAATAATAAAAAAAAGAATGAATACAGCAAATAAATGCAGAAACGAACAATCGTATTACAGTTATGATTAATTTAAATTAAAAACAATAAAATACTAATAAAGATAACAAACAGTGGGATTATGCAATTCTTATGTAACATCACATACCTTGAGACTTTTTACCGGCATTGGTTAGCACTAATTCGTATAATTTTAATGGAGAATCTTAACTTTCTGAAGGTTACAGTAACATCACCCTGAACTGGCTACGCCACTGCCGAATGTGTCTATTTTCTTGATCAACGATCATTCTACCGAATCGAGATGCTATTCTCTCTACCAGTTCGACCGATAGCGACAGCGATCACAGACGATCGTTATCGGTGACGTCACAGCAGGGATCATCTGGTTGTGCATATTGGACTGGTTGGTGTGCAATAGTCGTGTTGGCTCTGACTCTTGGGAAGGATGGATGGGAGCACAGCCATAATTAAAAAGAGTGTTTGTACAGTAAATAGGTATTGAAAATAAAATGTATGTTGGACAAAAACTATGCTGTGTGATATAAGGACTGATGTGTGATGTGTGCGGTACTATCAACAATCAATATGCAACTAGCGATTTGAAATTGGTTCACTGTTGTGGAACCCCTTGGTCCGAAGTACACCTAGAAGTCAGCACCTTGCTATACATATTTGCGCCTTTGTTTTGATTTGCTGTGTTATTTTGACAGAATATTTGAGAGTGTTCATGTGAGTTCATTATTAGGGGAGTATTATCAACAATCAATATGCAACTAGCGATTTGAAATTGGTTCACTGTTGTAGAACCTCTTGGTCCGAAATACACCATGAAGTCAGCACCTTGCTGTGCATATTTGCGCCTTTGTTTTGATTTGCTGTGTTATTTTGACAGAATATTTGAGTGTGTTCGTGTGAGTTCATTATTAGGGGCGCATTATGAAGCTTGGGACCGATGTTCTAGTACTGACTGAGCCAAGAAAAAAATCGTTTTTGTATGGGACCTACTGGTCTTAGAGTTAGTCTATGGTATTATCATAGACTAACTCTAAGACCAGTAGGTCCCATACAAAAACGATTTTTTTCTTGGCTCAGTCAGTACTAGAACATCGTCCCAAGCTCAATAATGCACCCCTTATAATGAACTCACATGAACACACTCTCAAATACTCTGTCAAAATAACACAGCAAATCAAAACAAAGGCGCAAATATGTATAACAAGGTGCTGGCTTCAAGGTATAATTCGGACCAAGGGGTTCTACAACAGTGAACCAATTTCAAATCGCTAGTTACATATTGATTGTTGGTATTATTAAGCTTGGGACCGATGTGCTAGTACTGACTGAGCCAAGAAAAAAAATCGTATTTAGTCGGAACCTACTGATCTTAGAGTTAGTCTATGATACTATTGGATGGAACTACCAAAAGAAACCCGAAATGAATACAGTCCACGTGGAGACGTTCAGTATTGTCTACCCCACATCTGACAGTGCAAATTAATAACCCCTCAATCGGCGTTGGTTAGGGTCCAGTAGCCCAATAGATCATTGCACCGAATGTATTAACCTAAATTTTTGACAGTTCAGGGAGCTTGTTTACAAGGTATCAGAATTTAGACCGCTCAATCGAAAATTTGCGTTGGCTTTTTCCGGATTCTTTACGATTAGATTCCGGAAAATAAGCACTGGTGTCTGTTTTCCTGCAATCGTAAAGTCTAGGTAAACAAGCTTCCTGAACTGTTAAAACTGCATTGATGACGCCATCGTGCAATGATCTATAGTTACTCTGAGCGTCGAAGACACCTTTGTCACTTAGTGCGATGAGAAAAGTCTAGTCTTCGTGTCTTGACTCTCCATTTGATTTACACAAAAGAATCACGTGACTTTACCCACTTTACTAGTGACAAATGTCAATTGGCCCCTTAGTACGGGAACGGTCCGGGTTGATGTGGTTAAATTGCCATTGAGCTTAGTTTCATAAGACCCATGAGGCTGTTCCTAACCAAATCTCGGTAACGCTAAACTCCTGTATCACCTGTTCCTGGTTGATTGAAGTGATTGTCTGTCTTCGTTCATGACTCGTTAATCTTTCGTTTCTCCATCTCACAACGTTTCACTCGTATTCGAGATCCGATCCAACAAAACATCCCCCGGCTTCGTTCTTTTCCTTAGCGAGTACACGCAAAACAAACCGCAGTAGAAACTACCCTCTCGAGGGTTAAATTCAGCGCAAACACCAACCATTTTCACCTGACTATAAAAGCGTTTGATTTTACCATGCCTCCGATTAGATCAACTATGGTGCGGTTTATATCAACATGGTCCATTAATTATGTCACGCGTGAACACGTGACAATGCATACAAAAAGATTTAAGGTCCATACAAAAATCGTAGGGGAAGGGGGGTTCTCAGAAAAAGTCATTTTTTGCGTGACATAATTCATGGACGTTCCCTTAGTGTTCTAAATGCACTTCTACAGTTATTAATGGAGAGCTTTCGATGCCAGGTACATTTTTTGCATTAGTATGATTTATGTGTAGCAAGAACAATCATACTTGCTCAGGAAGTCGAGAAATTTACCTTACCGAAAAATTCCTAGACCAGACCCGGAATCGAACCTGCCGCCTCCAGCTTGGTGTTGGTTTGTTGCTGCGCCTTTACCGATTGAGCTAAGGCAATCGGACTTACATTAGGCTAAAGAGAGTGTCTGTCTAGATTCCATTTCTATGAAATGCGCAATGTGCTTTTCAGGAACGAATGTGGTATAAGCATATATAGCGAGAAAAAAAATGATCTGATTTTTTTCGTATCCTCACGTCGGTGACTCGAGTAGAAAAAGTTCGCGATACATTAATCTCTCATCCCTGAAAGGTCACTCAAGAAACGTTGGCGTGCGAAAATATCAACGAAAAGTTCCCAAGTGAAAACGTATCACACGATGAATTAATATTTTGGTGAGAATTCCATCACTGCACATAGAGGAATGACAATCAATAAAAGTGTACGAGACACTGAAGATGTCTGCACATTGTAGACGAAATACGCGTATCTGTCGAATATAAGCAAAGGTAGTTGAAATTAAATGGAGATTACTAATTTTTCTTCTAAATTATAGTTACAAGTATTCCACTAAACAGCTCAAACCCTCTAGGATTCAATAAAAGTGAACTGTCAAAATTGAGAGGCAGGAGCACACAAAATATAAATCTTGTTTTATTGAAAGTTTTGAGCTTTACTTCTGAAAAGCGTTTATTTTTCATTAAAATGAAAGTAAAATTATCTACAACAAAAGTTCTTCGTTTGATTTGAAAGTGTTATGATTCGGTTCGGTGTGTAAATTTAAAAGTGGTTTCTTTTACTATGAAAATTGTAGAACTGTCAAATCAACCAACTCAAAGCTAGTCATCGTCGTCATTGTCATTTTCAATTTTGAAATGTTGTTGTCTGCGTACGCATCTACTGCGTGCTTTGTTGCTCCCGTCCGCTTTCGTACGCCTTTGGTGAAAATTGCGAGGAGAATGTTTTTTCGTGTTCGTTTTTTGTAAAAAAGTACATCGGCTGTTTTCGATTCAAATTGTGAGTAATTCTTTTCATTCTATTATTTCCAGGCGAAGGGTGATAACAGAATCCGATAGAATATGCTGGAACATTGGCGGAATTCGTTCGAGATATGGGAGCACATTCAGAGGATGGATGCGTGAGGATGGACGAAGAAAGAATTGGTCATACATACTACCTGCGGTGAGGCATGTTGTAAAAATGTGAAATATTCATCTTAAAAAAAACTTTTGTATGTATAATATGTATAATGTATGTATAATATGTATAATATAAAAACAATTTTTATTTTGCAATAAAAATAATTTGCTTCCATGCTACGCTTTTAGGTAGAAAATTCAACACTTTATCCGAAAAATAAACCTCTTGATGTAAAAACTATTTTATATATCAATGCAAATGGCATATTTTTATTTTTATTACATGACACTTTCTCGTTGATAGTTTATTTTGGAATATAAATTATTTGCTTTCCTTTTCAACGATGCCACGGTTTCGATTTGACAGTTCTACAATTCGTTTTGAAAGTTTCAACTTTTAAATGTACCAAGCAGGAAAATTTTGATTTGACAATTTGAACGTTTTTCTTGTGAAACCAAATCGCTTTCTACGAAAAAGAACCAACGCAACTTTTCAATTTTAGCAATGGTTTTTTTAATTCTAACAATCATTATTCTTTGTGTGAGAGCATGTATCACTTCGAAGTGAATTGTACGACTAATCAGTTATGAGAGAACCGTTTCTCTACTCGACAACCCACAACGACTTTAATATGCCCAACATGAATGAAACCCCACTGTGGTCCTTAACCTCTTGTCCAGAAAATGCTATCCCCAACAATCAATATGAAACTAGCGATTTGAAATTGGTTCACTGTTGTAGAACCCCTAGGTTCGAAGTTCACCTTGCAATGCACTCTCACGCTTTTCAGTACCTTTCGGTACTAAAATCTGTATCCATATTAATCCGGACACCTTCAAATCATTGTAACTTTTGGTGGTATAGTCTATGATGAAAAAGACTATGACTGATGTTTACATTTCATGTTTAGTATTGAAGATGGCGACGAAAAAAAACAAGTGCGCAAGCGAATTTTATACGGGCGTATAACATCCGAAAATTTTGATGTTTAACGATAAAAAAAATACCGAAATGGTTCGGTACCAAACTATACAAATTACCGAACTGTCCGGTATTTTTTGACAGTTCGTCAAAAAAATCGAGTACCGAACTTTCGGTAATTGAATAGAATTACCGAACAGATTACCGAACGTTCAGCTGTTGAAAGTTCGGTAAAAAATTACCGAATACTGTAAAATTTTCTAAGTGTGCCACATAAATTCGATTTTGCTGTTCGGTAAAAAAAATGACGAAATATTTCGGTAAACATCAAATATCACCGATTTTTCGGTAAACATAAATAATTTTACCGTAATTTTGTAGCACTTTACCGAACGATCTGTTATGTTGTATTTTATGTACCGTACTCGGTAGAAAAAAATACAATTCTTACGGTAAAAACAAACAATCACTGCCTACGGTAAACACGTTACCGAACAAAACTTAAAATAATCTCTGAATTACCGAAGCCCGGTAAAGTATTATTAACTGTCAAACGTGAAGTCTCGTGGTTCCAGTGATCAGTTTGAAAGTGTTCATTGAAAAGTTTTCATTTCGTAGCTGAAGCCCAAAATCAACAGTGATGGAGCAGGTATACCAGCAGCAGCAGGAGCAGGATCCTCAACTCATCGAGATTTTCCGTAAGGTTTCATTTAACTATTCTTACCCCTAATTGTTTACAGGTTCCTCCAGTGCTAATATGTTTTTTTTTTTTTTGTGTCTTGATTATTGAGATTTTCAGCCTCAGGCTGGTTCATCTCCCGTCGTAGTCAGTCAAATACCACTTTTGGGCATTTTCGTAACTTCTCCGGGGGTGAGAATCGAACTCGTGACTTAGGCGTGAGAGGTATGGATATTAACCAATACGCCGGGGTCGCCCCCCTGCTAATATGCTTTTACTGCCGGGAACATGTATCCGGATATGTTTCCGGACTAAACCACCATATCAACCATCAAAAAAGGACACTTTATCCATCTACAGGTAGAAGACAACTTCACTGACTAGCATCCGACGCAGCGAACACTCATCGTTCGAGGCCCTTTCTTATCGTGTTCCGTTGATTGCGCCATATGTTGGAAAGACCTCACAATCCCGGTTGGAATCGGGCTGCCGGCAGCATTTGAAAAATTGATTCAAGCGTTTTATGTTTTCGAAGCAAAACCTGTTCCATCGGAGAAATCATTTTTCTTGTTATTTGGTGCCATTCTGGGTATCGAGACGCTCGCTACAACGGGAACGAAATTGTTGCATGCACTGCCTTGATTTTTTTTGTAGATACTTTTTAGTACCTAATTTGAATTTTAGTTTTATATTTAGATAAATATATATATAATTTTTTTTCTTTATAAGGGAAGGTCCATTAATTACGTCAATCAGTAGGGGGGGAGGGGGGTTTTGAGAAAACGTGACGATCCATACAAAAAAATTTGAAGGTCCATACAAAAAACGTGACAAGGGGGGGGGGGGGGGGGGTTTAAAAAGGCAATTTTTGCGTGACGTAATTAATGGACGTTCCCTAATGATGGCTTCTAGCCTCTCGGCCTAGTTCGTCACCTATATAATAACATCCGAAAATTTTGATGTTTAACGATAAAAAAAATACCGAAATGGTTCGGTACCAAACTATACAAATTACCGAACTGTACGGTAGTTTTTGACAGATCATCAAATCTCCCGTTACCGAACTGTCCGGTATTTTTTGACAGTTCGTCGAAAAAATCGAGTACCGAACTTTCGGTAATTGAATAGAATTACCGAACAGAATACCGAACGTTCAGCTGTTGAAAGTTCGGTAAAAAATTACCGAATACTGTAAAATTTTCTAAGTGTGTATGGACGATGAAACTTATGTCCTGGAGGATTTCAAGCAGCTTCCAGGGCTGGCTTTTTATTCTGCTATGGCCAGAAATGCTACAGCGGAGCGTTTCAGAACGAAGAAGGCATCGAAATTTCCCAAAAAAATACCTTGTGTGGCAAGCAATTTGCACGTGTGGCAAAAAGAGTAAATCTTTTCGTCACTACAGGCACAATCAAATCGTGCCACTATTCTAAAACTGTGATAGAGTGGTACTAAGAAAATCAAGTAAACATTGTACCAAAAACCTCACACCCGCCAAATTTCCAAGAGCTACGACCAATCGAGAGATATTGGGCTCTTATGAAGCGGAAGCTTTCTGGAAAGAAGCAAGGAATCAAATACATCAAGCACTTCCAGCAAATTTGGACAAAGGCGGCTTCTACGCTTTCTGAAGAGTCTGTAAGAACCCTGGAATGGACGGAGTTAAGCGCAAAGTTCGAAAATTGTTTGCAAATACCGAATAACTATGTTTTGTCTTCACGAATTGTTAAAACACATCCCATGAATCTCAAATAAACAACTACGACGGAAATATATTGCGAAATTTATGTTTTATTCATGTTTTGAGGTCTCCGGATTATTGCGTTGCGTACGTTAGTAGAGGCGAATATTAAGCTTGTGCTAGTACAGATTCGTTTTCTTTTTGACTATACAACCGCTCTTATCTCTATCTGAACGTTGTGCCGATTGGTTATAAAGGGTTATAAAGCCGTTGAAACATTTGAAAAAATCATGGAACACCGATATACTGGAAAACTGGTATCTAGAAGTTAACTTTAAATTAAATATTTGTTTTACCTATGTAAAATCCCTCGAAATCTCAAAACGAAAGAAAATTTGGTTTTCACTCGTCTACTGATGTTGCGATTACTTTCAAAGTCTTCATTTTCGGTCAGGTCTACTCTATTTATTGAATAGACAAGTGAAAAAAAAAAATTGCGAGGCAATGTAATGATTCATTATCTGCTCTCCCCATTCTCAGAGTTTTACCAGCGCATGAATTCAAATTCACCCGTTAACTTTTTATTTTATTTTGGCTTAGAAACGGTTTATCTTAAAATATCCCGATCCCGATGGAAGTATGCAAGATATATATGTATTCTTAAACGCAGTAATTAAAATTTACAGCATTGTCAATTCCATGTAGTAAAACATTGAACGACATTGTGAATTTTATAAGCTTGACTCTGGTAAGGCTTCTGTCTTACATGAGCATGTTTTTGTACGCCATCTTCAGCCATACTTACACAGCAAAAAAAAATGTAATATACATCAACGTAATTGATTCTAACGTATTAAAAACTGATGTAATCAAGGAAATACGATGCAAAATAACATCCACTTAGTGGAATAATACATCGGTCTTCATATTACATCATCAAAAAATTATCAGTTGCATGAATGTAATAATCACATATTAAAAACATAAATATTACACGAAAACCAATGCACATAAAGAACTCCGCAGAAAATGTTAAATATTACACGACTTTGATGCTTTATCGCATTTTATTTTTATGTAAAATTAAATCTCACAACACTGTCAAACTTGTTCTTTTTTTTTAGCGTATTCGTTTTTGATTCATTCTCGTTCCAAAGGGATCGTGAGCTGCAGCGGCGTTTGGCGCGGAACGGGTACGTGAGGCCGACCTAGATTCCAAGGATCGCAATAAAGAACAGGAAAAGTTGAAGAACAAAATCTTCGCCGGAGAATATGGCAACCCGATGCTAGAGTTTGAAAAGGTAACGTTAACAGCTGCGATAAAAGCTCCGTACGGTATTAATTTATGTTGTGCGTTTTAGGCCAAGAAGCAACGGGAAGATTTGTACCGACCAAAGATCCTAATCGACGTTAATCTGGAGCAGTCGCAGCAGAGCGAACGTGAACGACAACGGGAACTGGAGCGGCAACGAGATAAAGAACGAATCCGTGTCAACAAGGAGCGTTACGTTCTGGCACAGGCATCCCGGGAGTTACCAGCCATCGATGCTGAACCGATTCCAGTGGGCATGACGACAACACGTTCGCATCGCCTGACATGGCAGCAACCAATAACCACCACCCAGCAGCTCCCCTCGGTCATCCCGTTAACCATCCACAGCATGCCGGTTCGGAGACAAGGGACTCGTTCGGGTTCGGTTCCGCAGGGGCGATCGGAATGGTCGGAGAAGATGAAAATTCACGGCATTCGATGCGCTCGAATTCCAACATGATTTCGATGCACAGTCCTGAAGCAAACAGCAATAGCGAGCTGAACTCGATTCCGGAAAAACAAGAACCCATTGCACCGACGATAAGTCTCAGCTTGAAAGCCAATGCCAAGAAGAAGAAGCTGGAAATAAAAGATGCGTTTAACAGCCTGGAGGAGGACGGAGAGGAATCCAACGGTCCGAAGAAACGAAAACTTGTTCCTTTGGGTAAGTAACTTTCTCACACTGCGTTTTGAGTAGAGTGAAATTTGATTTTTGTTTGTTATTTTAGACGACGAAAACAAGCCCCAGAATTCAGCACCGCAGCCGGTGACTGCTCCCGGAGACCGGAACGCCACTTCCAAGAGCTCTTCCAAAAGTAAGGGTGGGGGCGGCGGAGGTGAAGATGGCACAGGGGCTAGCAGTCGATCGGGACGGGACGGCATCAAATCGCAGGAAGAGAAACGACGGCACATCAAGAGAATTATCGACAAAATACAAACGGAGAAGGCCGATTTGTTCAACTATCCGTTGGATTGGAACGAAATCGAAGTATGTACCATTGAGAAGAAGATTCGGCCGTGAATCAACAAGAAGATTATCGAGTACATTGGCGAGCCGGAACCAACGTTGGTCGACTTTATCTGTTCGAAGGTGTTGGCCGGAAGCACACCGCAGGGAATCCTGAATGATGTTCAGATGGTAGGTTGGATTAAGGGAGATTTGTGGAGGAGTGTGGAATAATGACTTTACGATAGGGGTACTCTGAACTATACTAATAAAAGTATCATTTTGATTTAAATTCCCTTAAAACTTTTTTTTTTTCATTGAACAATATCCAAAAAATTCAGTTTCACTAAAAAATTTACATTGCTCACTTTACGTCGCGACTACGTAGTACGTCGCGATGATTCACGTTGTCTCGTTTACATCGACCAAATTACATCGGTAAGCAATGCATCATTTTATTTTGTACATCGAGACAGCCTAACATTACACAACCGATGGAATGACCTATGTGCATCTGATTCTGTGTAATATTCAACAACTTTTTTTGCTGTGTATTTCAAAGTGTCGATAGACAGACTACTTCCTAACAAAAGAAATGAGTTTATTGAAACCCGATTAAGTCATGTTTTAGCTGAAGAGGAAAACAAATAATTGAATGAGCTGTTAATAAATATTTGTTCACTGGACTTCTAAGCGTAAAAGCCAGTATCGACCTAAAAAGTCGAGAGGTTACGGAATTTTGTTCAATATTACCAAGCGGAATTTTGACAATTGATCTGCATGGAACGAAATCTGGAGCAATAATAGAAAAGGGCCTATCAACATTTGTAAACAAACACTTCTGAGCCTATTTCCTCGCAAAGCGTAGGCCACCCACGCAAACCAATACCATCATCATGTAGGGGAAAGTTTCATCTACACGATGATTTTGTAGGTTTGCGTGTGTAGCCAGCGGCTTGCGAGAAAACGGGCTCAGAAGTGTTTGTTTACAAATGTTGATGGGCCCTTTTCTATTGTTGATCCAGAAATGTCACCTTCACTTACGGAATAATAAAGCGGAATATTTTTCCGAAAGTAAAAGTGACAGCTCCCATCAGTTTGCGAGGAAACCTTACAAATTCCTATTTTATTGTTCGTTCTTTTCAGGTGGATACTGCTGAAGAAATTTCTTTTCGATTCTTTACTTTTTCGTTTTAGTAAACGGAATTTAACATGGAATTGAGATAGAAAAATAAATTTCTTTCGAACTCGATAGGGACCTTAACGTTGAAAACCTGATTCCAGATAGCTCCACTTTATGATTTTTTCAACATCATACACACTTAGAAAATTTTACAGTATTCGGTAATTTTTTACCGAACTTTCAACAGCTGAACGTTCGGTAATCTGTTCGGTAATTCTATTCAATTACCAAAAGTTCGGTACTCGATTTTTTCGACGAACTGTCAAAAAATACCGGACAGTTCGGTAACGGGAGATTTGATGATCTGTCAAAAACTACCGTACAGTTCGGTAATTTGTATAGTTTGGTACCGAACCATTTCGGTATTTTTTTTTATCGTTAAACATCAAAATTTTCGGATGTTATTATATAGGTGACGAACTAGGCCGAGAGGCTAGAAGCCATCATTATAAAGAAAAAAAATTATATATATATTTATCTAAATATAAAACTAAAATTCAAATTAGGTACTAAAAAGTATCTACAAAAAAAATCAAGGCAGTGCATGCAACAATTTCGTTCCCGTTGTAGCGAGCGTCTCGATACCCAGAATGGCACCAAATAACAAGAAAAATGATTTCTCCGATGGAACAGGTTTTGCTTCGAAAACATAAAACGCTTGAATCAATTTTTCAAATGCTGCCGGCAGCCCGATTCCAACCGGGATTGTGAGGTCTTTCCAACATATGGCGCAATCAACGGAACACGATAAGAACGGGCCTCGAACGATGAGTGTTCGCTGCGTCGGATGCTAGTCAGTGAAGTTGTCTTCTACCTGTAGATGGATAAAGTGTCCTTTTTTGATGGTTGATATGGTGGTTTAGTCCGGAAACATATCCGGATACATGTTCCCGGCAGTAAAAGCATATTAGCACTGGAGGAACCTGTAAACAATTAGGGGTAAGAATAGTTAAATGAAACCTTACGGAAAATCTCGATGAGTTGAGGATCCTGCTCCTGCTGCTGCTGGTATACCTGCTCCATCACTGTTGATTTTGGGCTTCAGCTACGAAATGAAAACTTTTCAATGAACACTTTCAAACTGATCACTGGAACCACGAGACTTCACGTTTGACAGTTAATAATACTTTACCGGGCTTCGGTAATTCAGAGATTATTTTAAGTTTTGTTCGGTAACGTGTTTACCGTAGGCAGTGATTGTTTGTTTTTACCGTAAGAATTGTATTTTTTTCTACCGAGTACGGTACATAAAATACAACATAACAGATCGTTCGGTAAAGTGCTACAAAATTACGGTAAAATTATTTATGTTTACCGAAAAATCGGTGATATTTGATGTTTACCGAAATATTTCGTCATTTTTTTTTACCGAACAGCAAAATCGAATTTATGTGTGTAATATCTCAAAAAACAAAATAATGAATTTCTTAATAGTTTCATGTGGCAAAAAAAACATAATTCAATCTTATGAATATCGAAAGATAAGTTCGCTGAGAGTATTGGATATGGATTATTAGCAACTAAAGATTGGACTCGGAAAAAATGCGACACTTTGTTTTGGGTGTAACTTTTTATTGCGTTAGTAAAAAGTAATGAAATTTTGGATAATACTAGTATGGACAATACTTAGAGTGTTCTGTTTATGTGTGCAAAATTTCATCGGGACCTGTCAAGTAGTTTTCAAGATGCATTCGAAACAAGAAGAGCTACGCCAGCATCTTGCACGCGGTGATCGATACTCCTGGTCAGTCGCACAGATTGATCGGCAAAAGGCTTGGAATCTACCACTCCACCGTGTCCCGCGTTGTGAAGATGTTCCAGGAGACGAAGCGGCCTGGAGCTGGAAGCGGCCGAAAACCGAAAACGGAATACACAGAGATAAGGCAGTACTTTAAGAATAACCCGAACCTTTCCACGTGGCCAAAAAGGTCAATTCGTCGAAGTAGTTCGTCCAGCAGACCATGAAGCGTGTTGGGCTACGTGTTTTAAAGGTCAGGAAGCCGCCAAACCCGCCTGACAAGCAAAACACGGTGGCCGAATTGCCTGCGCGGAAGCTGTGGGTGGCTGGTCAAGTCAGGCTGTCTCGTCATGGACGATATATCAAGGCGGACACCAAAAAAATCCCCGGACTCGAGTTCATTGTCAGTACGTCCTGCATGGAAGTTCCGGAAGAGAAAGATGGACAAATTCGCGAAGAAGCACCTGGCACGTGAATCTCAACCTGGCGGGCTAATCTCAACGGCAACCTGTTCTGGAGCTATGTGGAAGTTAACATTCCAACAAACAAACGAAAGCAGTAAATAAGCATACATGCTTTATTAGGGCTGAATTACGGATTTCGTAGCTGCATAAAAAATCTGGCTGAAATATAAGCTGAACAACCATGTTCTCCACCACCTTGAAGCCAGCACCTTACACACTTAGAATATTTTACAGTATTCGGTAATTTTTTACCGAACTTTCAACAGCTGAACGTTTGGTAATCCGATTTACCGGATTTCGGTGAAATTTTACAGTATTCCGGTAAAAAAATTACCGGAACTTGTCAAATTTTACCGAATTCCGTTAAATCGGATTACCGAACTGTTCAGCTGTTGAAAGTTCGGTAAAAAATTACCGAACACTGCAAAATTTTCTAAGTGTGCACTATACATATTTGCGCCTTTGTTTTGATTTGCTGTGTTATTTTGACAGAATATTTGAGAGTGTGTTCGTGTGAGTTCATTATTAGGGGTGCATTATTAAGCTTGGGACCGAGCTTGGGACCGATGTGATAGTACTGACTGAACCAAGAAAAAAATCGTGTTTGTATGGGACCTACTGGTCTTAGAGTTAGTCTATGGTTATAACATGTTATAACGTTTGTCAAATAATTTCAACAAGAAATTCGTCATCAAGATAGTCTTATAACATGTTATAACTGCTCAGTCTGCCTTGTGTTTTAGAGTAAGTCTATGAGTAAAGCTGGTTTGAAATTTTAGCGAATTCTCAACAGCTGAACGTTCGGTAATCCGATTTTACGGATTGCGGTGAAACTTTACAGATATCTGTAAAAAAATAACCGGATTGGATTACCGAACGTTCAGCTGTTGAGAATTCGGTTAAACTTTACAGATTTCTGTAAAATAATCTGATTGCGTATGTCATTAAACATTAATATTTATTCCCCTCACATTTTAGTTAATATTTCCTAGGGTAACGGGATGTAATGTTAGCCTAGCTCCTTCATTCGGCCTATGTATCAAAAGTGTCATAAATCCAGCGATTATCAACAAAATCATGTTGCTAAAGGAATGACCGATGTAGTCCGAGCAATTGAGACAAAATTAATCAACTTATAGTTGTTCACTTTAGCGTAATTTTCGATTTTTTGCACTTTCGGGGCACTTTGATTTCACTGGCTAAGCTAAACAGATGATCTACACGATCTTCAAGTGATCTACACTCAAGATAACATTCACCTTCCATTCATGTGTGAGTCTACATGGATTTTTGCAATGGAGTTTGGCACATACAAGGTATGTGTGAGACTTATGGTTGCACATTTTCCTGCTGCAAAAACATATGTACGCCACAATTGATTTGCATAACGCTAACACATACTTCTGATGTTTCCATTCAATAATATTGATATAAGCTAACTTTGTTTTCTAAAATAGAAGATTATTTTTATTTATTAATGAACGGCATGTAGAAAATGGAACAAAATATCAATTTAAAATTCCGTGTAATTTTAAGAATATGACAATGATATTTTGTTCAATTAGTTTCAATTGAAAATAAACATACAGCTTTAAACTTTTATTGAAACAAATATTTACACAACAAGTCACTTAATACTTAAGTTGAAAAATGCCCAAAACACGATTTTTTCTCTTATTAAAAACAATGGTTGCAAATTATGATTAATTTTCATCAGCATAACCGTCTGCTTATTTTTAAGTGGTCGTCAACTTATTTATAAATCCATTGATAGAAAATCAGTTTTCTTACGAATACACAACTTGTTATGTATATTATGTGGCATCACTGGGGGACCGTCTACTTCGTTTAAATTAATCATTTTCATATTTTTACTCTTATCAATCAATACATAGGCAAGGTAATGCTCATCAAAGGTTCCCCTATTCCACGCTGTTACAACTAAATAGCAGTTATTATCAGTAGTTTTTAAAATATCCTCAATCTCTAGAATCTGAACATCCAGTAGGTTAGTTATCGTCACATAAGTACCTGTCTTAAAATCTGTACCTTTGTATTTTAAACATTTTGTTTCCTGAATATCCTGATGAACATTGATTGGATTGGGCTGAGGTAAAAACTCATAGTACCATTTTTCTTTAAGTTCGCAACTTGCAAAAGCTCCGGTAATAGGTGAATTGAAAAATTCCTTGGTGTGTAAATCGTACGCAAACTGCAGTGCAGATTTTATGCAAAGGGTATAGCATATATTTTGACGCGATGATATTATGTGAGCGTATTCCTTAAACCCTTTGTGTTTCGCCTCGTTCCTAAAATTCATCATTCCAACAACAGATCCACATGTGCTTATTACTGACCCATAATGGCAAATGAAATGGTGTTTGGGTTTAAGATGTTCCTGAAACAATTGCTTATACAACGTATGATGATCCTTGCACAGCTCGTTAAGTTCTTCAATGTCATTTTTAGAAAACGATTTCAATAAGATCTTGTCAGACATCTTGATTAAAACTTTGCAATATTCCCATACTGGATCACCCTTTGGGACATATGGTCCTAGAATTAGTGGAATGTAATGTACAAACGCTTTCATTTCGCTTGCAGTTGCTCTCAGAACGACTGACTTACACTTTTTCTGGAACATATAAATCTCATTTACATCCGGCATTCTTTTCAAAGACGTATCTAGAGCTACTTTACTGAATATGCATTTTTGTGCATTGAAAGTATTCAACGAGATGAACTTTTTGCTATAAATACAATAATTTAAAACTTTTGTCAGTCCTGTTAAACATATTCCACCGCTATAAAAGTCGTGCATAGGATCGACGCATAAATTGGCAACCGCATGAAAAGATGGTAGTTGGTTAAAAACTGTCTCCATTTTAATACCTGTTTCAGGTGGCCTATTAATCGCTACATCTTTATTATAACCATATACCGTTCGACAGTATTCAGGAAATTCCTTGACATCTTTTCTACAATCTTCACGAGCTCGTTGACAAAACCGACAATAATAATTGGCATTAAATGTTAAGAACTGAAGCATTTGGTGAATTCCCAAATTATCACCTTGTAATAAAACTAAAGCAAATCGAATCGTAATTTTTTCCCCATCGATGATGAAAATCATACCTTGCTCCTCGATATCCTTGAATTTCTGTACAATGGGTGAAAACAGCTGATTGATTCCTAACTCTCCGATATCAGATTTTTTAATCATAGCTGCTACCAGGATATTACATAGTTTCGATTTGTATTGATCTGGAATCGTTAAAATGTTGTAATATACTCCACAGATACAATGTTTTTTATTATGAGCACTCAAATTATCGTTTATCTCAAATTCATCACTGTATAGCGCAACTGGAATCAGTATATCGACCGGATATTTTTGTCTTATTGTTTTCCATAACTGAGCACTTACAAAATTATTGATTTCGGAAGAAATTTCTTGTTTTTGCGTATAATTTATTGTTTCTTGCAGAACCTTTTGATTGCTAAAATATGCTCTCAATTGAAATTCTATGTCATTCATGACAGTATAGAATTTTTTCTCTTCTATGTCTGAGTTAGTTTTTACTTCTGGAAATTTCTGCTCTTTTTCAATATGAATAATAATAGGAAAACGAAAAATATTTAACTGCTCAAGGTGTTTGAAAAACTTGTGGTCTGAATCAATAAAATCGAAGGGATCCTGCAACCTCCTTAAATATCCTCCTAGTTCAAATTCAACTTCGAGATTTGAAGACACCGATGGAAGAAGATTGTTAATTTGGCTGACTACCTGACTGTTGTATTTGCTCACTGCATGCTGAATTTTCTGAACATCCCGACGTGATAAGTTGGTTTCTTTATGAAGCTGCAGGGTAAGCTCAACTGCCGAACGTCTTATTTCCTGAAGATGTAATGCATATGTTGACTCCTCTAACTCAACATTTATGGAAGACGAACAGTTGATTTCTTGAAGATCGCACTTCTTTTTCGGTCAACTCTCTGTATCCGGTAGGAGATGAGTCTCATCACACAAGTGATGTTCTTGATAGCTATAGCTACTATAGTACTTGGAAACACATCATGGCTAAGCACGTGACGCTTGAAGATGTAGAAATTTGCTGCCTTTTGGTAACATTCGTGGAATGTACACACGTAACGATATTCTCTTGGTGTCCGGTGAAATGTTCTGAGATGTTCTATGTAATCGTTTGCATTGTATTCTTTGTTACAATCCTTGATCATACAGATGAACATTTTTATTTATTATTTGTTAGAAATCGCTTCAGAGTGTTGATTGATGCGTATTCTTCTGGCACAGGTAGTTTGTAAATAAACGTGCAAACGAAATTCCATATCAAGCGAGAAATGCGCGAGTATTCGAGACCAAAAACGGTGCTAAATTTAATCAAGACGTCCACTGCTCTTACTGCTGATTCTAAGCGATACACGATGTGTTGATAATGAATTTCGAAAATTCCTGTAAGTGTTTTCAAATCTTTTCCCCTGAATACTAGCTTCGGTGTTGGTTTCAATCCAAGTTTGCATAACGCTTCGTTATAATCGCTCACTTTTTGTATGGCCTCAGCATCTGTAGAAGCAAAAAAGATCACATCTTCTTGCGCTGATAGCACTGTTGGTTTGAATGTTTTGGACACCTTAGTTGGCAGCAGATAGTGGTTTAATAGGATCAAGACAGCACAGATTTTAGCATCTAAGAGATCGAAGAAAATCAATAGTTGTTAACAAGCACACAAATACCCATTGCACAATCATACTTTGATCCAAATACGACAATGATAATGCTTCAACTACATCCTTAGATAGTTCGTCCTTATAAGGCTGCTTCACGTATTGGATGATCTTATCAAGACACGTGTCCCACGTTTTTGAGCCTTTGCTGTCACCTTTGGAAAACAAATGGAAATCGACGTCAATCTGCAATGAATAGTATTCGGTTTGGAATTAAATTAAATTTAAATATGTTTATATTATACGCTAAATCGTAGCTCTTCAGCCATCACATGGATTGGAAAATATAAAAGAGCTGTTTTTTTTAAAGAAAATAAAGGAGCATTTTTGCTGCCGTTATAGGCATCCCATGTATATAAAGAATGTTTTAGAATATGG
This sequence comes from Aedes japonicus, assembly GCA_034211315.2. Lineage (NCBI taxonomy): Eukaryota > Metazoa > Arthropoda > Insecta > Diptera > Culicidae > Aedes > Aedes japonicus. Next base: position 972,726 of record JASCZW010000415.1, on the reverse strand, counting down.
TTACATTTATTAGTATAACGGAAGTTCGTTTCCCAAAATGTACTATCACTGAATCATCGATGTACTTGTTTTTGGCAGATTGAGTCGAATCAAAGATAAATAATAAAAAATGATTTTTATTTTGAAAGCAATTCAGTAACATCAAATAGATAATAATCCGAGCATGTAAAACATGTTACCACGAGAAAATTAGAATTGACCTGCACCGGAGAAAGCTTGTGATAAAATTCACTCCACTAATCGATTCACCCCGTTTGGCGATTTTTAATTCCATTAAACTTGGATATCTCCAAAGTCTTTAGAAACATGATGCTGACGATGCAATGCAATTTTAGTGGACCCGTATGCCTAGAATACATCGTCGTTTGGATTCATTGGCTACCGATTCTTTTGAACAGTGCACATCACAACTTATTTTTTTGTTTAGATTTGTGACCCTTGTAGGTGGAACCTCCTCAATCTCTGGGATGCATGTCCTGCGGATGATTACAGTGCATCTTTGGTCAGCTTGTACGCTCAAGTTAAGGCCTTTTTTGCAGCCAGTCGATCCCGGCTTATCAATCTTGGAAATGGATACAAATGTAAGTGGTTGGAAGCATTCTCCTAGAACGAAGAAAAAAGGAAAATGTGAATTCCCATCTTGTGATTGCTTGCTGAATACTTACCTCAAAAGTTTACAATATCATAACTCCGAAATAATGTTTTTCTCACGTAATTTCATTGGTGCCTCCAAATGAGAGAACGATAATTTATTATTTATATTATTTAGAACAAAAACTATTTCATTGAAATCTGCGCGGAGGACAAAGCCTAAAACAGATTACGAAGTGACAATGTTTATAGAAGTCTGTCAAAGCTCGCAATACATTGAACAACTCCTTCGTCTGTAGTCGGACTAAAAACATTCGAGACAAGACGAACATTTCACAAGGTCCTATCTGCTTTGATCGATTCTCTTCATTCATTAACTGCCTTTAAATAATATTCTAGTCCAGTTCAAGATTTAAAAAAATCAACTCCAGTTTTCATGATAATAATTTATTTTACTCTGTTTGGTTTGCATTTCTAACTGGACTCATCAATTGTGTCAAAATGCGTATAAAGGTGCAGTTAAACGTTAAATCGTGTGGGTGTCTTCAGAGCACTTAATTTTATATCATTTTTCCCATGATGGCAAAATATACCAAAACGATTTAACGTTAAAGCGTTCTTTTACTAGCGTTTTTTGAACTTTTGAAGAGTCCAGTTAGAAACATAAACTACAATATTGTATAAATGTTAGTTAAGCATAGAATTAATAAATTTTAATCTAGTCGAAGGATCAATGTTTCTATTACGCAGAAATCTTGATAGATATGGGAAAAGGCATGATAATGGGAGAGGGGAGGAAGGTGGGGTTCTAAAAATCGAAAATAAATTGTAGGACATTTCTGAATAACCCTAAGGTGAATTCAATATCTAAACTTACCAGCTGATAGCCAAACTCGTTCGAATAATGCCTAAACCGTTTCAAAACTTCTTCAACAGCTTTGGGTTTCAACAGCAAAGAACTTCTTCTGGGAAACGATATCGCCCATTTATCCAACGTAGTTGACCAAGGTTGTGTGTTCTGTTCTAGCCAGGATTCAGCCTCTTTTACAGAAGGGTGTTCAACATTGACTGGTTCAGAAGCTTTCTTAATTTTTGATAGATGCTTCTCTTCTGTTAGCTTGCGCTTCGCAGCTTTCTGTTTACGGTTAGATATGCGATTATAATTTTTTCCGCCTGGGTATTTTTTCATTCCTCCTCTAGGCACAAAATAAGAATCCTGCAAAACCAAAAATAAATTATTGAGGTATGAAATAATCGGTCATAGGGAAGTTTTTGGAAAATGTGTATACCTTTAACTCATTTTTAAAGAGACAAGTTATTGAATCTGCATACTCCCGCAATACTTCCTCCGTTGTTGATATATCCGATGCACAATGGTATTCTGCAATAATGTCAACCAGTTCACGTTGACTGGCATTAGATAATGCTCCAGCGATTCCTCGTTCAAGTATTTGTTGACCAGTTACAGTTTGCTTGAGAAGGCACTCGAGAATGTTCGGAGTGAAACTTTTTTCATTATGCTTGACCCTTCTACCGGGTTGAGCTGCTGCTTCTGGACTAACCTCTCCTGTTGTTGCGTCCGCCCTGCGTGCAACGCCGCACCTACTCATCTGCATCATTGTTTCGGCGGCGCTTCACCGCTATCTGTCATAGAGGAGTGAAGTTGGCTGGTGTAGTTAAAAATGACAAACATGTTAGGCGGCCGTCATCAGGCGAAATGCGAATCATCTACATTCAGTGAAGAAGGTTAAAGTGAGTTGAGCTTTAAGCTAGTTATTTTCTTAGATATAGTGCCTATCATTTAATTATACCTAAACCAAAAGTGGTAAGAAATCATTAATAGTATATTGAACTTAAAAGTAAAAAAAATTATATGAATTACAGATACTTGAGAAGAACGGTGTAGCCATTTGTTTTTGAGATAACCTCCAGGAAACTCACAAACGTAAGTTAGAATTAAGAAATCAATTTAGGGTTTGTTTACATTATGCATTATAAAACGCTTTTAGGAAAATTTTATTCGCCACGGAAGAATAAAGGGAATTAAAATTTCGGACAACTTGTTTCCTTGTTGTGTACACAACAATTAATAAAATTTTCGTTTCTCGAAAACATCAAACATGCCGCTAATGAACCGAACGGTGGATCCGATGCCGGATGATAGCGTGCAGCAGGTCTGTCCGCTCTGCCAACTGCCAGACAACAACGAGATGGTCAGCTGCGACGACTGTGAGCGGTGGTTTCACTTCGACTGCGTCGGAGTAGGTGAGGATGTAGCTAACCATGATTGGAGCTGTCAGGAATGCATCATTGCTAAAGTTCCTGCTCCACAATCGCCACATCCAGTAACTACAGGTGAGCCATTTCCACGCCCGCAGTCATCAATACCAACGCAATTAGTACCACGTCTGCCTACACCTCGAACACCAATCGCATCCCCACGTAGTCCATTGGCAAACCCGCAACCACCTACCCCACGTCCGCGAACACCACGAGCACCAAATCCGCAACCACCAACCCCACGCCCACGCACTCCACAGACACCGATTGTGCAACCGGGTGTGCCGCCAGTGCCGAGACAGCCTATTGTCGATCCCGATCTACTAAACAAACTTCCATCTGAACTTCGGATCCAGCTGTTGGAAGAAGAAGAAGCCATCGAGCGCAAGTTTCTATTTCGTAGGTTCCAGCTTCTGCTCGAGTCAACCGGGAATCCCGACCCTGTGGATCAAGGCAGCGGTAACAAAAGTAACCCAGTACAAAATGACGTAAGTGATCCTCCTGCATTCCATTCGTCTCCAATGAACGATCATCGCCGCAATATTCCACCGTTTGCTCCTTCTACTATGCACCAAAGTCATAACCAGCCAATATTTATTCCGCGTCAGAGAGAACAACAACTGCACGTTCCCGCTGAAATTCCACCTATGGTCAACAATCTCCCCAATTTTTCGGTCATTGATCCACCTCGAGGCAGCCAACAGCCAAATTTGCCGGCATTTAATCTACCTCCAGCCAATCCACGACCCAATGCTTCGACATTTGCTCATTCAAGAACCGATCACCGTCCACATATGCTATCGTTTTCCCAGTCGAATCAATATCAGCGTCCAAACGCTTCCGCGTTTGCCTCTTATGTTGGTCTTCCGCGTCATACTGCTCAAGAATACTACCCGTACGACTCTCACGACTTTCCTTCTGCCATTGGGGGGACGGCGTTGCTTAATAGAAGCCAAATCGCCGCACGTCATGCAGTCGCCAAGGAGTTACCAATATTCAGCGGTGAACCGGAGGATTGGCCGCTGTTTTTTGCCACTTATGACAATACGACGAACCTTTGTGGATTTTCGCCCGAGGAGAATATGGCCCGCTTACAGAAGTGTCTAAGAGGGAAGGCATTGGAAGCGGTCAAATGTCAGCTGCTGCATCCAACCAATCTGGAGCAGGTTCTTTCTACTTTGAGAATGCTCTACGGCCGTCCGGAAATCATCGTTCATTCGCTGTTGCAGAAGATAAACGCTCTTCCCGCACCCAAAGCGGATCGTTTGGGTACACTCGTTGACTTTGCACTAGCCGTTCGCAACATGGTAGCAACTGTGAAAGCCTGTGAGTTAGAGGAGCATCTGTGTAACCTGACCCTACTGCACAGTTTGGCTGAACGTCTCCCGCCGATGATTCGTTTGAATTGGGCGACCCATCGTCAGTCGCTACGATCGGTTACACTGTCCGACTTCAGCGACTGGTTGTACAAGCTGGCGGAAGCAGCAAGTGCTGTAACGATGCCACAGTTCTCTGGTTCCTTCGATAACAAGACTCGTCGTGGACGGAAGGACGATGGATTTCTGAACGCACACAGCGGAACGGCTCCGGAATTCAAGCAACACGTAGCAACTAACGGATGTGTCATCTGCAATGGTAGTTGCGAAGCAGTGGGAAAGTGTAAGCGATTTGTTTCGTTTGATCTCTCCGCACGCTGGGCTGCGCTTCGAGAGCATAAATTATGTCGTAGCTGCCTGGGAAATCATCGAGGTCCATGCAAGTCCGGGAAGACTTGTGGGAAGAATGGATGTGAATACAAGCACCATCAACTTATGCACAACGATGCCAAGGATAAACTAGTGTCGTCAGGTTCAAGACAGCACGCTCAAGCCCCACAACATGACGTCGCTGGTAGTTCCCGGGAAACCAAATCATGCAACACTCACCGAGGAGGTAGCAAGGCAGTATTATTCCAATATGTTCCAGTTACGCTGTACAACAACGGGGTTAAACTGTACACCCATGCATTTTTGGACAGCGGGTCGTCCCTCACGCTGATGGAGGAATGCTTAGCAAAGGAGCTGAATCTGCGAGGTGAAAAGCACCCACTGTGTCTCCGCTGGACGGCTGACACTTGTCGGTACGAAGACGATGCTATGCGTGTCTCAGTCGATATTTCCGGCACGTACAATGGAAGTTCTAAAAATCATTTGACAGATGTATATACGGTCAAGGAATTGAAGCTTCCGTCACAATCTCTGCCCATCCGCAAGCTTTCGGAGAAATACCCTCACCTTGATGGGCTGCCGATAGATTCATACAGCAATGTTCAACCTAAGATATTAATCGGGATGAACAACGTACGAGTGGTGCATGCATTGGAGAGCCGTGAAGGAAAGCCAAACGAACCAGTTGCAGTCAAAACTCGTCTTGGATGGACGATATATGGAACGTGCTTGCCGAAGGATAGTCTAGTGTCGTTCAACACCCCGTACAACTACCATATCTGCTTTCATTCCTACGAAACGGATGAAATCTTGCACGAGACAGTTAAGAAGTACTTCGCGCTCGACAGTTTAGGGATTGGCGCTCCGCAGAAACATCTTAACTCTAAGGAAGATGAACAAGCGCTGGCAAAACTTCGGGATGTGACGACTTTCCAGAACGGGCGCTACCAAGTGGGCCTACTTTGGAAGTACGACGACGTGCGTTTGCCCAACAACCGCTCCATGGCGTTGAGACGTCATCGTTGCTTAATCAAAAGGATGGAACGTGAGCCCGGATTATCAGACACAGTGCGGTCGAAGATGGCGGACTACGAGCGCAAGGGGTACATTCGGAAACTCACACCCGACGAGAGCCAAAGGACCGGAGATCGAACATGGTACCTACCAATCTTCCCGGTGTTCAATCCCAACAAACCAGGGAAGGTTCGGATTATCTTCGATGCGGCCGCTTCTTTCAGAGGTGTTTCCCTGAACTCCGTGTTGATGAAAGGGCCGGACCAACTGAATGATCTACCTCCTGTGTTGTACAAGTTCCGAGAGCGATTGATAGGTTTGGGAGGTGACGTAGCGGAGATGTTTCATCAGATGCGGATGAACTCCAAAGATGAAGAGAGTCAACGGATCGTGGGGTGTGCTAACAAAAACACAACAGAACCATGCGACTACGTGATGCAGGTAGTGACATTCGGTGCCACGTGTTCACCCAGCACAGCGCTCTACGTCCTGAACGAGAATGCAAAGCGGTTCGCAAGCCAGTTTCCTGCTGCCGTTGACGCTATTCACCGTAGGCATTACGTTGACGACATGTTAACAAGCGTAGATACGGAGGAAAAAGCAATAAAATTGGCGAACGATGTCCGATACGTTCATCGGCAGGGTGGATTCCACATGAGAAACTGGGTGTCAAACTCGGCGGTGGTATTGGAAGCGCTTGAGGAGGACCCGAAAACAGAAATGTCTATGGAAATGAATGCCGATTTAGCCATGGAAAAGGTCCTCGGCATGTGGTGGAGCACCACGACGGATGTCTTCCGATATAAGCTCTGCACAGATCGTAATAGAAACCTTCTTACCGGAGCCAAACACCCAACTAAACGGGATATGCTCCGAACGCTAATGGCTATTTACGACCCTTTAGGTCTCATTGCGCACTATCTAATGTACCTGAAGGTACTTCTTCAAGAAGTCTGGAGAAGCAAAGCAGGATGGGATGATCAAATCGGTGAAAAGGAACTGGAAAAATGGCGTACATGGTTACGCATTCTACCGGAACTCGAATCGGTACAAATACCCCGCTGCTATTATCGGGCTGAAACGAGTATTGACGAAGCAAGGATCGAGCTTCATACGTTTGTAGATGCTAGTGAGCTGGGGTACGCTGCTGTTTCATATTTCCGTTTTGAAAAGAATGATCGAGTCCATTGTGCGCTCGTCGGAAGCAAGACTCGTGTAGCACCTCTCAGATTCGTCTCCATCCCTCGACTCGAGCTGCAGGCAGCAGTAATCGGTACCCGTCTGGCTGGGAGTATTGTAGCGGGTCATTCGATCGAGGTTGATCGCCGGTATTTCTGGACAGATGCTCGGGACGTTATGTGTTGGATTCACCCAGACCATCGGAGGTACTCCCAGTTTGTAGCATTTCGTGTAGGCGAAATATTGGAAGCGACGGATGTTACGGAATGGAGATGGCTGGGCACAAAGGCGAACGTAGCCGACGACGGTACAAAATGGAAGTACAAACCGGATCTGTCACCAACGAGTCGCTGGTTCAATGGACCTTCGTTCTTATGGAAGAGCAAAGAAGAATGGCCCAAATCGTCGCTGAACGCTGAAGAAACCATTGAAGAAATCCGAACGAGCGTACTGCACCATGCGGAAGGGAGAGTTCGTACGATCCTGCTACCACAGAACTTCTCTTCGTGGTATCATCTACGACGTGCAACGGCATTTGTTCAACGATTCGTCAATAACATCCGACTAAAGAAGTGCGATCAACAACGGAACCTCGGGCCGCTCACACAAGAAGAACTTCTCGAAGCGGAGATATTTCACATCAAGCGAACTCAGGAAGATGTCTATGCTGATGAAAGGGCGATTCTTACAGCTGGCGATCGTCGTTTGCATAAGAAGAACAGTCTGTACAAGGTCAGCCCATTTATCGACAAGCAGGGCGTGATGCGGATTCAGAGTCGGTTAGGCGAGTGTGACTTCTTGGATGAAAACAGCAAATATCCTATCGTTCTCCCACGAGACCACCCGGTCACGTCACTTGTCGTGCGTGACGTTCACCTACGCTATCATCATCAATGTCATGAGACTTGCGTGAATGAAGTACGAAAAAGGTTTCATATCCCACGAGTACGTACCGTTTACAACTGTGTTCGTAGAGAGTGCCAAGCTTGCAAAATACAACGCGCCGTCCCAATTCCACCAGTGATGGCCTCGCTACCGAAAGCCAGGTTAGCAGCTTTTGTACGCCCATTTTCGTATGTTGGCGTTGACTTTTTTGGACCCCTTTTCGTCGTCGTAGGTCGTCATCATGAAAAGCGCTGGGGTGTAATCGTAACTTGCCTTACAACCCGAGCGATACATCTCGAGCTGGCGGCTTCGTTAAATACAAGCTCATGTATCCTAGCATTGAATAGCTGTTTTGCTCGACGGGGTACTCCAGTAGAAATTAGCAGTGATCGAGGAACAAACTTTGTAGGTGCAGACAAAGAGCTGAAAGCGGCGGTAGCAGCGTTGGACCAGGACAAACTCATGACAGAATTCACTACGTCACGAACATCATGGCGATTCAACCCTCCTGCTTCGCCTCATATGGGTGGCTGTTGGGAGCGGCTTATCCAATCCGTGAAGAAAATCCTGGGCAAAGTCAAACCACAGCGAGTACCTACTGAAGAGATACTGAGAAGCTATTTAATTGAGGTTGAGAACATCATCAACAGCCGACCATTGACGCACGTTCCTGTGGACGATTGTTCGTCACCAGCGCTTACCCCCAACCATTTTCTGTTAGGATCATCGGACGGATCGAAACCACTAGTCCCATACGACGAATGCCCGTTGGCAATGCAACGTTCGTGGAAGGCTTCACAGGCTCTTGCCAACCTCTACTGGAAGCGGTGGGTAGCAGAATACCTTCCCACGATCACACGTCGAACCAAGTGGTTCTATCCAGTGCGGCCTATCGCGGTAGGAGAAATTGTCGTAATAGTCGATCCGACTTTGCCAAGAAACTGCTGGCCCAAAGGTCGAGTAGTTTCGGTGAAGACCTCCATAGATGGACAAGTTCGCTCAGCGGTGGTTCAAACAATTACAGGACTTTACGAGAGACCTGCGACAAAGTTAGCTGTATTGGACGTAGGTGCATATGAAAGTGGATCGAACCAAGGTCCAACCACTGGGGGGGACTGTTGCGTCCGCCCTGCGTGCAACGCCGCACCTACTCATCTGCATCATTGTTTCGGCGGCGCTTCACCGCTATCTGTCATAGAGGAGTGAAGTTGGCTGGTGTAGTTAAAAATGACAAACATGTTAGGCGGCCGTCATCAGGCGAAATGCGAATCATCTACATTCAGTGAAGAAGGTTAAAGTGAGTTGAGCTTTAAGCTAGTTATTTTCTTAGATATAGTGCCTATCATTTAATTATACCTAAACCAAAAGTGGTAAGAAATCATTAATAGTATATTGAACTTAAAAGTAAAAAAAATTATATGAATTACAGATACTTGAGAAGAACGGTGTAGCCATTTGTTTTTGAGATAACCTCCAGGAAACTCACAAACGTAAGTTAGAATTAAGAAATCAATTTAGGGTTTGTTTACATTATGCATTATAAAACGCTTTTAGGAAAATTTTATTCGCCACGGAAGAATAAAGGGAATTAAAATTTCGGACAACTTGTTTCCTTGTTGTGTACACAACACCTGTATTTTGACTTGGTGCACTGGATGACGGCGTTGGTGAACCAGAGGTTCCAGCTTCAGCTGTGATGCTGTCACAATCGACCAAAATATCTGGTATTTCCTCAAAAATTTCACTGGCACTGGCGCCCCTTTCACAATCAATGTCAGTACCGTCGGTGGGATAGGTGCTGACAGCAGCAATAACGGGTTTGCAATCTTGTTCCTCGCCTTGGTCCAATATGTCTGAGCTCTGTGAAATATCCTCCCAGTTTTCTTCCACTTCTATTTCCGCGAATCCAATGATACCGATTCCCTATGAGATCAAATTACCAACAGTGTTAAAAGATTTAAACTAGTGTAAACTTAGTCACTTACGTATCGCTGACGCCACTGAACAATCCGCTTGAAAATTTCATCGATATTCCACAATGTTGGATTGGAATTGTTCAAAGCAAGAACGTTTTCCAATACATCGCGGGATATTGTGGATAAGCTATCGAAAGTCACTTTTGCACCTAGTTCAAAAAATGTGTCAGTTGTTATTGTTATTTTGCAAATAATTGAAATAATTACCTTCAAAAATTGTGAGAATTTCCGGCGAAAGATCTAATTCACGCAACACCAAATCAGCAAAACAGTTGTACACGGCCATCTTTGTTTTAACTATACGAACAGTTTCGAGCGACCTGGTGAAGCCGAACGGTATTACGTGTAACACATACTTTTGATGGGACGTAAGATGGAGTTAATTGGGAAAAGGTATACAACATATACGATCTTCACATGGTGTACATAAAGAATAAATAACTTTAATGAGCGTGAGAATTTGAGAAACGTATGTGTGGAAATATATGAATTTAATGTTCTTTTTATCTTGAGTGTAAAGTATGCTTAATTGAATCGATAAAGCAAGTAATGCAGTCTGGATGTGCAGAGTCAGACGTTACAAACTAACTGTTAACATAGCTGAAATAACAATGATTTTACAAGAAAATCGTAGCCACATATTTTTTTGTATGTTCCCAACTATGGCCTGTTGTACCAATAACGTAGTACAAAGGTTGTTATTGGTAAAATTTAAGTGGAAATGCATGAGTTTGCGGTTGTTTATATTCAATTGGCTCATCTAAACATAAATGGAAGGAACAAAGTCATTGTACAGTGAATTATAATGTTTTCATTATTGAATGGCTGATGAAACATATATGAACACCACTTAAGTGTTTCGAAGTAGTTTTACTTTAGTTTGATTTGTGAAAATTTATGTTAGGTAAAGCGAATACAGCTGGTAATGTCTTAATTCATAAAATTAGGGAAAAAATCTTACAAAGACTGCATTTAGTAATAAATCCATCGATTAGGACGAAGTTGCATCCCTGAATAGACCCAATTTGGTGCCTATAAACCGACATTAAATCCATATCCCTTGAATGTTTCTGACTTTATAAAAATAGTTGTGTAACTTTTCGTGATATATATTCCCAAATGTCTTATCAAACTTATCTTAGCAAGTGTATAACTAGTTGAATCTCGCTTACAGCTTAAAAACTTATCAGTTATAATAAAAAATGTAATCGATCGTTGCATAATAGGCTGAGTCAAGGGACAAATACCCTATATTGTTTTTTTTCGGAAGATTGCTCAGTCTTTTGAAGAGGTTTGGAGTCCTTTAGAGGTTTCAAATTGACCAGATTGGCAGACCCCTTGGGTTAAACTCAATTCACACCAGAGAGCTCTGCTGATGGCTAGTAGTCTCCGTTCGGCTTTTCGTGAGTAGGTGGCTGAAGTATTGTGAGCATTCTCCTGTCCCTTTTATCAACGCACGTCTGTTCTCGAATCACCTGGCCGAACGAGAGCGCACAACAAACTCAAGGGGTCCTCTTATCTGGTTTCGTTTGTTGCCTGCCGATAGAAATCTTCTCGCTCCGCTCTCACCTGTTCCAAAAACTGCGAGAGAGACCACGAGTTTGCGCAAAACGGAGCATGCTTGTCATGGGAGAGAGCACGTGCGAACGAAACGAAAGCACGCGGTTCTGTATGAACTACAGACGAACAAGTGGGATAACCATATGATCACTAGCTGTCATTTCATGACGCCGTGAGCGAGCTTCTCCGGGTTTCTCTCCGATGAAGCCGAATATCGTCTTTTTTTTTGCAAAAGCAAATCGTTTCGTTCGTTCGCCGCGAAGAGCAAGCACACTAGCACTTTCAGTTTCACCTAGGCCGCGGACAATTTTAGTCAGTCATTCAGTGTTCCAATCTCGGAAGATCGAGTCAGAAGTGAAAATTTTCTTGAAGCGTTCCAAACGTTACCGTTTGTTGGTGTGCCGTTCTCTAGTAAACCAGCAAGGTTGATAGAATAGTACGAATCAACACTGAGTGAGTGCGTTTTAGTCAAGAATAGCCATTTCTTTTGCGATAAGTGAAAAAGGGTGGCCATTCGTGATAGAAAAAATAAAATCGCCCACCCGAAGCGCAATCACGCTATCATAATCCACCAAACAAAAGCAAAGGACCAATCGCCGTAGGAAAGACAGAGACAGAACATTGCGTTCTTCCGTTCATACATCAGGCAGCTCGTAAAGCTAGAGGAATTCTAGCTCCACTTTTGTTTCGTTTTTGCACGCAGACACTTCAGTAGTGAGGAAAATCGTTTTGCAAAAAGAAAACATAAGGACACATTAGGAAAAATTCTAGCATACCAAAGATTAAAATACTCTTCCGGTTCCGGTGTTACTTTCGGGTGGTCTCGTGAACTAGAACAGATTCCGTTTTCGCTACCATTTTCATCGTGCATCTTTCTCAATACTTCATTCCGCTGACGCTGGAGAGTGTACCCATAGGTGTCATAGCAACGCATTTTGACCCTCGGCAGTGGTAATCTTTGCCTAGAGTTTCCTACGAGTTCAGCCGACCAGCATTGTAGCAGAATAGGCGACGACAAGAGCTGTCAAGTGCATGTGCGCGTGTGTGCGTGAACGGTGAAGCAAATCCCATTGTTTTCTGCAGTATATTTTCCTTCCAATGCTAGTCGAAAAAGCATAATAAATTGAAGGAAATAAAGTCAGTGCGTCGGAAGGTAGAGAAAAACTAAAATAAATAAAGCAAATAATAGGTAATCATATACAAAAGGCAAAAGAGCGAATCGCAAAGTATACCGGAGGAAAGTCGCGCGTGTGAGAAGCAGAAAATAGTGGTGTGCTTGCATAGTTAAATAGCGAAAAGAAAGGAAGGCAATCGAATATAATAAGTGAAAACAGCAAGCCCAGAGTGCAGGAAAGTGAAGCAGAAAAAATAAAGTTTTGTTTTCGTGTGTTTTGTAGGGAAAAGTTCCAGGTATTTCAACAGCGGTCTAATCGTAGGCTGTCCCGTGTGATAAGTAAGGCATTGTGAGGTGTCGCGACATTTTCTCAACCCTACCCTCCTCATTGCTTGCCCGTGTGTGCTAGTAAACAAAGCTCAATTTCAATGATCATGGCGTTCAACGGAAACGGAGCCGGCGGTGGCCAGGACGGGCCGCACAACAAGCGTCTCTGTACAGGCCAGGAGATGATCGAGACAGTTCCACTCAATAGCCGGGTAAGTGTTTGGGTTGTCTTTGAACGAGGAGTTTTCGTCGTTCTAGTTCTAGTAGTGGGGGTGGGAGGTGTAATTTAAAAGGAAGAGGTTCGGGAAAAAGAAGATGGTGGAATCTGTCAAATATTGATATTTCCCTCGAAAGGGGAGGGAAATGGTACTGAAGGAATTTCGGCGGTCAGACCGTTTATACGGAATAATATTTTAAACCCTACTGATGATGATGATGATGATGATGATGATGATGATGATGAATACTGAAAATTTACACAGCGAGTTTTTGTACAGGTACATGTTCGTTGGACTCGGTGGAGACAGTGCAGTAGTGGGAAGAAAGGAAAATGGGAAAATAGCACCGCAATTTTCCTACGCTCCAGCAAAGGACTGCTGTCAGTCAGCAGTTATCGCATTTAGACGGTGTAGAAGTGTCCTTTTCAGTAGTGTTTGTGAGAGGGGCTTTATTTTGGGGTGGCAAAAAAACGAAAATGTGTGTGGAAAGCGACAGGACGAAAAGGCGATGCAATGGGAGGTTGACAATCGGGCAGAGTGTTGCCAGGATCGGCTAAGCGATTTGGTTTTTCGATGAGTTGTGGTGCTTTCGATAAACTTCGATTCAATCATTATATTCATCTAACTCGATTTCGGAGATATCGATCATATAATTTTAAAGGTCACATACAAGATACTAAACAAGAAATGTATTTCAGAAAGACTTGTAAAAAATATTCATATACATTTTAAATTTCAACTGCATTGTGCTTTTCTACGATCCTACAGACAATTAAAATAATTTTTCAGGTAATCAGCCTTTCATTATACAACTTGCAGCACTCTACGTGAACTTCTTGTTTATTTTGATGATCTTAAATGAACTTTGTTCAGATCGTCTTGGGGGTTTATTTTTCAGATCTTACAATGAGTTTTCATTGGTATTGTATTTTTGACGTAGACTACGTCTTACGAAAATCCAAAAATAAGCGACCGTCACGAAATATCGCTACAAATTAAACGCTTATAACTTAATAAATGCTCGATAGATGTTCAAGATGTTTACATCAATCTGTTGGAAATTTTCCCTCGTATCAAAAAAAAAAATCAAACATTATCCGTTAACATTTTTAAACTATTGAACATAACGAAAATAAAAGGTGATGTCTTATAATTTTGTTTTGCAGGCTAAATTCAGACCCTAGACAGAGAATGTTTTAATTCAAATGCGAACCATATCAAATTCGTCGTTTTTGGGACGACCAATTCAATTGTGTGAGAACTTATAAACAACTACCGTCGCGAACAATTGAAACACTGAACGTTAATAACTCGATAATTTCTTGATTGATTTATTTGTGAGATTTTTGCTCTTATCAACAAGAGGTGCTCGCGACTGCCATTTTATTTACTCAAGTATTGAAAAAGTTACAAATAAGAGATGAATATTATTCGCGTACGTATTCGTCAATCGGCGTTGGAAAATTTTGAAGAATGTTGCGTTCCGGCAAGTATTAATAAATTCCCTATCACGGATAATGTTTTGATTCTCGATCATGATATTCCGAAGTAACATTCTCTGCATATTCCAATACGTACTGCTATGAACAGTTATTCTGTTATGTTAACGATCCGCGTTGGATAGAGTTTTACTTCTACGAAGAAATAAGACTTGAAATACTGTGAAAGTGAGAAAAAGTGTAATACCTAATCGTTTTGATGCAAACCGTATGCACACATTTCGGAAGCGCATTAAGATCGAACGGACGCAAATTTCGTCCCCTCTTTGTTTACAAAATCAGATACGTATGTTTAACTTTTGGAACCAAATTTCTCAAGAAATCCTGTGCGCCAGCTCCGTAGGTCCTACAAAGCGTTTGTGGTAAGTTATCAAGCAAAAAGGAGAGAAATTTGAATTGAATCGACACACATGTATCTTTCAAATGAATTATAAATTGCATGATTTTGTAGATTTGATTGGTTGCTGTAATTCCATTTTGTTTTACTGACGCCTATTGTGAGACACCCTGTTGGTAACTGCAAAAATTGTTGAAGTTTTAGTTTTTTAAATAGAATTTTGACATGGTAAAAAGCGAATCTTTCGAAAAATAATAAGCAAATCCAACTGTTTCTGATTCTGATTTTAGCCGAATTTGAGTTTTACAAAACATCCGAATTTTTTTATCGAATCCTGCTTAGGAATACTGGCAAATCCTGCTCAGAAGGGAAAGTGGATTTTGCGCAGCATTTTGAAGTAGGACTTGCGTCTCTATTCCGGTATAGGGGCGCCATTCTATACTCGATTGGAGATTTTGAATGATAATATCTCATTTTTGGCCAAGAAGTATTTCATTCGAAAGGGAGAACATCTGCTTTGAATTTCTGTTGCTAATTTAGTCATTAAATTTGTTTATACTGATTACAAAGTACTTAAAAAAAATTCTAATTGCACAGCGCTGTTGGTCGAAAATGACAACATATTTGCGCCACACTCCGATTGGTTCACACTGCCACCGTTACCGTGCCAGCGATAATAAAACATGTGGTAACGTCCGACCAACCATCATTCTCAATTCGAATTCTGGCTAAACATCCTCAAATCGTCTAGCACACAGTTTTACCTGCTCTACTACCTAGTAGTGTGGCCGTGGCCAAGGAGGAAAGGTTAAGGGAAAGGCAGAAGCTCCTCTCGAATAGCGCCGGATTGCAGATCTCAGTCGGTCGCATTCACCGTCTGCTCTGGAAGGGCAACTACGCCGAAAGCGCTTTGGTGCCGGTACACCCGTCTACCTCACTGCGGTGATGGAATACGTGGTCGTTGAAGTCCTCGAGTTAGCGGGAAACGCCGCCCGTGACAATAAGAAGATTAGAAACATCCAAATAAACATCCAGGCCGTCCTGCTGCCCAAGAAGACCGAGAATCCGTCCTTTTCAGGACTACCAAATCATTAGCTCAACTGAAGAGTTTGCTTGATTGCAATAAGGAATTTCTTCACATTTACAAAGAGTCCTACGTCAAATTCGCAGTTACGTCACAGACATAAGTCATCCTTTAGTTCTATTTACAGGATTTTGATTAGGATTATATCATACCTAGTTGAAAATTTCGAGCCATTATAAGCAAGCATACTAGCAGAGGAGTTAAGCAAATTCAGCTCAAGCTTAGAAAGTGTTTTGTTCGGTATTTTAAAATTTCACACGTAGTTTCAGTTTACGGTGAAATTGCGGTGAATCCTTCTTCCATACGATTTATCTCTTAGGTTAGTTATCACTCCAAAATTTTTGAGACTGGAAAATCACAAACAAAACCAAAGAAGACAACGCTCAAATTGCTAATCAATGGATGCTCCAGTGGATCAAACGATTCTTGAAAATTTCACGCCTGAAGTCCTAATAGTATTTGTGGTTTGTGCTCAGAAAACTTAGAATTGATAGAGACTTGATCCCGTATGTCTTCAACCATGTTCAGATTTTTCGATTTCGTCTCGATTTTGATTTTGATTTTCTCTGGAGATTCCAATGGAATCAGGCTGAGATTTCGTGTTCATTAAAAAAAAACCTTCAAAATGCTTGTGAATGTTGGAAAATGGGTTTCTTTCATTTGCAATGCTTTCATAATAATAGCAATCTATACAATTATTAAACCTTAGAACCTTGGAAACAGGAGAAGGCTTGATATATTTTTAAAGGTAAAATTTAGGCCTTTAAGAGGTCATATTCGAGCGATAAATCAATTTTAAAATTAATTTAATGAAAACTTATTGCAACAAGAAAATCGGCGGTTACTCGTTCAATCTTCAGAAGACTGCACTGTCAAGTGAATATGATTATTTTATTCCAAACTCTAACTACCCTTGGGCCTCAGATAGCTCAGTCGAAACGTGCACGATTTTCCATGCTCGAGACGGCGGGTTTGATCCGAAACTTATTAAATTTGGATCCGATAGTAAATGTCAAGTTAGGCACCAACCTAAGCAACAGTAAATGCGCAGTATACAGTAAATACTGTAAAGCACGGCGGAGGCAGCATCATGTTATAGACTGCTTTTGCTTTATCTATTCTTCAGGAACACATGGAACTATTTGCTGATGAAAACTTATCGCTAAGGTGACATTTATGCACGACAATTATCTTAATTCAAACTTGCGAAGCAATGATTCGTAGAGCAGCATATCGATGTTCACCCTTACCCAAGAATTGGGAGGCTGCTCAAGATGGATGGTACTGTATCGCTATCCAAAGGTGCCAACGACTCGTTGAAAGTCCACCGGGATTGGAAGAAGTAATTGCCCAGAAAGTATTTCCCACTAAGTATTGATCATTAATTGGAAAAGATGAAGAAAAGTTTCGTTTTATCAAATGTGACATGTGCTAATTATCTGACCAAGTAGCGTTTCTATACCAGAAGTAACGGAACTTTATGGAACTTGGCGTTTCTTTCTTCGAGGAATAAAAATTCGAGAAACAGCAAAGTGTATTTGGTACTCCAACGTCATGAAATACGAAGGCGGCATCACTTCTGGCACGAAAAATCGTCTGGACGATATTAATCTGGAGAAACGGACTGCTCCTTCCAAAGACGACAACGAGCAATCTCCAACTTCAAGTGCTAAGAAATCCTTCATTGTTAAATATTTTTCGGGAACTTCCTCCCCTTGGCTCACTGCTTTCTCGTCTCGCTGCGAAGGATAATATTTCATTTCTGGATCAACTATAGAAAAGGGCCCATCAACATTTGTAAACAAACACTTCTGATCCCGTTTTCTCGGAAGCCGTTGGCTACACACGCAAACCTACAGAATCATCGAGTAGGGGAAACTTTCTCCTACATGGTGATGGTATTGGTTTGCGTGGGTGGCCTACACTTTGCGAGGAAATAGGCTCAGAAGTGTTTGTTTGCAAATGTTGATAGGCCCTTTTCTATTGTTGATCCAGATTTAATACATTACTAATTATGTTTTTATTTATTGTGTACAGTGCGCCAATGTTTTGAAATTGGAAATATCTTCCCATGGGATCCCAGCAGTTCTAGCAGAAATTGCTGTTCACTACTGGGATCCCATGATGTTGGGAAGATATTTATATTTTCAAAACATTTCATTTAACACAAAATGCAAGTCCCAGGACATGCGGTACGCGCTACTGGTACGAGGATTCAACGATATTCCAAAGACGCTCAAAGGAATAAAGCTGAAGGTGGAATCACACTGCCAAAATCTAAGTCTGACATTTGACGAGTGGACTTCGATAAACGTCCATGAATCAAATCGCATCTGGAATTTTGAGCTTATGCGAATTCGAAGATCGATGAATGCTAAACGGTAAACATTACTGGACACCATTATTGGAGCAGAAGTTGTTGGAATTCGGTTCGGCGCTTTCCAAAGACATCATGGGTCAAACGACCGATGGTGCACTTATCGTGAAAAAAGAGGGAAGGTTGAAATCTGCAGATCATCAAGTGTGCCTTGCCCATGCCATTCACTTTTCACTAAAAAGTGTTCAAATACAAACAATCTTATTGATTATGATAAATATATATATATAGGCATGCAACTGCTCAATCTTCTAGAAAACATGACTTACGCATTTTTATTTGTAGATTCAGATTCCTGCATCCTCTGACGGCAAACATATGGATCCGTTTGTGCTTGACCTTGGATCTGGTAGCAATGAAGCGTCGATATTTCTCTATCGTTAACCATCACAAGCAAAAAACGACGATATTCTTCAGAAGTATGTTCGAGAGGATAAAGGATGAAGAACTGAGTCTGATCTCTGACTGCAAGACTAGATGGAATAGTTTGCTTGTTATGCATAACAACTTTTCGAAGCATTGCTATAGCTGCTAAGGAAAGACGGTTTAAATATGCTGATCTTTGCGCAATGTTGTCCAATCCGGCCGCAAGAACGACGATGAGTAACAATTTGGAATACCTTCTGCTCAAATATGCACGAGACTTTATGAATAAAACGGCCCGCGGATGACATATCGCCAAAAAAAAATAATCTTAGATTAGTAGGACTGTTATACGTTTATATGCCAAAGTTGAGCACGATCTGTCTCCAAGCTTTTTTTACGGCACTGTAAACAAGTCAACCTCCAGTGTGTTTTTTGAATTTTACTATGGAATCAACCGTTGAGCAAAGAATTAGTTTGAAATTTTTTCATTCCAACGGAATAAGTGCTTCGGCTGCATTGAAAAGAAAGCCTATGTGAAATCTGCTCTATCGCGTGTACGTGTGTTTGATTGGTATAAGTCGTTCAAAGAGGGTCATGCATCAGTTGAAAATCTTCCTCATGATCGTCGTCCAGCAACATCAACAAACGAAGAAAACATTGAAAAAGTGAAGAAAATTGTGCTGCAAAATCGTCGTGTGACCGAGAGAGAAATAGCTGATGAGTTCAACATATCAAATAGTTCCGCTCATAGCTTTATACACGATCCGCGCGTCTTGTTCCAAAATGGTTGAATTTTATTCAAAAAGACCAACGCAAAACTGTCGCCAAGGAGATGCTCACAATGAGTGATACGAACATCCAGCACATCATAACTGGTGATGAGACTTGCGTGTGACGTCGAAACAGCTCAGCAATCATCGGAATGGCGCTACCAAAGTTGATCGAAAATCAAGTTGTCTGTTTTCTTCGATAGCCAAGGTGTGGTGCACTCAGAATTCCTTCCGAAAGGTCAATCGATCAATGCTGAATATTATTTGGGCGTTATGAAGGGTTTGCGTAAAAAAAACTTCTCAAATAGAAAGAATTGTGGGACAACAAGTCATGGTTTTTGCATCACGATAAGGCACCAGCTCACACACATCACGTTTAGTTCGCGATTATTTGACCAAAAACAACGGTAACACCGTTCATCAAGCGCCGTATTCGCCTGATATGGCACCATGTGACTTTTTCCTCTTCCCCAAACTCAAATTGCCGCTTCGTGGTAAACATTTTTAGACGATTGAAGTCATAAAAGAGAATTCGAAGAGGGAGCTTAAGGCGATACCAAAAGAGGCGTATGAAAAGTGCTTGGAGTAATAGAAAAAAACGTTGGCATATGTGTATCGCCTCCGATGGTGATTATTTTGAAGAAGACAAAATAAAGATTGAAGAATAATTAACCGTTTGTGTTTTTTTTAACCAGTCTCGTTCATATTTGAGCAGAAGTTATTTCCAAAACAGCTCAGATGATTTGATAAAGCCGGCGGATGACTTGCTCAAACGACTGAACGAGGAAAGTGTTGATGAGACACCGCCAAACGATGATTATACGCAAGAAGATCCTAATGTTCCATTGCAAACAAGAAATGAAATTGACAATGCTCTTGAATCTCTGGCTTTTTCAATAGTTAGAGCAAGAGCAGGTTCAGTGCCTAAATGCGAGGTTAAATTCGATTCAGTTATAATTGATGACGATCTTCAGCTCTTGATTCGTCTGAAAAATGTACGTAGGCGTCAATATCAACGAACACGTGATCCCGTTATGAAAATCATATGGCGAGATTTACAAAAGCAAATTAAAAAACGCTTCTCTGCCCTGAGGAACAAAAATTTTGAAAATAATGTGTCAAAATTAGATCCGAGTTCCAAACCTTTCTGGAAACTCTCTAAAATCTTGAAAAAACCTCAAAGCCTATACCAGCACTTAAGGAAGGTGATAAAATTTTGCTCACAAATGCGGAAAAAGCTCAAAAACTTGTTAAGCAGTTTGAAGCTCCCATAATTTCAGTTTGGGACTTACTAGTCCTATTGAGGAATCGGTTTCAAGGAGTATCTGAATATGTTCTCTCAAGAAATATTTTTGATGATTCTTGGGGAACCGATTTGGATGAAGTAAGAACTATAACTAAAAAATTTCAAAATATGAAAGCACCAGGTGATGATGGCATTTTCTATATCCTCATCAAAAAACTCCCTGAGAGTACATTGTCTTTCTTGGTAATACTATTTAACAGATGTTTTCATCTAGCTTACTTTCCAGATAAATGTAAAAATGCAAAAGTCGTACCAATTTTGAAGCCAGACAAAAATCCGGCTGAAGCTTCTAGCTACCGACCGATCAGTTTGCTTTCTTCAATAAGTAAGCTTTTTGAAAAAATTTTTTTGAATAGAATGATGCTTCACATCAATTCAAACTCAATTTTTGCTGATGAACAGTTTGGTTTTCGCTATGGGCATTCAACTACGCATCAACTTTTGAGGGTAACAAATTTAATTCGTTCAAACAAAGCTGAAGGCTGCTCCACTGGAGTTGCTCTTCTAGACATAGAAAAAGCATTCGACAGTGTTTGGCATGAAGGTTTGATTGCGAAACTGAAAAAGTTCAATTTTTCGCTTTATATCATGAAATTAGTTCAAAACTACCTAACTGATAGAACTTTGCAAGTTAATTATCAGAACTCTAAATCTGTTCAATTGCCCATTAGAGCTGGTGTTCCTCAAGGTAGCATACTTGGGCCAATACTATATAATATTTTCGCTTCAGATCTCGCCTGATTTACCTTGAGGTGTCAACAACTTTGTGACGATAAGACTTCGCTGATGATCACATTCCGCTAAAGGTAAAAGTTTCCAGTGTTATATCTAGGAGGCTACAAAAAGCTTGGCTATTTTTACAGATTATTTCTCATAAATGGAAGATTTCTCTAATGCTTCCAAAACTCAACTTATAATATTCCTACACAAGCCTAGAGCTGCATTTAAGGAAACCAAGTAATAGTCATACAGGTCACTATGAACGGAGTTCCAATTTCTTGGTCAAGTCAAGTAAAATATCTTGGACTGATACTTGATCAAAAATTAACTTTTAAAGATTACATTGAGGGCATTCAAGCCAAATGTAATAAGTACATAAGATGTTTGTATCCTCTTATAAACAGAAAATCCAAACTTTGTTTAAAGAACAAACTTCTAATATTCAAACAATTTTTTAGACCGGCCATGCTTTATGCTGTGCCAATATGGTCTAGTTGTTGTGCAACTAGGATAAAAAGCACTTCAAAGGATTCAGAACAAAGTTCTGAAAATGATTTTAGACTGCCACCTGGTTCAGTACTATTGCATTACATGATTTCAAACGTTGAGACTCTGAAGAAATGTTTAACAAAATAATTCATGATTTTAGACAAAAATCATTGCAATGCTATCAAGTTGCATATAATTCAATTACATTGATCTCCTAATCTTGAATAGACATAAGTTCACAAACAATATATATTAACACAATTAGATATTATTGATAGCATATAAGGATGAAATGTTAATTACTTAGCAGGATCACTAGGATAATATATGAATGTAAATATGTAAAATTTGGAATAAATAAAGAGTTAAAAAAAAAGAAGATAAAAACAACACTCAGAGAAATTCGAAAAAAGACTTCAGCAAAAATTAAAGCTATAAAAAAAGCTCTGCGAAATGAATTTGCCTATTAAGAAACTGAATGATTAAAGGGCAAGTATTTGACTATGCTTTTCGAAGCACTGAGTACTGTTCGTCCTATATCAGTTGATTCCGAGAGAGCATTTTCAATAAGGAATCTGCTCCCAAACTCATAAGAACGATGTCAATTCCACGTTATGTAAAACTGCGATAAAATTGAACTACAATTCCAGCTTTTGTATGATAAACTCCCGGTGGTGCTAATTGAAAAGTAACCACTGTAGATAAATTTTTTACTGAATGTGTAGAAAACACGTATTCGAAAAATTCAAACAAATTGGCAACTCGGTAGTCTTCTGTTGGTAAGCCTTCCGCTGTTACATGCCCATGTGAAAAGGCGTCCTGCAATTTAGAGCTACCAGGCAGTCGAGAGACCGATTATGTAAATACAATATCATCGAGGACGAGAATCTTACGCGGAAAATCTTAAGTGAGCACTCGAGAAGGTCCTTCATTTAGTCAATACGCCGACGAGCTCAGTGCCGTCGTTTCGCTCCGAAGCAATAAAGCATGAGTAATATTGAACTTGGACGCAATTTTCGCCTATAAATTTTTGTAGGGTAAGTGGATTTCTTCGGTGACTTTTGCCGCTTTAGACCGGCTAGACTTGAGCTTCGTTGTTGACGAAGAAAAGCACAGAAGACAACAATGTCAGGGCTTCAAACTAAAGCTAGCATAATGAGATGGAATCCTGAATTCGTAGAGTTCATATCGTGCTGCACCCAAACCAGCATCGTCCACATTTACTTTTAATCAGGCTTTGAAATACGTAGCGAGGACAACTTGAGATGGTTTATGGAACGCATTTCGTTAGTACACCCACGCAATATATTCCTATCTGTCGACAGGCAGGCAGCGGTCCATGCTGGCTTTCCGTTACGCAAGGTGCGAGGGTGTTGACAGATCTGTCATGCTACTGTCATGAAAAAGACGACTTTCGTTAGCCTTTCTCGCATGAATGTTTTATGTTGAACATCTGATGAAGTTATTATTCCACACGATCCAGTGCCGGCCCATAGTAACGCTTCGGTATACGTGTTCAAATCAAATTATTTATGACCAAAGGGTCGAACGCAAAATGAATGGCAATCAATTTGTACCTTTGATGCAATATTGCTGGTTGGAATCTCCTACACTGAACATCCATTGCTTTCCCCCAAATACCGAACCGGGCCCAATTTGTTACAAATTGTTCGCACCTTCTGTCTGTAATATGATACTCCCAATATTGACCGTCAGCAAATCCCACCTACACAACACGTTTCTTCTCCCTCTTCTTTTTTCCCAGGCCTAAAATCAATAACAGGTAATCTGATTTCCAAAAACAGAAGTCAACCAAAATCATTTCGCTCCCACCCACCGCTGACCATCTTATCCTCAGATCTAGTAGTGGCTTCAGTGTCAGTTTTCCCCTCTAACCCACTCCCTAGTGCAACTGCCTTCGTTATATTGACAGTAGAGAATAAACAAAAGTAAAAGTTCATCGTGTTTTCGGGTCCGGTCAGAACGTTGTCCAGGAAGACTCCCGCACTACTGATTGGACCGATGACCACGGGGCATTCCGAGTCCGAAACTGAAGGCTCAGCAGAAGTAATAAGAGCGTCGCTGATGTATACTGGTAAATATTTAGAAGGAAAAAAAAAGCTCTCGGAATAGTATAAGCAAGCAAAACAAAAATCAATAAGTATGCACGCGGCGTCTTTGTGTTGGTAGCATAGTAGCGTCGGAGCTGCCAGTCTTCGGAATCGTTTTTCTTGCCTCTATTCTGTCGATGGCAGGCGGCTACGCATCCAAACAAAGCATAAAGGGGCCAATACAAGCGGCAGTCTGGTTGTTGAATTGCTATGTTCTACCATATCTAGTACGGTACTACCGTACATAAGACAGTAAGGCAAATATCTTCAGCTAGCATTGGGTGTTTGTTAAGGTTTTCGTTTCCTCAATATCGAAGGTGAAAATTTATCCAGTATCTCTGCTGGCTGTAAGCGATGGCCCGTATCGGTTGTTGGGACTTACTGGAAATAAAACAAAGGTTGTTTGACTGGAAGCCATAGTCTACACAGGAATCCGATATTTGCTATTAAAACAAGAGCTCCAGTGTCGAAGGAGCGATCGAAGGGATTTTGTTTGAGTCAGTAGAATAAATGGATATTTAGATGCCATAGGAGAAAGATTATCATTCTGAAAGTGATTACTCGTTTCAACTCGCAATTGTGATAAGATGAGGTTCTCTTTTAACCTATCTCTTTGTTCTGTCAAGTTCAAGTTCAAGACTTATGTTGAAATTTTAAAGTGGAAAAATAAGACTTATTCAAGATTTTTAGCTTTATTTGGAGCTGGAAAAAGCCCCTTTGAGTAGAGCTGCAGCTGTGAGCTCTTTCTCAAATGAGCACTAAAAACAAAATGTTAGATAGCTTCCAAATGATACAATGATTGCTTAAATCTACTGAATGAGTTATACACAAGATTAAACTAACTTTAACTAAAAAAAATCTAACGTGTTCTGTGGAGCTGCAAGTACTTTGTAAAATCGTTTTCGAAGAGTGGAAAAAGGAACATTGACGTCAAATTCGTTGGAACAGGGTTGAAGGATCGACACATACTTGAAAATGGTTCGTTATGCTCGCAGTTTGTTCGAGCACCATGTAGAAAAAGGAACGAAGTCGAGCGAAATTGACGATAGGGAATATTTATTTTGAAAAGCGACAACAGTCGAGGACAATCAATCAACAATCAATTGAAGAAGGTCAGAAACAACTAGCGTTTTTGAAACATCACGACATATACTCAGTAACTCTAGACCTATAAATTCACATCGCGCATCATAGCTGGGCAAATTGATTGGATCATTCCATGGAAGGTGTCTTAAAGCGAAGCGCTGGAATTTGCGCTGAATCGCCTCGATAAGTAAGATGCTATTCTGAAAGTACGGTGCCCAAACGACAAAGGAGTATTCTAATATTGACCTTATTAACGAACAGTACAGTGAGTTTAAAAATTGAATGTTTTCTAATTGTTTTACAATACGAAGTATGAAACCAAGTGTCTTAGAAGCTTTAGAGGTTATAAAAGCAACATGTTCTTTAAACGTCAATTTGGTGTCTAATAACACACCCAGATCCTTGACAAAAGATTCCCTTTTGAGAATTGTAGATCCAACTTTATATTCCAAGTCAATCGAACTGCGTTTGGTAAATATTATCTGCTTCAAGGTTATAGAGGGTGATTCCAGGCAGTATGGGTGTGTTACTGCTGTGTAGCAAAAGGTCTTTTTCTATTAACCATCCATACTTGTGAGTGGCCTCAACGGCATTCTTACTGTTGGTTCAAATTGGCCCTCAAATTCGATGTTTTTAACATGTTCTTGTATTCCATTGAAAAGAACCACCCACACTTGTGAGTGGCCCCAACAGCATCCTTAATGTTGGTTTAAATCGGTGCCAAAATTTGAATAACTTTAATGTGCATCTCTGTACAGAGTTTGAACATAGCTAACTATCTTTCGCAGCCGACTACAGTTATGGACATACGGGATCAAGTCCCTATCACTTCGAAGTTTTCTGAGCACAAACCTCAAATACTATTAGGACTTCAGGGGTGGAATTTTCAAGAATCGTTTGATCCACTGGAGCATCCATTGGTTAGCAATTTTAGCGTTATTTGTAGGTTTTAGTCTCAAAAATCGTGAAGTGATAATTAACCTAACATAAAAATCATATGGAAAAAGGACTCCTGGGATGGAAAAAGGATGTGCTGAATATAACGTGAAACTGGACCTTAAATTCAGCACATCGTTTATCAAAATGGATCCCGTTGCAAACCCAACCATTTTATCCAACATCCGACTGATTTCTCGTGGAAGTGCAGAGGTGTTCTCGACTTCCAATAAAGCGAGTATTACGTCAACATATTTTCACCCATTCACTACTTGACCTACATTCGGGCGAGGTCGGCGCCGGTATTGCTTTAGTTTGGGATCACCAGTTTTTACACATTGAGGATGTATGCTAGTCCCAAGTACCATATTTTGGTTCTTTGTGTAATAACAGCTGATCTGATAATAACGATGTGCAATGTCGGGCGGACAATCATGTTCATGCTCATGTTCATGAGTATATCGTGATGACATTGTAAAAATGAAGCGTCTTGAATATCATTGACAGTTCAATACAGTTAGATCTTCGCAAAAGAAAGTTTGCAAATTGGTACTTGTTGACCGTTTTGGCATGAAACCATGTTGATGTTCAGATGCCTTTTTCCAGTCGAGGTGTATCATTGGGTGACACAGTTTTTGGCTTCACTACCCATTTCACAGGAGTTTTATCCGGCTTCGCTGTGTTTTTGACGAAAATCGTTGAAAGAATATTTTTTTCCGGGAGATACTTTGAGCTACTTTTTCGGTTGATGCCCACGATATTCATCGTAGTTGAATATGTTGGAAGCCGAAACTCCGTCGATCGAAACCTTCATGTTGTCCATGTATTCACTGATATTTTCTCGTGTTACTCCTGCTTGACTCAACTTGATGATTCGCGCAAACCGTTTGTTTAGCGCTCGATGATCGCGAAGGATTCGACCCAGTCTCGAGACGTTTCGACCTTGCTCAATTCCAACGGGAAAGCTTCACTCGAACAAAGTAAAGAGATGATCCGAAAAAGATGCTTCCTCCGCTTCTGTTCGGTTACGATTCGTCGACTACATATCAGTTTTCTTGCGGCTTCTGCTTGAGACATCTCTCCAGTTTTCACTTTTTCCAGCTTTACGGTTTACAAATTCCACCAAATTTCGAACCGCTGTTGTGTCAACTCGATTCGATGCTGAACGAAGTCAATTTGCTCTGAATTGTCTCTAATTTCCAATTGGTTTCTAACGTTTCTTGGGGTCCCGCTTAACGATTGTCCAATATTTTTCAATGGGACGCAACTCCGGCGAGTTTCGAAAGATGTTTTCCTTGGAACAACTGCACGTTGTTGGTTGTGGGTTTGCCATTCCTGAGCCATTTTTCCATAGTGAAAGCACGTGCAGTGCTGTTACAATAATCGCAGACTTCGCGATTCTCGCGAATTTCACGATTCTTGCGAATTACGCGAACTGTTCACGAGTGATAAATGAAGTTAAAACAAACGCCAATTTGTCGTTTTGATTTGGTGATCTATATGCAAAGATGCACACGTTTGGATTGTACCATGTTAAAGATGATGTTTTCTCGGACGTCATTTTAGATTTTTAAGGGATATCAAAAACTTTGACTATTTTTTATGAAGAATATTGTGCAGGCTGTTTGCATTTTGAGGGAAACTAAAGGTTCAGTGATACGATTTCTTATATCAAAACAAATGTACTCGCCAAGGAATCCTTTTCACACAATCCCATCCAGCTTCCATCTCCAGTAATATATGAGGGGAGCATGAGTTTTCGGCATCTAATCAACACTTTCCTCATATTCCTGCTGATCATAAGGACCTGGCAAAGGTTGAGCAAAGAGAACGACGGATGAAGACCCCGTCACAACATTAAGTTTTCAATTGATAGCGCTTTTCCGCTGTATTTGTTTGAATTTATCCAGCCATGGACGGTTGATTGACACCGGATCAAATGTTTACGTTGCGGTTTACGATCCTTCAAAAGTCCCTATACATAACGTATTCATCGTTTTAATGGTTGCCTACGTGCAAGATTATGAACGAGAACGGCTTTCCCGAGAAACTGTCAAGACTGATCAGTCTACTATGGATGGTGTACAGTGCTGTGTAAAGATATCTGGTACGTTATCGGACTCTTTTGAAACCCGCAAAGAATTTGACTAGGCGATGGTCTTTCCCGCTTCCTGTTTAATACTTTACCAGAAGATGATATGAAACGTGTGTACTTTAACATGTGGGGTACAATTTTCAAAAAATCCAGCCAGTTCAGTTTCGCTGACTATGTGGACATTGTCGAAAGAACGTTCCAGGCGGTTACTTAAACGTGAAACAAAAAAGGATGGATTAAAGGTGAATACCTCGTAAATTAAGTATCTGTTGGAAGGAGGAACCGTGCGTGATAGAGCTCACATAGGTCGATTTGCGATAACCGACGGAGATGAGTTCGAAGTGGTGGTTTGTGTATCATTGGTGACGTTGGATAACAACTGCAGCAGAGATATACGGAGACTCATAATAGCCGGAAGTCGTACTTACTGTGGACTCCACAAGAACCTGAGGTCTGATAAACTTCACTTGCGTACTAAGTGTAACATGTACAAAACGCTGATAAGATCGGTAGTTCTCTATGAACGGCTAAGATAGGCGTGACATGTTGATAGTATACCGGACAACAATGCTGTGGCTTGTTGTTAGAATCCCGCAGAACATGTGTTTGCCTCGAATCTAACCGGAACAAGACGCAGCGTTTCGCAGCGAGCAAGATGGTAAATCCTAGAGGGTTTGAGATGGTAAGACCAAGTAGAGCTGATTCTTGGAAGTGTAAGATACTCGAGGATCTGGAAACAAGCAGCCCTCAATCGAGCCTCATGATGTACCGTTGATCCAACATAAGTACAGGAACGGCAATTGAACTGCTACATTACTTCCACAGTCTTTATGTCCGTTGCACACGAAACTGTATTGGACGACACCTTGTCGCTTTGTGAACATTGTGTCTTGGCTGTCAGTGGATGTATGTGTTACATTTGTAATCGAGTGTTTTCTGTGTTATCGAGTAAGCTGGAAAACGACAGAAGGACATAGTTCGTGAGCTGTCCGATTTACGTGTGTGCAGAAGTTTTGTACACCGTACAGTCAAAAGTACAAAAAACGGTTTGGTGGGTGACGTCGAGCTACTGTGGTGACACCTGCCATGGTGAAGATCGTCAAGACGTGCCTTAAGAGAAATCATCCACGTTGTGCCACTAAATTGGCGGATGTTCTCAACGTTTCAGATCGAAGTCTCCACAAGGTCCAGAATGTTCAAAACCTTTCGGCGAGGCAGCAACAAAAACGGGTTAAAAGAGCGAAGGCGTTGTTGAAGAGGGCCACATAAGGAAGATTGGAGAATATTGTGTTCTCCGACGAGAAACTATTCACCGTGCACCAGTTCGTGAATAAGCAGAAAGACCGAGTTCGGTTGCCAGAAAGATCACGAACCCATGCTGACGTGCTGCCGGCCACCAGGCTTTAGAAACCAGCATCGGTGCTGGTTTGGGCCGGCATCACCCGTGATGGCCGGATTCCGCTGGTTATGTCCCTGAAGGAGTGAATATCAACCAAAATACATATCGGGATCTAGTTCTACAGAACGTCGTCGAACCGTGGGAACGTCGTTATTTTGGTTCCAGGGATTGCGTTTTTCAACAGGACTCGACGTCGGCTCACAAAGCGAAGAAAATGCAACTCTGGATTGCAGAACATTTTCCAGCTCGGAGCCGAAGTGGCTGGCGAGCTCACCAGATCTGAATCCTATGGAGTTCGCTGTCTGGAGTTTAAAGTCTGCTCTTAAACACGAAGATGTGGAAGTCCTCAAGCGTCATCTGGCGGCTGCCTGGGATAAAATACCACAAGAGCACCTGCGGGCCTCGATCGTCGACGGCGAGTGGTTTAACTCAAGCGAACAAGTTGAACTTGACTAGTGAATTTTCAAAAAGTGAATTGTTTCAAGTGAAGTTGAATGAATTTGAAATAATTTATTTTTGTTTTGATCAATTTATATGTTAGTTTCAATATAGCACTTCAATTGTTGGACTCTGTAGGTAAAGCTCTTCGGAAAACTCCTTGGAGTACAGGACTTTGAGCATAGAAATCAACCATTGTAATAAAGGTTTTTTTTTCTGCTGTAGTACAAGCGTCATCACTTCATTTTGATAAGACCCGCGTTGGGTACACAGTACAAAACAATAAAATAAAATCGCATCAATGTAAATGCACAACAACCATGTCGAAAATGTGGTGTAATTAGCACTGTTATTCGGTCAGCGAATTTGCACAAAATATTCGGACTAAAGTACATCCCATTTGTAAGATTTACGTTCATTTGGTTTTAACATTCATATTTTGGTGCGCTGTACGATGTTGCGTTCAAGGCTTCTAAGATATTTTTGCTAAAGTTCGACTCCATAGGGTGTTGGGTTGTTAATAATCCCTCAGTATTATACGTATGCCTGTCATCTACAGGGTGAGTGGTAATTCCTATCAGTGTATTTTCAAGTTGTCTAGATCGGTTTATCACAAACAGTTTTGACATTATTTTCTTTAGAAGTATATTCAAATTTCAGCATGGCTTGTAAGTTTGTTTTGTATTTTCATTCGCTAAAGACTCGTGGTAATCAAGAACGCGAAAATTGAGCTCGTGGTAAGTATGTTTCTGAACCATTTAAGCCCGTGTCCTATTTTACAGAAATTGAAACTACTGGAATGAATGAAAGATTCATCATCCGCAACATTAAACGCTACAAAGAAACGGGTTATTTGAACATAGCTGCCAGACCTGAGCGTAAACGCACTGTCAGGTGTCCGGAAGCCATCTAACGAGTGAGAGTGTATTCGGCGGAATCCCGGTAAGACTGGGCGAGAGATGGCCAAAAAACAAAGAATGTCGCAGTCAACCTTTGATTGAATCCATACAGAAAACAACGGATGCATGGCTGGCTGAATAGCAGATGATTGCAATTGTCAAAAGACGTCGGAAGCTGTTCAAGCGGCACGGTGATTGTGAAATTCTGTTTTCGGACGAAAAAATGATCCTGCTACAGTGATTCGGACAGGTGACAGCGCGCAGGTGATAAAATATGTTTTTCGGACGAAACGGTATTTGTTTTGGAGCAGTCTTTTAAAAATAAATGGCGCTTATTATCGTACTTCTTCAAGCAAAGTAGTTATTCGGAGATGAACATTATTGTTTTCAACAGGATGGTGTTCCTTTCCATACAGCAAAGGTGGTTCTGAAGTGGCGCGAAGAAAATTCTAATGATTTTATAACCAAAAAAGAGTGGCGCACGAACTTCATCGAATGAAACGAAAAGCGATCCAAAATAGAAAAAAAACACGAATTTTTAGGAAAGAAGAATCGAATATAGGAAATTAACATTATATCTAAAGGATCTCATTTATTAAAGCTGCAACTGGACGCATCTGCAGACATCGGTGAGATCATTCCTGTTTTAAATTTGTCACATATGTAAATACTTAATCAAAATGAACAAAATACAACTTAATGAACCCAAGCATCAACAAACGACGTTTACAAACAAAACACTTGTACAACAAGACAAAAGTAATATACGAAAGGACAAGAAAGGATTGATGAAAAAATTTACAACTCTGAAAGAACTCCATGACTCAAACTCAACTAAACAACAACCATATTATCAAAGAACTTTGGAGTGACGACGCAGCACAAGATTGACGCAACACAAGACAAATCGAATCCTTGGAAGAAATAACAATTTTCGATATGATCTCAAATGTGGTTTACAATATGATAGCTAAATGCTATTTGCTTTTTTTTTCATTTACTCGGAGAGTGTTTTAATTATTTTCTAGTTCATATGTCTGAATATGAAGTCTATTGGACATTGGCGAACGCTCAAAATATCAAAATTGGAACACCATGACCAGCCCATGTGACCCACATTAGCAAACGATCTCAGTAGCAATAAAAACCACAAGAAATGCACCCGTCAATAACTGGAACCAAGACAAGACTATAAAACCGGACAACAAGTTCTACAACAACTCTCACTCATTCGACGAACGGCGACGAAAACAGCAAACAAATGAAACAAAAGCAGCATAAACGATTCCCATACATCGTTCGTAAATATAATATTGAAGCAAACCAGTCGGACGGCAGTGGAGCAAAAGAGACAGTGAAATAAACAAAGCAAAACAACCCGGTGCAGACCGGCCATTTTTAAATGCCACGCACTGGAGAGCATCCAAGAACCGGATCAATGACACCGCGTGTCCCCCCTCCTCGGTCAGCCCTCCAGCCAGCTATGAGGTTTGTTAGAACTTAGGACTGGTGTGTGATATCTCCGATATGCGCTTTGTTTGTTTGTCGGTGCATATATTACAAAAACACCTCCAACCCAGCCGGCCCAACGTCGTCGCCGTGCTTATCAACCTCCAATGGAGGACGCGGCTTCGTTCGGCGTCGTTCGTTAGTGTTGTATGTGCTGATTCTGGTGGAACTGGACATCTCCACCCCTCCAATCTGCTGGCTAGACGCTGTTTCAAGGACGTACAGTTGGTATTTCGGGTTGGGCTCGCATAAACATGAAGTCTGATGAAGCTCGATTCAGCATAAAAATCTGATAAAACATGCACCGTTGGCTGCCACGTGTGGGGGATCGAAGATAACAACACTCCACCAAATGATGACAGAGGATGCTGTGTGAGTGACCGGGCTGGCGAGCTATAAAAACCCCCCGAGGAACCAATAACGAAAGGCCGAACGAGCTACTCAAGCGGCAACAGAAAAAGTTATAACGAAAGAAAAGAGGAGACCATTTCCTAACGACGAAAAACAAATTAAAAACAATAAAAAAGGCAGAAGGGACGAAGATGCTATGTGTGGTAAAATATGTGGAACAAAGCTGTCAAAATTTTTGAACCACGCCGCCTCGTAACATCTGATCTGGACAGTTGAGAGAGCAAATTATTTTTGCGCTCTGTTTCCAGGATTCACCGCCTGTGGAGGAGCAACGGGATGTTTAGTAATCGTATTCTTTTTGGTCGTCGTTTGCTTCTTTCGTCGTATCTCCGTTTCACCGATTGACCCTGTTTCGTCAAAATGTGGTCTGGCTGGTCAGTGGGTTCACGTATAAACTGTTGATATTTTGATGAAAACCTGTATGGTGCGACGGCACGCGGAAAACGGGTTTGCGAAACGACTGGCAGTGGTTCCCTTTCACCCGAAAAGCGTTCAATAATAATGTGGACTGGACATGGGCGAATTGGAGCAGCAGAGCAAGATAAAGTGCAAACCGGCTTCTGGATCAAACAAGATTCGCGATGCATGCATGGTTGTGTCGCCCGTGCAGAAAGTTGATCTACTTTTGAGCTTTGGTGGAAGTTCGATTTTGTGGCGACTCAGGGTGGAAATTTAAGCTGGTGGAATATTGGAATATGTTTGTATAAATTTATGTCTGCTATCACCGCTACGACAATATATCAACAATATGACTACCGAATAACATGAATTGATTCTATTTCAATAATTTTCCCCCGATTTAAAACGGAATATTTTACAGCATATTTATTTCGCGGACTTCGCAAATTTGGTAGATTTCGCGAATTTGTCGCGAATTTGTCGCGAATTTTTGCTTTCAATCGTGAAAATCGCGGATTTATTTTATGGTATTTTGAAAATTGCGAGTTGATCATAACCTATCTTGACGAGAAGAGAAACCCCAACAGAAGAAAAATTTCAAAATCATGTCATTGGTTAATCTCCGAATTTCAATCTGTTCAACCTACAATAAATACCCTAATGAACATCCCACCGATTATTCTCTCGACTAATTTGGGTTTTATAGTCTTGTTCCCGACGAATCGGTGGATTGTTGCATGCTTAAGAGAGCTTAACAAGATCATTTGCCGATTAAACAGAGTATTAAGTTGGCAGATCAAATTAATTGGTTAAACTGTTTTGGTATAGACTGTTCCGAAAAATATAAATACACTTTCTATCCCAAATAAAGAAAGACCATAACTCCAGTAGACAACAATGTTATCTTTCCATCTTCATTTAAATTTGCTTGATTTTTTGTAGGGTTGGCGAGTTCTCTAACTTTTCCCTTAACACTACTCATCAGCTTCTGCACAGTGTTTTCTCCTACCATTTTCATCACTTTTGGCCAACCTTTCTTAACAGTTTTAACACTATTCGCTGGTTCATGTGTTTTCTCAGCTTCGCCTTCGTCAAAGCCCACAAAGTTTCGATAGGGCGAATCTCTGGGCAGTTTGGTGGATTCATCTCCTTTGGTACAAATACGACATTGTTCCTTTTGTACCACTCTAGTGCATATTTAGAGTAATGGCAGGATGCAAGATCATGCCAAAAGATTGCAGGCTTGTAATGCTGTTTGATCAATGGAAGCAACCTCTTTTGCAGACACTCCTTCATATAGAATTTACCATTTATTGTGACAGTCGTAATGAATGGAGGAGATATTTTTTTCACATTCGCATATGGCTTACCATACCATTACCTTCTTCGCGAATTTTTCGGTGTAATTGGCCTTCACTGATCTAGGAACCAGGAGGTATAAAACTCTGGTCCCGGCAGAGTTTTATAATCGAGTTTTAACACAACCCGATTTTTTGATCAACAGTTTGTCGTACCGCTTTCGAATCATGGTCGGTTGTGAAATTCAAGACGGTTGGATTTTTGTGAGCTGTCAGCACAACTATTTTTTTCCACTTATGCGGTTCCTCTTCCCTAAGAAGCATAGCGACATTTTTACTTTCCAAGGCCGAAGTGCTGAAGCGCAGCTATCGTGATGTGGACATTTTGATTGATCCAAAATATTCAGTTAAGTATTACTCACTAAAGCCTGAATTATATTCAGCGTTGTTCTGTGCTATTCAAGTAGGTAGATTGCTCTTTTTTACTATTGGTAGTCCATCGTTCCTTAAGGACCGTACCTGCGTCACCATGTTTCGCCAAGATTATGGATGCTTGTGTCAATTTTCTCGACCAAAATTACAAAATCCCTCCTCGAGCATTGTCCGCGTTTCGTGCCCGTAGATAACTATCGATCTCATGAGCGTCTTGCACATGATACACTTGGTGAAGTTGGCTGGACCTTAGGGTCTTGTAAAGTCCATAGTAAGCACGACTTATGGCTATTATGCGTCCCCGAATTTCTCTGATGCAGTTGTTATTTGACGTCAGAAATGATCCAAGGTACACAAACTCATCTTCCACCTTACATTCATCTCTGTCGATAATCAAACTTTTGCGCGAGCAAGCTCTTTCTCGCTTGGTTCCCCCCTGCAATCAAATACTTAGTCTTCGACAAGTTCATCCTTAATCCAACCTTTTTAGCTCCACCTTTCAACCTGGTGTACTACTCAGTAACCGCCTGGAACGTTAATCCGACAATGTTCACGTCGTCAGCGAAGAAATGAATTGCCTCGATGTTCCGGATTTAGGTGTTCAACTAAGTCCTGCTCCTACATTACCTTGCCGTTTCAGCTCGTAGCGCAAAGCCTTTGCTAGTTGCGTTGAGTTTCTTGTAGAACTTTACGTTTCTTGAAAACGATTTGACTGTTCCATTTCTTCGCATTCCAACTTCCCAAGACGGCACTTAGCGCCTTATTCTTATCCCGAAAATGTTGTCAAAATTTGTCTTCGCTTCTGTTAGTATCCCTCCACATTTTGATGGATTCGTTGCTGCAGCATCGTCGCCCTCGCTGTATTCTTCTCGTCTGAGACCGTCTTAAACTCCTCGTAGATCCAGTCGTTCCGTCCATGGTATCTTTTGTTGCGGTGCAAACGGCTACTTCGACATTACTGAAGCAGTCCTCAACAGGGGCTTCGACCAGCTCTCCCTCATCCGGCAACACTGTTCCTAAAGGGTGTACGGAATTAAATTGCGACACACAAAAATATTCGGCAACATTCGCCCGTTCAACCAATCATCTTCAAACTTTCAGGGAGTAAAATAAAACATGTTATGAATATTTTCTCATGTTTGTTTTATTTAATTTCGATTCCATATCCAAATGCACGAACCTTCTTCTTTACACTACTCATAAGGACCTGTACAACATTTTTGAACCAACTTTTTATACTTCATTTCTTCCTCCGATTTCACTTCCTTAGGATGCTTCCTTAGTGCCTGCTTCATGATGGCCCAGTTCTTTTCAATAGGCCGCAGTTCCGGTGCGTTCGGGGGGTTCCAAATCCTCTTTCGAGTAATGGTTCGAGGTTAAATCCGGCCAGAAAATCGTAAGACCATCGTGTGAGAAAGTAGACGCTTTTGGAGGCATTCCTTTAGGTACACTTGCACATTGACCGTTTCAGTTGTCACGAATGGGGTGCTCCGCGTTCCACACGAGCAAATTGCTAGCGAGGCAATGTGGTTTCGTCAACATCTGGGTGTAGAAGTTCCGTGCACGTGTGTTACCTACACTCAAAAAAATCGACACGTCACATCCACGTGAAACGCACGTAATTTTCGTCCACTGTCAAAACCAGTAATACACGATTTTTTGAGTGTAACGTATTCTGCCGTTCATCGCGATTAGGCTTCTTTTGGACTTTATACGTGTGTAGGCATTCACGTTTTTTTTGCATCTTGCACGGAAATTTTCATTAGATTCAGTTTCTTCGCCACATCTCGAACTGAACTGGGATTCCTCTTGAAAGCTTGATTTTTTTCTTTCCGATTGATGGTCAAACGTTCGTGGTACCGATTTAAAACACGAGACACCGTTGAATGTACCATTCCCAGCTTCCTGCTAATGGCACGATGAGAAAGATCCGGATTTTCGAGGTACGTGCGCAAAATTTCTTTGTGCCGCTGCTGTTCTTCCGACTTCATCTTCGCAAGGATTGCACATCTGCTAGTGAAACTTACACAGCGTACACAAATACACATTGAACTAATTCCACCCAAAATTTCAATACAAAATACCCAATGGGTAAAAAGTTACAGCCATTAAAATTGGTGCAATTTGATTCCGTACAACCTTTAGGCTTTGCAGGTAATCAATCGCGACTGTACTCATTCAAACTACCATAGGATAATCATAAGTTGAGCCTTATAAAACATGTAAGAATGGTAAATTTTCAATTCCATTTTATTTCCCATGTTGGGTATATTCAAGTTCCATAAAGTAACTTATGATACTTGGTTGAACTCGTATGTATTTTATTTCTTTGAACAAAAATTATAACGTAATCCATCCGTGAAATCTGAAACCTGATAAGTTCTCTTCCACACACACGTACAGATATTCTCAGACATTTCAGAGAGCGATTAATGGCGCTATAACCATAAGCCAATTGGGGCTAGGATTATAGTTAATGCTTATGTCACAACCGTTTGAAAAAAAATGGAGCATCACTTAAGCTTCTTAGACTAGATGCTCCCAACGACTGTTTTAGATAAGTAAATTTTTGTTCTGTACGCCAAACAGGGCATTCTGTTTCACTATGCTCTCCGACTATTTATTTCCCTTTCATTTGATATCTACTGAAAACTACCCGGTTCCCCCTGTCTGCTTAAGGTAGATACCAAATCCGCCCTATTTTCAACGGTTGCAAGGACGTGGCCAGGTGAGCGATCGAGGAGTGTGTTTGTGGACATTATTGCGTGAAGAAACGTGTCAGTAACTGGTTCCGTTTCAAGGTGGCATGCAGTGTCATCAACCATTTATTTCACATCGTAGCTCCATCCACGAGGTGTGCAAAAGTCAATGCTAATGCTAACAGTTTGTCGTGCAGCTTTCGAGCCCTCCGTTTCACAGGTTAAGATTGTTTGGTGCTTCATTTCGGCTGCTTCTGCTTCCGACTCATTAATCAAGTATCTTTTCACGAGTCAGCCTGGCCTACTGACATCAACCACAGATTAAGTATCAGCAGCTTTTCACACATTCAGGATCGAATCCCATGTCAGAAACATTTAAAAAACGCTGGACAACTCCACGTGGTTGCGCTTTTTTGTCAATTACATTCCGAGTCGATAAAGTAGACCATTAAGTAGACCATCAGTCATTCAGGCAACCATCAGAGAGACGTTTCTTTTTATTTTGTAACAAAATATTCGTAGCTCCTTGTATTGTTTTCGTTCAATGCACGAATCTTTTTTTCTGTGTAAACAAATGCTTCGTGCTTACAAATGTATCTTCATAAAAAGTACAAGTACAGTTTCGTTGCAGAAAATAACGAACGAATTTGTTAGTATTACCTTCGATTTCGTATTGTAAATTAAAATTAACTTTCAGTGTTGCCAGTTTTCAGTATGAAAGATCAATGAAGGTCAGTTTAATTTGGATGTTAACAACAGGGCGCAGCCAAAAGTTGGTTGAATACTAGAGGCGGTTTAGATTGACGGTTAATCATCAGTGTATTTATAATTATCGGAACAGTCTGTACTCCAATAATTACGGACGCAAAACAGAAAAGTAGCTGAATGCCAAGGTTACGAAAGAGCTTAAGTATGGTTAAGATTTAAGGAAAATTTGTTTCATTGAATTATTTGTTGTAGTTTTTTTTCATCATCATCCGAAATTAGTAAATTTTAAATGCATACGTTAGAATGAAAATCTTTATTAATACGATTTATAGAGTAGAGGCGATAAAGTATTTATGTAACTATCTTAAAACTACCATGACAAAAAATTTCGACACTATATAGTTTTAAAATCTTTTCAATTCATATAGTACAAGAATAAACACGACTAGCTCTTTAAGTGCTATGCATAATAATTATACTGCTCTTTCATATAGGCTGTGTTTGAAACCAAAACTGTATAAATTTCGAGCATAAATTTTATCCAATAATCCTATTGTGTTGGTTGCCGCGGCACGAAACAGACATGCAATATTTTTCCTTCCAGCATTGGCGCCCCAAGGCCATTTCAGCAGCGCTTACCGCTGCAAAATTCAGATAAAAGCACAGCCCATTCCAGCAAAATGGTTATTCCAATATTTCGTGTATCTCGAACCAAATCCAATATCACAATCAGTCGGTTCGGGTTTGCATAAATTCGCAATACTCTGCGCCTATCACCCTTCGCCGGCCATTATCACTGTAATATTTCTCGTTATCAATTAAGTTTATATGGCTTGGGAGCCCGCACTGTGCGTGTGAGCATCGATTGTACTGGGCGCTACTGCCGCGAGTGTGTAGGTGTTATTATGTTTGCTCAATCCTGGAGCCTCGAATAACCGAATTCTGGCAGTTGAATGCATGCATACATTTTTCCCTCATGACTGCCCAGATACCATTGGCAAACGCACACTTCAACTCAAACAGACATGCTGGCTTTCACATGCTCCCTGGCGGAGGTCAACCATGCCTGGCTATTAATATAGATCCCACCGGCACACGTACATCTGGTTGGAAGCTTACCATTCATATTGGCAGTCGAGTCCAGTCAGTGTCAGTGGTAGCTACCCATCATAATATGTGCAATCATCATTGACGCTGGAAAAAAGGGGGGTCTTTGGTGCCCTCATAAATGGCCGGGTACTACATTTCAGCGCATACATGAAGGTAGAGTTGATGGTTTTCCATAAATCTGGTTAGCTTTTCAGGGTCTGAACCCGTGGAAGGATCAACCGGTGTGTTTGTGTGTGTGTACAAAAACGACTCGCTTGGGTAATTAGTATACCGGCTATAAATATTTAACATTCATTATCGCAACGTGCGCGCTGGCCGCTCTTCTTCCAACTCGCTTCGATGAGTTCCCTCGCAATCCCCTGTTTGTTTTCTCTAGTCTCTACTTGTTGTCTTTAGGGGCGTCAGCATGTAAACTTGTCTTAATGCTGTCCAAGTTTGCGCTCGGTTCTTACAATTGGGTCTACTCCATCAGCCTCAACCGCATGAGTTCAAAATGAAGTGTCGAGAGTTTCTCGGCACGCGCAGCCTAAACTGCCTGCCCAATTCAGTGAACAGCTGCGAAGAGAAGGAATTTTCCTCGCTCTACCAGAAGAAACCGCAGCCGAGTAGAGAGGTCGACCGAAAATCTGGCCGCTCTTGGAATCGACGTATGAAGGCAAGATTTGTAGCGAATGCCATGGTATTTTTTCCAGGCAACGAAGGGTGAGGGGATTGTCGATTAACGTTCGAAGCGCGCCATCGTTGTAGGAAATCGGGAAAAGAAAACAAAACAAAATGTGGTTGAAAAAGCAACAACAGCAAAAAGTGTGCTGCTTCTCGAGAGCAAGCGGAAATATCATACTCTGGTAAAGATGGTTACATAAATTAACGTATTTTTTTTTTGTATTGAATTTTATTGACTATGAGTGAATGTTGTTGCGCACGGTTCGGTTTGCTGGATTATCGGTCGGGGATTTGTAGTCAATTTAGTATGCACCATTTGTGGTTCAGGGGGTTTTGGAATCTGGGAAGTTTTAAATGTTCGTTGGAGCTATTTGGAATTCCATAACCATTGTAATTCGGGTGAACAGCATTAGGAAAATATGTTATAAGAATACAGACGTGTCTCACATTTCGTGAAATGATTCGAGGAAACAACAAGTTTTCAA
This sequence comes from Aedes japonicus, assembly GCA_034211315.2. Classification (NCBI taxonomy): domain Eukaryota; kingdom Metazoa; phylum Arthropoda; class Insecta; order Diptera; family Culicidae; genus Aedes; species Aedes japonicus. Next base: position 932,250 of record JASCZW010000415.1, on the reverse strand, counting down.
AATAACAGCAGTTGATTGTGTTGAAAGATATACCAAAGGGTCGGTGAAATTCATGTGGTGATTAGGTACACAAAAAGAGTAAATTTCATATCTATACATTATGTGCAAGATGGCATTGTTGTGCTCTCTAAGTTCTACGCTAAGATTTGCTTGTATCTTAACATTACAGTATTTCTGGAAGTTGATTTCAAATCCGCTAAATTCCCACCATTCACCAATCAGTCCAACAATGAGCTCATTGAAATCAGACATAATTTTTAAGTTTCCTCGATATGTGCGTCTTCAATTTTGCCCGTTGTAAGCTTATTACTTTTCACCTGGTGCTTTTATTTGGCAAGTTGTATCGTATTAGCTTTACGGAGCCGATATTTTATGTTATTTTATTAACGTGAATGACTTAATACTGCGTGGGGATGACCCGGTGTAACGGGGTATAGCTAAAAAACGAGAATGATTTTAACTCTCTCATACCAAACCTCAAACGTGCACAGACAAAAGGGAGATTATGTGAGGCAATGCTCTCTGTCTCCCCAAAATAATCACAAGTTTTTTTTTGTTTCAACTTGTTCAGTTGTTTTCAAAATTCCGTCGAAGCGAAAAGCATCACGCGAGCGGATTGTACAGTTCTATCAAACGAACAAAAATCACGAGAAAAAGTTCACTGTGAACCATTTGAAAACTGAGAATGTTCCAGTTTCAACCATCTTTCGTATCCTGGCATCCTCAGGAAGAGCTCGTAAAAGTGGTAGTGAGAGACCGTCTAAAATAATGGACAAGACAGGACTTAGATTGCTCCATAGTACTTTTAACAACAAGGATTCGATAAAGGGTGTCCACGATCAAATTTTCAGGGATTGAGAAATAACTATTAAACTTCATTTTACCATTTTACTCGTATTTTATTTACAGTCCATACGCAAATGCCCGCACCTTGGCCTTAACCCCGGCCATAAACCCATACTTTCTTCAGTTCCTCGACTGTCTTCACTACCTTAGGTCGGACGTGCTGCTTCATAATCGCCCAGTACTTCTCGATGGGGCGGAGCTCCGGAGTGTTGGGAGGGTTGAACATTTTCGGCACGAATTGACCTTATTGTCCGCATACCACTTCAGCACGTCCTTGGAGTAGTGGCATGAGGCCAAATCCGGCCAGAAGATTGTGGGGACGTTGTGGGCCTTCAGGAGAGGAAGCAGCCGCTTCTGGAGGCACTCTTTTATGTACACCTGTCCGTTCATCGTGTCCTGGGTCACGAAAGGTGCACTCCGCTTCCCGCACGTGCAGATGGCTTGCCAAACCAGGAATTTCTTCGCAAATTTGGACATCTTCTGAGTGCGGACATGCTCCGGAACGCTGAACTTATCCTTGGCCGTGAAAAACAGGTTGCCGGGGATCTGTTTGAAGTCGGCCTTCACATATATTTCGTCCATGATGCAGCATTCAACTTTCGTCAGCATGTTGAGGTACAACTTCCTGGCACGGGTTTTGGCGGACTTGTTCTGCTTCTCGTCGCGATTAGGGGCCTTTTGTACCTTGAACGTTCGAAGCCCAGCCTTAGTTTTGGCCTTCTGGACAAAACTTCGGCTTAGGTGCAGCTTCTTAGCCACATCCCGAACGGAGACGTTCGGATTTCGGTTGAAGGCCCCAACTACGCGGTTGTGATTTTTGGTGTTGTACGGAATACTTTTTTCTTCACTTCTGGGCTTCCGATCGGTGGTCAACCGTTCCTCGAACCGCCTAATCACTCGCGACACCGTGGAATTCGCGATTCCCAACGTTTTAGCGATGGAACGATGCGAGAGATCCTTGTTCTCGTGATGAATGCGCAAGATTTTATCACGCACAAGCTGTTCTTTCGACTCCATTTCCGCGAGTTTTGATCACAGGACTTGCAGGATGTAAATAATGCACTATGAACTAAATCCACCCAAATTTTCATTAAATTCTACCCAACGGTTAAAAAGTTAGAGCAATTTCATAGTGTGGCAATTTCATCGTGGACACCCTTTAAGTCAATCTGATGCAGCAAAATAGTTCAAGTCTACGCAACCTTACATCTGCAAGACGTTAAAAAAGATAGGAATAGTCTGCCACAAGAAATCACTCATTATTTTGATTTGGTGCCAACGTAAGAACTGCAGTACACTTATGGAAACGCGACGCGAGATTGGACACAACACTTATGATTCTTACAAACGAAAAGGGAACATAAAATTTACCTTTTATTGTCGACCGGTTTCGGGCTCGATGCTGCCCATCTACAGGACGATGTCCAACCCAAGAAATCAATAGCACCAAAATACACAGAGAAACAGATATCAACCGTAAAATTCCAATGCCACTGGATGACCCAAAATTACGCCGGAGAATGTTTCGTTATGAAAGTTACTTCCCTTTCTCAAAAACCCACATCCCAGGAAACGATCGATATTATTCTGATTGCTACGTACTGCAACGTGAAATATAAGTTCAAGCATAAGTTTGAGCAGAGGGTGATGTTTTATATTGCCGTATCTCCCTGGGCACTGGCAAACCCTTGAGAATGAAGAATTTCTCTGTGGCATAGCTGAGAGTCTATGATGAAAAACACTATGATTGATGTTTACATTTCATGTTTAGTATTCAAGATGGCGACGAAAAAAAATCAAGTGCGCGAGCGAATTTTGTACGGGCGTACGGCAAATCTGGCCATTGACAAGTTGACGGGACCTTGCAAAAACATTGGATTTGCCTAAATCCACTGTTCTCGATGTGCTCAAATCATTTTCGGAAAGTTTGACGGTGGAGAGGAAACCGAAAAGTGATAAAAACTTTGGACGCGCTGATCCTGTCCAAACCGAAAGGTGAAAAGGATATTAACGAAACACCCAAATCTCTCCATTCGAACGGTGGCTCGTAAAATAGGGATGTCGCCTGGTTTTTTTTCCAAAAATCAAAACAACTTTTAGGACTTAAGTCGTATAAAGTAAAAACAGTTCCAAATCGCAACGACAATCAGAACTTGGCAGCAGAATCACGGTCTCGACTGTTTGTACTGCGAATATTTGACGAAGTTTTCATGCGTTGTTATGGACGATGACACTTATATCCTGGAAGATTTCAAGCAGCTTCTAGGGCTGGCGTTTTTATTCTGCTATGGCCAGAAATGCTACAGCTGAACATTTCAGAACGAAGAAGGCATCGAAATTTCCCAAAAAATACCTTGTGTGGCGAGCAATTTGCACGTGTGGCAAAAATAGTAAATCTTTCGTCACTACAGGCACAATCAACAAGGAGATCTATCAGAAAGAGTGTCTGCAGAAGCGATTTCTACCCTTCATCAAAATTCACAAAGAAAAACCTTTGCTCTGGCCCGATTTGGCATCATGCCACTATGCTAAAACTGTGATGGAGTGGTACCAAGCAAATCAAGTGAACATTGTACCAAAAACCTCAAACCCGCCAAATTGCCCAGAGCTACGACCAATCGAGAAATATTGGGCTCTGATGAAGCGGAAGCTTTCTGGAAAGAAGCAAGGAATCAAAGACATCAAACACTTCAAGCAAATTTGGACAAAGACGGCTTCTACGCTTTCTGAAGAGTCTGTACAAACCATAATGGACGGAGTTAAGCGCAAAGTTCGAAAATTTTATGCAAATAGTACGGCAAGGTATGTACTCGTTCAAGGTGAAAATTGTTCCAAACCGTTATGATAAACAGAATGTGATGGCTAAAACCCGGGCTCGCAAGTTGAATCGCGAATATTTGACAAAGTTTTCTTGCGTGATTATAAACGATGAAACTTGTGTGCTGGAAGACTTTAAGCAGCTTCCCGTTATACTGTCATGCAGCGGAACGGCGAAGAGGAGCATTTCAGGACGAATAAAAAGGCCAAGTTTTCCAAAAAAAAAATTGGTTTGGCAGGCAATATGCAGCTGTGGTCGAGCAAGCCAAAGGTTCATCACTACCGGAACGGTAAACAATTAAATATACCGTGATGAATGCCTAAAGAAGCGAATGTTACCATTCCTACGCAGCCAGCCATGACGCTCCCCATTCTGGCCTGATTTGGCATTTTGTCAATACGCCAAAGATGTTTTGGAATGGTGTAAAGCGAATGGAGTCCATGTTGTACCGAAAGAGGCAAATCCACCCAACTGCCCGGAGGTGCGATCTATCAAGTGGTATTGGGCTCTCGTGAAGAGGGATAATGCACGATTAAATAAATAAAAAATGCATCTTGGATTGAACTAACAGCAAATTTGTTTTATTCCAAATTTAATCTGTCCAGATTTTGTCGCGAACAAACCGTAATAACTAGGGTATTCAAAAGTCGGATTCTGAGTGGCCCACTTACCGTACATTGCCGGCTCACGTGGTGAATGCCATCATAACTGTGTCCAATGCCCGGTCCACAAATAAATTAAATAAATAAAAAATAAAAAAAGCCATGCCAATTCCATCAAGCAAATGGTGCATCCTTTCATAACGGATCATTTCCCTCCCGAAAAGGGTAGCTGCCGCTAATGCAACGAAACGACTCGGCGATAGCGAGTGATGATAACGATATAACCGGGTAGGTCCCTATATTTGACGAAAATTTTCCAACGGCACCCAGTGGGAAAACTCTCCCGAAAGTTTTCTCATTAACGAAATGTGGCTCCGACTGCTTCGGGGATTGATTAGAACTCAAAGTTTGTTTGTAATGTTTATTGGAATGTGTGAGTGTGGGTTGAGCGATTTCGGAAATGGATCATGACTGGTCTCTCGGTCTCTATCCAAACAAATGAGTATAGTCATAATTTGTGCGTCTTCTGTTTACAGAACACTCTTCACCTCCTTCTTGCGCCGACGAGAGGCAAAGGCTTGAAAACGTAATTTAATAATCATAATTAACTGTACCTGTGAACGTTCACCTGATGGTCGAGCCGAAAAGTGCGAAGCGGCACAGCTCTGCCACATTCCGATCGCCGCACCGAATAAGTCGTTTCTGTGTCCGCCGTGTCCGGTCCATGTGCAATTTCAACCAAAAACGAAGTAAAACAAAACAAAAAAGAAGCGTAGCCATACCTACTAGAAGACCATAATCCAACAACGAAAAGCAACTAAACGTGATGTTACGTCAACCGTTTCGGGTTCGGAAACTGATGATTACCCCGACTTACAGACTGACTGACTGACTCACTGTGCGGTTGATTGTTGCTACACACTACGGTGAAGGCGTGCACATACGTCCCGGTTGACCTCGAAAAAAAAACAGTAGCCTACGTTTGGGCTCTGTCCCGCTATGAACTTCACTTAGGTTTGGCGAGTGTTTGAGGTTTTTTTTTGGAAGAAAAATAAAAGCAATGCTAATGTGTTCGATACATCTGTTCCATATGGCTCAATTGAGCCAAGCTTTTGTTGGTTCAGATCAAGAATAGCGCTGAATAAATATGGAGCGTCATAGGACCGCGACACGGTTTACACGGATTAATATCGGTAGTTTTATTCAATGATTCAGTGGTTTTTAATACCTGTATTTAAAATGTTACATTTTTAAAATATTAGTAATGCGGTTTAAATTATGTTGAAGCTTAAATATGCCACAATGTTGTGATGCAACATCAGGGTGTAATGTATTTTTTTAAATAAATCATTTTTTTGCACAGGCTCCATCGAATCAACATTACAGAGCCAAGTTTTCATTTAAATATACATCAGTTATCTAAAATCTAAAGTTAGTAGGATGGATCCGATTACTCGCGGCCGTCTTGAGGTTAATAGGAATTACAATTTAAAGAATGGGAAGACGAGTGGGAACATTAAGTATGGTTTACATTGCACATTTAATTTAAATTGTCTAAAAACTTATAAATATATATACCTCTTTGGGTTTTCTATCAACTTAAACCTTTCTGAAGGTAAAAAAAACGCATAGGTAAACAAAAACTAATACTAAACACACCGGTTAAACAAACTACAATCTAAGGCAAATGTTAGTTAAAAACACATAAATGAGTTTCATATACTCCAAATAACGTACAGCCAAAATATCTAGAACTGGCACATCGGACACTCAGATCTAACTCCACGATGCACAGCACAAGCCCAAATAACGTGATCAGCGTCCTGATATTCTATTCACATCCACAGAGATTGCTGTCGCTCAGCCCATCACGGTATAAATGAGCGTTCAAAGAATAATGATTGGACATGAGGTGAGACACCACATGAACGAAGTCTCGACCCACATCCATCCCCCAAAACCAGGATTTCTTCGACACCTTTAGGGTGATAAAATGCTGCCATCGCCCCCAATCTCCTGTACTCCATTTATACTGCCCGCTGACGATTGACTGTTGACATTATTGACAGACGATTTGTTGATCGTGAATATCGGCTTCCATAGCGCTCACCTTTTCAAGGGGGTCCGCTCTCTCATTGCCCAGAATCGAACTATGAGAAGGGACCCAAATAAAGGTGATGATAAAATATTGCGAAGATAAAGCACTTAGAAGCTCCTGTTTTCTCATGCGAAAATACGAGGAGTTCTTAATCCGCCTTGAGGAACGAATAGCCTTATTAACGGAACGGAGGAACGGAATGGGAAGAATCCAAGCCAAAAAAAAACACCGAAGGAATTAAGAACATATGATCCAACATATTGGTACATGGTTTTAAAGTTTTATATATCATTTTCAGTTTGTTACCAGAAAACGAGTAGAAAGATTAGTAATTTCCATTTAATACCAACTCCCTTTATTGCATATCTTGACAGATACGCGTATTTCGTCTACAATGTCTAGACTTCTTCAGTGTCATGTGCTCTTACCCAGTCGAGTATTAGTAAACGATACTGAAGAAGTCTGCCCATTGTAGACGAAATACGCGTTTCTGTCAAAATAAACAATAAAGGTAGTTGGAATTAAATGGAAATTGCTAATCTTTCTTCTCATTTCCTAGTTACAGGTATTCCATTTAAAAGCTCACACTCTCCAAGATTCAGTTTGTTATTTTTCAAATTGTTTGAAAATTCAAAAACAAATATGAGAAATGAAAATTGTTCACCTTGAAGGTTTAACCGTCAAAAGGTTTTGCTTCGGTGACTTTGTAATTGCATAATTTGTTTGAAATTTTGCGGTGGTCAATCGATAAGATTTATTGTTGACGGTTTTCCGACGAAAAATTGGACTTGCTTCAAACTGCGGGTTGTTGACCGAGTTGAATATATTTTACCCAAATAACAGATAAACTTGTCTAGTTGTCAAGTCCACAAATGACCTACGGATAAAATGATTGTAGCCACTAAGAATGTTACAATTCGAATATTGACAATATTTAGCTCACTCAATATATACTATCAATTTGACCAGGAATATTGGAGGAGTTCCATTTTTTTTGTAAATTATTCAAACTATTTTTTAAAGCCGAAAGTATCTAAATCGGTTATGAACTACAGTGTTGGACTTAATTTAAGCAACTGGGTAGAGGAATTGTGAATTTCTGTCCTACTTTTTCGGAGTAAGTAGTGGCGAGAATATTGCTTCACTGTTAATATCAACAGCTTGAACAAGCGATCTAACATCCATGCGTAGTATCGTATAGCTTAAAGAATGTTGGCAGCACTGCTAAAGCCTGTCGACGTTAAATTTCAGACATGTGTCTTTGTAAAGTAGAGTTTTAATGATTTCACGGATCGCTGAAACGTTTCACTTATATGACAGCTGAAACTCTCCAGTTTATTTCGTGGCACACCAGGTTTAAATTCTTGTTACGTTCAGTAAAATCGGTACGCGATCTTGCCAAGAAACTAAAACTACCGAAAAGTATCGTGTGTTGTGTTTGTAAACCTTTTGACAAATCGAAAAGTGTGTTCCCGACAAATGGTCAAGAAGGTGGTAGCCATTATTAAGAAAAGTCCCAATCTTTCTGTGTGAAATGTGGCTCGCAAAGTTGGGAAGTCAAAATCATACGTTAAAAAAGTGAAGCAGAGGCAGAGACTGAAGGTGCGCAACATGAAATAGGTATTCAACCGTGATGACAAGCAAAATTTCACTGCAAAAAGTCATGCTAAGAAGCTTTATACCATATTTTTGCTAACATTTTCTTGTATAACAATGGACGACGAAACAAACGAACTCGAAGACTTTTAACAGCTTCCGGGTCCGGCTTTTTATACCGCAATGCAAAGGAACGCCGTTGTCGAGCATTTTCGGACAAACAAGGTGTTCAAATTCCCGAAGAAGTATTTGATTAGTCAGGCCATATGTAGTTGTGGTCGAAAATCTAAAAGTTTCGTCCTCTACCGGTACTATCAATTATGATGTGTACGAGAAAGAATGTTTGTAAAAGCGGTTGCTGCCATTTATCAGAAGCCACGACTCTGCAGCTCTGTTTTGGCCTGATTTGACCTCTTGTCACTAAGCGAAATCCGTCCTGGAATGGTAGAAGGTACAAGAGGTCAAATAATGGCACGTTCCATCAAATTGTCCAGAATTTCACCCAAAAGAGAAATCCTGGGCTCTAGTTAAGCGGAAACTCTTCAAAATTAAGAACAAAGCTCACGGCGAATACCGTACGGAACCTGCTGGTGGACTTACCACAGAAAGATCGAGAATTTTACAGAAAGAAGGATTAACACAACGAGCAAGATGGGTCGATCAAGAGATCTGCGGACACTTCGCCGACTGCGAGGCTGACGGATTGCATCCATGGACCGAATAGAATAGAGACAACTTCTGTATACAGCAGAGGCGGCCACCACGGCCTTGGCCTGATTGGTTAGTACTTATACTTTCATTGCTATACGGGACCTGAAAGCTCAGCGGATGTTGTAGCTCGAACCCGGAGGAAAGGTTCCGTCCGTGTCCTGAACCGAGAGATCAGATCAACCGAACTAACCGTCAAAAAGTATCTCCAGTCCATGGACATCGTCATGGGGAAACCCAGGTTCAAGCGCAAGTACTAGCTGAAGACAAGAGTCAAGGAGATTTTAGATCAACATATCTGACACTGGACAACAACAACTTGCCGGGGGCGGATATTTACCGTTCCCGTCTTTGGGAAAGAGATGTCGAGTCACGTTTCTTTTCGTCGGGACTTGTTGTGAATGGGGAGATTTACAAAACCATTTGACTGCCGGATGTGGCCACCTTGATCCGGAACCACCATGTGCGAGAGGATGTGGTATTTTGGTCGGACTTGGCATCGGCCCACTATGGCAAAAGTCGTTGGGAGTAATGGATCGCCTGAACATCACTGTGGTTACAAAAAAACACGCGAACCCTCCGAACGTTCACCAGCTGCAGATGCATTGGATGCATTCCATCAGTTCCCATGGCACTTTCAAGTCCTGGCCGTGTACGTTTTGATTAGACGCGTTAGTATTTTTGAATATCATAGAACATAAATCTTCCTGTAGCAAAATATGATTGCCATTGTTTCAAAACAAAGGTGTGCAAACGCAATTCGCAAATTCCTGACATAAGATGTGGACATTTCCTATCATCCTCTATTAGGAAATTCCTGTATAACATAACGGCAAAAAAATCTGTGATCCCCTTGTTGGGTTTAAAAAAAATCTCAATTCATAGCAGCGGCTCTGGAATTCGAAATGACTTTTTGTAGCTACCCAGGTAACCAATAAGGAGTTCCAAAGCATCTTCACGGCATCGTTTCAAGCAATTAAGGAGTGTATCGAATATAAGCTATCCACATACATTTGCGTTGTACGCATGTATTTGTGATGGCTTTTTATGCTCTGAACACTGCATGCTGTGCGTTTGACTTTCAGCTTTCTTTTGTTTACTTGTTTGTGCGGTTCAAATTCTGCGTTTTCAAAATGTCGCGTATTGAAAAGGAAAAAAAAACCATCATTAAAAAGTTTGGGGAACACTATTCTTTGGATGAGCTACCAGGAAAAGGCAGAAAACCCGGTTCTTCCAACCCGAAACTGGAGCAGAAAGTGGTATCTCTAATCATGAAGAACAAATCAATGCAATACGTGATTTGGCGATAAAAGCAGGAACGAGTGTCAGAATGATCCAGCGTATCAAGAGGCGAAACCTACAAGAAGCAGAAAATCTCGAAACAAAGTGCAGAACAGAAGAAGCGAGCAGCAACAAGGGCCCGGAAATTGTATTCGCGTCTTTTGCAGCGTCCGGATGCATGCGTTTTGATGGACGATGAGACCTATGTAAAGGTCCACAATACTTAACTGCCGTCGTTGGGGATGATGTGAGCGATGCGGACTGATCGATTCAAGTGGAGAAATTCGGTCGAAAGGTACTGGTATGGCAAGCAATATGTTCCTGTGGTTTGAAGTCAACCATTTTTTACACTACCGGAACTATAAATGCGGAATTCTATCGATCTGAGTGTCTCCAGAAGAGATTGTTGCCTTTATATAAGAAGCATAGTACACCTCCACTGTTTTGGCCGGATTTAGCGTCGGCTCACTATGCCAAAACCACTCTCAATTGGCTTGCGGAAAAGGGTATAGATTTCGTTGAGAAAAATATCAATCCACCAAATTGCCCTCAGCTTCGACCCATCGAACGTTACTGGGTAATCGTGAAGAGGGTCTTCAAGAAGACTGGTAAGGCAGCTGGGAATCTCCTGCATATTTTATTCAAAAATATTTGGGCTCAAGCGTCCAAAAATTGCGATGCAACACTTGTTCGGAACTTGATGAAGAGCATTCGATCCAAAGTTCGAAAATTCGTGAAGGAATAACTTAAATTTCTGTATGAATAAAATATCGGTTTTCAACATAATTTGAAAGAAAGTTTGTGGATAGCTTATTTTCGATACACTCCTTAAGTCACCTTAAATGCAACATAAATGCCGATTTTGACCCAATATACGGCTGCTTTACTGTAATGCTATTATAATACTTCATTAATGCTATTTTGCATTCGAAATGCTTATTACAGCCTACAAGCATTTTAATAGCCTTTAAAATTCAACTTTACAACAGATAGTATTCAAGATGCGGATATAATGCTAATATTATGCTTGTAGCATCTTAAATGCAGATTTATGGTTGATTTACTGCATATGCTAAAACGAATTGGTTACCTGGGTAGTGAAGGGAAAAAAGTTACAACGCAGTGATGTTCATATTAAATGACGCGTAGCTAGAACTTTTGTGAGCCGGCAATTCAACTGATAAACAATACGCATGAAACGCCAAATAATAATTAAAGAAAGGAACAGTATCATAACTTCAACAACATTTTAATATCCAGCTATGACAACAATCATCGTTTGTACAATCATTTGTCATTATTGGAAGCTAATTAATGGCTCGAGGTGGAAGTTTAAGGATAACGACTCATCATCATAAAGTTTTCGAGGACCTACCATCCCGAAAGGATTAGTCACGTGATAGCTGGGTGAATCACCCCTTAGGTTAAAGCTTATCAAAGCATGCTCAGCCTTACCGAATAACTGGCTTGTTCTACACATCGATTGAACACCGTTGCTGTCTTGTTTGCTGTTGCTGCTGTGTGAACGGAGTCTATGTCAAAATGCTGTTTCGATTTTATCAATTTGCAGGCTGCTTGTTCTACATTAGCTTTGTATGAACCTAACAACAAGCGCCTGTATTTACGAAGAAAACGGAAAGGTAGAGCTTATCGTGAGTTCAGAACCGCGGGTACGAGAGATAACAGCAATAAATGTTCAATTGATAGCCAAACGATGGCTGCGACATAATACCTGATAGGTGGTGTATAAAAAGTCGAGTGGGTGGTGGCAGCCAACGTCAAGAGCTATAGCCGTTGGCATCCCCGGAAAAGTACGACCATAATTTGTATATGACAGTCTAGAATATCTTCAAGAAACTTGTTCTACGCGTAACAGTTCGGGATAAGAATTTAATCCAAACTTAATTCCCTTTCATAATTTCTGAATGGCTTCAGCACACATGTCAGACGGGCTTTGCGGTTAATCTCAACTTGCCGAAGCAATTTCTCAGTCATGGAGCTTATATTTCTGGAACACATGTCCACAGCGAGGCGCAAGCACTGGATGAGCTGAACTTGGAATGCATGCTGTTCTTGTTCTCATGTCGGCTCTAATCGAAGGTTAACCACCAACAACGCTGCCAGCGGACGCCAAGGTAAAAACCGGTCATCGATGACTAGTTTCTTTTACTTATTTTTTCTTAGTTTTGCTTTCGCCCGCAATTCAATCGTCCAGTTGTTCATACGCGTGTAAGCTCTTAGAAGATATTAAGAGGCTTTTTTGCTCGTTGATTTCTGACACTCCTCGCTATGAGCATTCGATATTGAACGCCGATGGTGCTGCTGGGCGCGAATCGAATTCAATCAAATTGCTATTCAATTATGTGGCACATTCTTCCAACCTAGCTGGCCAGACGTGGCTCAATATGTAGGTCTCGGTGACGAATTCAGGTTCTTTTAATTACTAGCGAAACCCCAAATGATCGATTGTTCAAGATTCAGCGCAACAACGGCTTTCCAGTGGTGAAGAATGTTTGATATGATACTTTCTACTAGGTTACATGACTAGCTAGGTAGGGCTGTTGACCATGTTCGGATTTGTCATATTTTCGCTGTTTGTTTTTTTATGGTTCTCTATCCAGCCGTCCCAGACCCTGGCTCGTGCGGTCATGCAACAGCGTGTTCTGATGATTTATAGCCAATCGCCAACGACAAGGCCCCGGTGCTGGTTATTGGCTGTAGAAAGTTTTACGAACTATCTAGGAGACGGTGGCGTGTTGCATGTGTTCTATAAACTTGTTACGGGTAACCTCAACATGAGAGGGTATAATGCTTCGTTGCATTTCGGGAATGGAACATGCGTTTTTTTTTTCTGAGCAATGTATTTATATTTGCTTGACCAAGATAGATTAATAACATGGTTTTTTGAAACGTCACAAAAATGAATAATCCAAATCTGAGGCTTAGAATGGTCTAGACCAGTGGACTATATTTTGATATTATTTTCATAACATTTTACATGTTTCAATAAGATCAAATTTAACATACACAAAAGTAAAACTTCGTTGAAGAAAATCTCATGACTTTCTTGTACAGTCTCTACAGGCGACGAAACATTTCTGCTGCCACCAGCCGATGGTTTAAAGAATGTTGTGACATAAAGTTAAGTCGTTCAGAATTTCGTTGATTGCTGGCATAAATATGATGTTTATTATATGGAATCAAGTTATAAATGGATACTAACAACCCACAATAAAAGATTACCAAATCAGTGCCATTGCCATTTCTAAACTGTTTGCAACTGTCGTCAGAAATAGGGTGACATTTTTTCTTTCTATTCTCTATCCTCCGTCTTCGCTAGAACTGTACACATAAACTGTTAGTGGTGTGCGGGCATCATATTTCGCAGCAGGCAACAGTTCTGCAAAAAAAAAATGTACATTTACCACCTCTGGTCTAATTCGTATAGCCTAGCAAGTTCTACTACAAGATGTTCTGTAAATTTAGGATGTAGGCTCTAAATGTACCGTTAAATATGCCTCTCTATAAATATCGTACTCGGCAAAAATGCTACAGGCAGGGAACAAAGAAACATATTTTGGCTATGTTTTTCCAAAGTTGGTCTATTCACTTTCCTCTTCTCCTAGGCTAAATCCCTTGGACTTATCCATCAAATATTGTGCAACCCTTGCGCCATCTTTCTTACACTCTTTAATACACTCTTCAAACCCCTATAGTTTTTTAAGACCATCCCTGTTGGGCGAAGTTCTGGAAAGTTTGGCGGATTTTCCTTCTTCTGCCCAAAAAAACGATTGTTATGGCACGACGCCAGATCCGGCCAAAACAGAGTGTCGCCTTCGTGGAACCGGAGGAAGAGGCAGAAGACGCAATGGAGGCATTCCTCTTTATACATTTGGCCGTTGATGGTGGCGGTCGTTATGTACGGTTTGCTGAATTTACCGCATCCACTGATCGCCTGCCACACCAAGTACTTCTTCTCAAATTTGTCGACCTTATTCTTCCGAAACTTCTCCGGAACATCCAGGCGAGACTGCCTACGAAAAACTCCAGGCCGGGGATCTGCGTGGCGCCCACTTTAATGTACGTCTTGTCGACTATTGCGATGCGTTCCGGCTGCATCAACCCCTCACGGTACATCTTCTTGGCGTGGGATTTTGTCACCGTTTTCTGTTTATCGGGACGGTTAGGCGTCTTGCTTACCTTGAAGTCATGAAGTCCTGAACGAACCAGACGGAAAAATTGACCTTCTTGGTCACGTTCCGAATCGCATGTTTCGGATTGCAATTGAAGTAATCCCTCACCTTCCTTGCGTTCACGGGGTCGGTCGTCTTCGCTTTTTTCCGCTACCAGCTCATCGCTGGGACGTCCGGGTCTTCTTGAACGATTTTACCACACGGTATACGATCGAATTGTCACGGTATACGATCGAAAAAGTTTCGCGATTCACTTGTGGGACTTGCCTAGTTTTTCCACGACCGCGCCCAACATTTTTTTGTCTAAGCATTTCTTCCTTGGAAGCCATCTCGATAACCACTTGACAGATTGCGACTTTGCACATTAGTGTAGGAACCTCATTGACTCTGTAGCGGGCAGGATAGGATATTGGCTTGTCTTTTGATAATGTCCCTATACAGGATTCTGTGATTTGGATTGTTATAGGACTTTCCGATCGCTGGGAATACTTGCGAACGTTTGTGGTTTACATCAATAGCTTTTCACAATTATATCGCTGTAAAGCAAATGAACAGTTCTGGAAGAAGTTTACATCTGTAGATGAAACCAGCTCGTTCTTTGTTTTGCATAACTGGTTAAATTGGTTTTAAATAAATGATCTAATAGATAAATCGTCCAGCTCAAACTTTTGTAGAAGTAAGTGGCAGGATCATCATCATCATCACATGTAAGGCTTGTTTGCGACAAAATCTGAACACCCTTAAATACGTATATCTCTGGAAAACTTCATCAACGCGTGAAATATTTTGCAGACTGATAAACATATGTCTAAATCAATTTACGGTGATACTACAAGCTTGTAGACCGAAGATGGCGTCGAAAGAAGAGCAAGTGCGAAAAGCAATTGTGTGCGGTCGCAATGAAAATCCGAATCTGTCAGTAAGCGAACTTGCAAAAAAGTTTGGTTTTCCTGCAAGCACTGTCCATAACGTTCTAAAATCTTTTTGACAACTGCCAGGTAGGCTGGGAGTGGAACAAAAACGAATCTCAGAAACAACCAGAAGGACGCGAAGGTGAAGCAATTATTGCAGAAGAGACCAGATCTTTCGGTACGTACTGTGGCGAGAAAAATAAAAATGTCCCCAACTTTCGTGCATACTTCCAAACATCGGCAAGGTATGAAGTACCGCGCGACCGTACCGAACCGTAATGATAATCTGAATGTGACGGCTAAAACCCGGGCTTGCAAGTTGTATGGCGAATATTTGACGAAGTTTGGACGATGAAACTTATGTGCTGGAAGACTTCAATGAGCTTCCCGGTCTTATTATACTGCCACGGAGCGGCGTAAAGGAGCATTTCAAGACGGAGAAAAAGGCCAAGTTTCCCACAAAATATTTGGTTTCGCAGGCAATATGCAGCAGTGGTCGAGCAAACCTAAGCTTCATCACTACCGGAACGGTAAACAAGGAAATATACCGTGAAGAATGCCTAAAGAAGCGATTGTTGCCATTCCTACACCGCCAGCCATGACGCTTCCTCGCTGTTCTGGTCTGATTTGGCATTTTGTCAATACGCCAAAGATATATAGAATGGTATAAAGCGGTATAAAGAGAATGGAATCCATGTTGTACCGAAAGAGGCGAATCCACCTAACTGCCCGAAGTTGCAACCTATCGAGCGGTATTAGGCTCTCGTGAAGAGGGAACTCTCTTAATATAAACAACAAGCTATAGAAAACTATAGAAAAATTACGAAAATCTTGGACAAAAGCAGCTTAATCGGTTGCAGAAAAGTCTGCACAGACCCTATTGGCTCGAGTAAATTCAAAAGTTCGTAGTTTCTTCATGCAGTCTAATTAAGCAACTGTAATTAGTTTAAGATGACTAGTAATGCACAATTAAATGAATAAAAAGTGTATCTTGGAATGAACAGAAAATGTTGCATTTTTTTCGAGTACATTCTTTATATCAAGTGCAACTTAATACTATTTTCTTTAAGAGTGTATCAATTACTTTCTTCTCTCTTTTTTCACATATATACATTTTGCGACAATTTCATCTTTATCGGGAATTTTTATTGCTACTACTGCTTCGAATTGAAAAAAAAATTTTGAAGGATCCATTGCTGGTCATTGAACTTGTTGTCAAATCAACAGTAAATATATATATCGATAATGTTTTGAAAAACCATTTACTTCCCTTCGTCATGTAACACTATAATAATGCACCATACTGCTTCCAACAAAACGCCGCATCGTCCCGTCATGCGAAAGTTTCACAGGCTTGGTGTGAGGTCGTTGATAGAACGATCTGCCTCTTCACGTGATTCGAATCCTTTCGACTTCTATGCTTGGTGCTACATGCTGGGTAAACAGGGACATACCAACGGACTAACCGTGGACACTTGAAACGTTTGGTGAAAACACGGAACGACATGCCTCAAGATATAGTGCGTGCCAGCTGTGACTCTTCTTAAACATAACTTAATTTAGACAACTACTAAAGATATACCAAATAAGAAATACATTTAAAATTTAAATTCATGTAAGTTCCTCATTTTTATTACCATATACTTCACTGACAGGAATTTCCGCTCACCCTGTAGAATGTCGATTTATTGCTTTCATATTTTTTGTTTTTCTGTTGATCAGTTGAATTTTCCTCTTTTTTTAATAGAGTGAGTAATGACCCAATAACCACAGCTATATAGACCTAGGACTAAAGTAAATGCTTACTTATTAGAACGAGACACTGAAGAAGTTATTAGTACGAGACACTGAAGAAGTCTGCACATTGTAGACGAAATACGCGTATCTGTCGAAGATAAGCAAAGGTAGTTGGAATTAAATGGAGAATACTAACTTTTCTTCTAATTTCTAGTTTCATTAAATGTCACCAAACAGCAGTACTCGGTGAGACCATTCCAATTATCTAATCTAATTTAATCTCACACTAACGCAGCCAATTCTTGAAAGCATTCTGCAAAATGATGGTTTCTTGAATACATCATTTATCTTGTCATCGAGCAGGCCAACTGCGTAGTATGTGCCGCAGAGAGGATTCCAAGAAATAGAGCGATTCCAGAAAGATCTAAAATCGCTCTACTAATTTGCATCAAGGGAAGGAAGAAAGCGTTGACTTCCCGTAACAAACGCTTCCATTTAGAGTTAAACAGTGTGATAATTTGTATTTTGTCGTTGGGAGCATAGATGCTTGAAAGATTACCAAAAGCCTGGCAATAATTGTCAAGGTTATAGTACCTTATCTCGCTCTGTTTCTCTCTCTCTCTTTCTCTCTCTCTCTTGCTCTTTCTCTTTCTCTCTTTCTTTCTATCTGTTTCTCTCTCTCTCTCTTTCTCTCTTTCTCTCTTTCTTTCTATCTGTTTCTCTCTCTCTCTGTTTCTCTCTCTCTATATATATATCTCTCTGTTTCTCTCTCTCTCTTTCTCTCTCTCTCTCTATCTCTCTGTTTCTCTCTTTCTTTCTATCTCTCTCTCTCTGTTTCTCTCTCTATCTTTCTCTCTCTCTCTATCTCTCTCTCTCTCTATCTCTCTGTTTCTCTCTCTCTCTCTATCTCTATTTCTCTCTCTCTTTCTCTCTCTCTCTCTTTTTCTCTCTCTCTCTCTCTCCCTCTCTGTTTCTCTATCTCTCTGTTTTTCTCTCTCTATCTCTTTCTATCTGTTTCTCTCTCTATCTCATTCTATCTGTTTCTCTGTCTCACTATCTCTTTCTATCTGTTTTTCTCTCACTCTCTCTTTCTTTCTGTTTCTCTATCTCTCTCTTTCTCTCGCTCTCTCTCTCTTTCTCTCGCTCTCTCTCTCTTTCTCTCGCTCTCTCTCTCTTTCTCTCGCTCTCTCTCTCTCTCATTCCCCACACAACATTCATATAAAGTTGGATCTGTTTGGGTTTTCATAGTTTTTTTTATCCACATAGGATTGCATGGTCGGGATAGGTTTTTAAAAAAAATCAAGTGATTATGCCGGAAGGATTATTCTATGGTAACCGAATAAGCACCGGGTTTTCGAAATCAGCTCACATAATTTTTTTTGAAAATTTTCGTTAAAGTCCGTGTTTTTTGTAGTTGTCCGTGTCATTGTCATATTGTCAGTGATATTCTTGTCAGTGGGCGGCTACTTGGTCTTGTTCCAACCAGGGGCCGAGCTGCCTGGCAATCCAGGTTGCGTCGCCATGAGCCTCGGATTTCCTTCCACTGTGACCCTACTAACCTCCAAGCCTCCTACCTGATTCTTATATTGTTTCATTTTTTGTTCTACAAGTATACAAACATTTTCGCTCCTCTGCCAAAAACAGCCAAACCTAATGTAGAAACTGTGTGGTGATGCGTTCCAGAAAATTGCGGACCTATAATAAAACTCAGTTATAATAAAAGCAGAGATCGAAATTCTCACTCAGCTGGGTGAAAACCATGCTCTCTCACTCAAGCAGATTGTCGATGAGTAACGAACCGTTCACATTTTCATCTCTCCTTTTTCACCGATAATTCATTATCCTCTCTCTTGCATATCCGAAAATATCTCTCTCCAAAGCTCAACGAAAATATTTTCGCATGTCAGGTTTTTAACTGAAAACATGCTACCTAGATCGTATACGAGGAGCAAAAACCGAAAATAAGGCCAAGCCGGTGCACATGGATCATAAATGAAAAGCTTCTGAAATAAAATGCATCCCCCGATGTGTCGTTCCCCATGCCCCAAATGCAGATGTTGCTGGTGATATTGAAGGACAATATTAAGAAAAAGATACGTTTGATTTATAGTTTGCTTCAAGTATACAAACTTTTGTTTGCTCACAAAATGAAGAAAAATTGGCTTTTTATCGAATTATAATGTCAGAATAAAACAAGCATTAAGACTGGTGCATTTTCAGGTATCAAAAAGTAAGTGAAGTAAGTAAGTACAATAGTCTCTCTCTTCGCACATTCTCATCTGTTTCTCCAAGCGGGTGAAAAAGGACGTTTCTCTTCTCAAGTAGGCAAAAATTTCGGTCTCTGAATAAAAGTAATGAATTTAATAGACGATTTTTTGAATAGCAGTAATATAATTGAAATGATGCAAATTCAATATTGTATGAGAATAAGGACAGGTGTGGAATTAAAATTTAATATGCTACTACTAGTGGGTTCAAATGCACTTCTGGTCCACATCAACTCTGGCAACACTGGTTTGCATCTTTCCCGTTTGGGTAAAGGTCCATATAAGCCCTGGAACCTGGTAGTTATCAAGTTACCACAAGGTTTTGCCAATGCCCAGGGTACTCGGTGAGACCATTCCAATTATATAAAAAAACATAAAAGGTAAATATTAAATCGGCCACAAAAAGCACGCTTGAAAATCGGCTTCCTCTGCCGATTTATATGTTAACTTCAAAATTGTGAGAGTTAGAGGAGTGTTTTTTTTTCTTATATATCAATGGAAATAAAAGAAAAGCTGCTGCAGACAGTAGATTTTTTTTACAGCAGTATAGTTCAAAGGTGATTAATATCCGTTAGCGTAAGTTGTTACACCATAAATGTTCAGTTGGATCTTAACTATAGGTTGATCATTTATACTACTTACTTTCATATTAAGGCAAACGATAAATGAACTTGTACTTTGATTGTTTATTATTGACGGAAACGATGATGTTCATATTTTTCTAGAAATCTATAAGTCAAGTGCTACAGCTGAATAACGGGGCAGACCCGGTGAACGCAGCACATACTTTTTTTTTAATGTCATGGATTCCCGAATGGTGAACAAGTTTCCCAATATTCAAAACTTCTAAAAATCTCTTTAAATTCTTAGAAACTTCGTGAAGAAATTAGATTCTTTCGAAATTTCAGCCTCAAAGTGATTCACCCATAAATTCAGTGTCCTATTAGAAGTTTTGGTATGGTATCATTGTTTAATTGTTTGAAAAATGCTCTAATCATATTCACATACAAGAAAATTCATCGAAACATTTTCAAAGCTTGGTTACTCAGCTATCAATATATTCAGAATATATAAAATATAGAATATATCAACTTTTACAACATCCTAAATATTTAAACTGACATCGTCCTCACCGGGCCGTGGCCAAATGCTAAAACGTAGTCTAAATCCCTTACCTGATTCAAATTTTATGAACCCTCGTTAGGATAGTTTTTCCGTCTGCTCTTGATAAATAAAGACCCCCTAACGAAGGGGACTACGACGATGACAAGAAGAAGAAGAAGCCTGCACGACGAAAAATTATTATTACCGCCGGAAGCTCACGAAGGGACCATCTCGCTTCGCTCGTTCGCAACATCCGGAATATTAGATTATAGTGTTCATAGTTTTTCTATTCGCTTGTCCATGTTTAGTTCCAGTCGTCCCAGAGCAGATCTGCGACTAAAAAAGCTCTCCGCCCTTGTCAGCATCAACGGAATCACAATCTCTTCCGTGTGAAGGCCCATCGTGATGAAAGCATGATGTGTTGTTTTACCTCTCATTGCTAAACTAGAACCCGAATGGAAGGAGGAAAAAATATGGCAAGCAATAGGAAAATGAAATTAGCAAAAATTTGCAACCCCTGCCCCCGGAATGGTCTGAAGTTGAAACCAAGATGAAAGTTGTTTTCCGGCACAAGGGGAAATGAGATTTTCATATGTTATAATGCTCAGGCGGTGCTCCTAGTGAAAACCATTTTTCGCAAAAAAGGTAGAGAAGTTCTTTTGGTGTGCACATTAAGGTTGCAGGAGGCAGCAGCCAGCCAGCGGTGTGCCCGAAACAAGGTTAAGTTTTTCGGGGAGCCTTTCTGCCTTTAAGAGCAAAGTGCCACAAAGTGCATCAAGCTCTGCTGGTGTCGGTTTTGTTTTTGTTCGGGATGATGTTTTGTTTGTTGCAACGAGGTGCAAAAGTTGCACAGCAGCAATGGGATTTTCATAAGACGTGGGCGTTTGGTTTTTGTGCGGGTTAATTTGTGCTCGTTGCTCCTGGTGACATTGGGTGAAATTTTATTAATCTATTTTCTTCGTTCTTCTTTCTTTGCAGGTAAGCATCCAGTTATGGCGTAAATGGCATCTATTCGAATCTACGGTACGGTATTTATTCCAAACATTTGCCAACTATCCACGAGTTACATATATTGAAAATTCATTTCGTAACGACCAACAGAATCGGAACAAATATAGACAAATATAGACGTCTCACGAGAACCATTGTGTCAACATGTTTTCTTTCAATTTACTCGTGTATCAGCATGTCAACTTACTCGGCCTACCGTATTCCGCATCGATTCCACCTGTCGCTAGGAAAAGCAAGTATCCCCTAAGTGACAACCCAACCAACCTATTCACTATCTTATCTAGCAATTCTCTTGCGAGCTCCCTTATCAGGTCTTAGTCGTCTTTTATAATCCAATTGTGTACAATCAATTGCTCGAAGCATCACTCGGTCGATTCGCTGATTAATCTTTTCAAAGTCACTCCGCTTGACTACGAAACACCTCCAGGCACTCGGCTGTTTGGGCTTTTACATCGCACACGACTCGACTTGTCACCATAAAGTGTCACTTATCGAAGTTACGCTTACATGCCCCTCTCCCCCACCTGCTCCGATCCACCGTTTCTAACTTGACAATAATTCATGCCGTTCCGGTACGCTTCAGGTAAATTTACTCATCACCGAACAAATAAATACAGCAAACAGATTCAATTTAAATTATTTCGATCTGCCGCTCCTCTCGGGAGAAAGGTACGTATCAATTTCGGTCCCGCTAGAGCGAGACAGCTGCATGTCGATTTTGCTCCCGTTTTTGACAGTTACTAATTTCTGCCTCCATTTATTTTGCACTTACTCTCGCGCGCTGTCTAAGGGTCTGGTGAAGCGCGACGCGGGGTGCGGAGTGTTGATTTGGCATGCCCTGTGTACTCGTCGATAGGAGGCAAAAGGAAAACATTCTTCTTCGTCCCTCGTCGGGTGATTATGAAGAGTCGGCAAGGCATGAACGGACGGATGAAGACGACAACGACGACGTCGTCGTCGGTGGCGTTGGGCAATACAGAAATGTGCAAATCTATACAGGAAAACATGGTTGCTCTTCACATCACATTTCGTAGTAGCTAGGCTGGGCTGGGTTGGGCTGGGCTGAGCAGCGTCAGGGCTGGTACTGATTGGGATGAAGGTGATGCAATTGCGATGCACATTAGTCGGAGCGATGAATGTATTGAAATCTAGCGGATTGAGTTCAGGGTTGAATTCTGGTTGCGGTTGATGCCTTCCCTGTCTTTGTTTGGAAAAAAGTTTGGGTTGGTGAAATGTATTGGAAAGGTTAGTATTTATTAACCAGTGGTTGGGCCTTAATAATTAAATCAACACTGGTCTTGTACGATACCGGATATAAGTAGAGAGTGTAGGGGATATACGATCACTTCACATGTAGTTTGATTAACGCATGTACATGGAGATAAAACTACATTCAAAACCGTATTGTCTAACAACATCTCATCTATGCTTCTTTAATACCGAAATTTGTACAAAGTGGCCCACTTTATTGACGGTTGTGAAAACAAGTCAATAAAACCTTTATAAGACCATACAGATTTTAAAAATATTCTACTGAAAGATTTTATGACCACTCGAGAACCTTTATAAAACCTATCGACTGCCATGAAAACCAGCATACGGTCAAATGGACTCAGCTGTCAAACTTTACTGTGATATCGTGGTTGGTTTTTGTTATTCTGCTTTGTTCAATTCTTTGCTCTTCAGAATCATTTAGCAGTAAATAATATTTAAGAAACTTAAGTGTTGCGGGAAGTTTTGTTTAGTAGCAAAATGTCAGAAACAAATTAAGTTTTTACAGCGCATCCTAGTCCAAATCATATGCGCATTTAATTGTATGGTAAATGTTGGCACGATAAGAGCCGAAAATTAATGCGCCTCGGAAATTTTGCGAGTTGACAACAACAAAAACAAACATATTCGATAAATTAATAATGAATTTCCCGAAAATGTATGGAATTCAATAAAGTTATCAAAAGGAATGCCAAAATTGGTCGCCGATATACAATCATCTGTATCTCGGAAACGGATTGACGTACAAATATGTTCAAAACAAAGGTAATTCACTGTATTTTAAAAAAGGAAAACATATCAATACATACATAAATACTTCTTTATTCCTCCCATCAAACGCTGCACACCTCCGGAGTCAACTTCCTTGGCACATGTGTTCCACATTTTGGTCATCTGAGTCGCGTCCCGAGCCGTTTTTCCACTTTTCTTAAGCTTCCGCTTCATTATTGCTCAAAATCTCTCGATGGGCTGGAGCTGCAGGCAGTTGGGTGGATTTATGTTTTTATTGATGAAATCTACGTTATTATCACGATACCATTGGAAGACTTCCTGGCTGTAGTGGTAACTCGCCAGATCTGGCCAAAACTTCACGGGACCTTTATGGGCTTTAATGAAAGGTAGTACTCGGTTTTTGAGGCATTCTTCCTTGTACAGGTTCGAGTCCATCGTCTTATTCGTCATGAACACTTTGGTCTTTGCTCCGCAGCTGCATATCCCTTGCCAAATCATCCGTTTTTTTTGGCAAATTTGTCCATAAAAACAAACTTAAACTTCGCAGGAACATCTCCTCGTGCCGTCGCCATGTAGAATTTTTTGGCCAGGATTTTGACGTAGGTTTCATCATCGATGAGCAGGCATCGTTGGTACTTCGTCAAAACCTGCTGGTACAATTTCTGAGCTCGATTTTTGGTGACGAAACTTTGCTTCAACGTTCTGTTTGGTTGCTTGCTGGCTCGATAAGAACGATATCTTGCTCGCAAACGAATTTTTCGAACGGTACTGCGATGACTACTATAAAACTATTTGTTCATATTGTTTGCCGTTTTAAAACCACATGTAACATAACATAAGTTTTGTTTTCTTTCCAAAAAGGTGGCGTTTCGTTTAGAGCACCCACGGAAAAAGACCAATCAATAATTCCAACATTAAAAACTAAGTGTTTTAAACTCGGCCAAAAGATGTACTTTTATACTTTAATAGAATCTTTTAACTGAGTTTCAGATAATTAGGCCAACAAAACCCCTCAAGACGAAGAGAATTATTTTGTTCCGAAGTAGGGCTTAACCCTACATAATTTAGTATGGATAACGAGTGTCTTTAAAACTCTCTAAAAAAGGGTTTCTGAAAAACGTGAAATTATTGAACGAACATGAAAATGTGACAATCCATACACAAAAATTTGAATGTCCATACTAAAATAGTGATAAGGCAGGGGGGATCTAAAAAGTAACTTTTTGCGTGACAAAAGCCAAAGATCTAACGACCGCGACCTCAGCTGAAATTATTTTACGTGCTGTCATGTGTGCCTTATGACAGCTTATTGCTTACAAGCTAGATCATTTTGGCTCTGCACTTTAAAATAAAGGTTACTGCATGTTAATTGCTCAGTATTTTTTTCCTGGTTTTTCGCTTAGCACGGTTCTTTTTACTGTATCGATGTTACGCAACGTTCTGCTGCTCTGCACAATTCACCCCGACACAACCCGGGGAAATTAACCAAACCGAATTTGTGTTTTACATGCTATTATTTCCCAAAAACTGGTCAATGGTTTATCGCCAATCCGTTAGGAAAACGCTTTGATCAGCGTGGCACAAAAATACACTGACATGTGGCAACGCTGCATATGAGCTGAATCTTGAAATATGTTTTTTTTTCTCTCCTTCTCTATGTCTTTGTCGCTTTCGTTCTCTTAACATTAGAACTATTCTCTGACATTTATGACAACGTGCAGGTACGTTCATCTTTGATTTGGATGAAAATTTGCACATTTCTTCAATATGGAAAAAGGCTAACTTTTGAAAAGGATGCTTAAGACATATATCGTTTTTTCAATATATCATTGCTCAAAATCCACCGGTGGTATTGAAATAGCGTCTGAAAAATTGTACAGAACCAATGAAAATTTATGAGAATGCACTGAGGAAACAAATATATTGATTTTTCATAGCATCAAATATAAAACAAGTTCACTTCAATAACATTTTTAAATTAATTTTATGCAAATTTTTGAAGCATAGTAATAAGACAAAAGTGCTAGTTGTTTAAAATTTAATGTTGATGAAAAGATGGAAAACCCGACTTACTCAAGAAAATATCGTTTTTACAAAATGTAATCATCATAACCAATTTTTTTAAATTCAAATCATTTTAAGACAGATAGAAAAAATTGATGCTTAAAAATTTGTTACGTCAGCTGTTGATTCTTAAAAATAGTTGTGTATCAATCACTACAATCTACTATCCCGAATGGTTTTTTTTATTAATCCGACTGTAGTCTAAATGAATGTATTTAAACTTGCCTAGATTGTAGTGTTGACGCAGTTATTTTATTTTTGAAAGATCTGGAGGTTCTCCAAAGTCGAAGAGTTGACAACTTCTTGTCAACTCCAACTCCTCCAACGAAAAGGTACGAACACATGATGTCAGTGGCTCATTAAAATCGTAAGCAGTTCGATGGAATCTGGTCAGCAGTAGAGATGACGATCTAAGTTGTCTTCGCTCTCGGAAGTCAATGCAAGACAGAAGTGCAGGTGCGTCAATTTCACCGTTCTCTATCTCTGCGATAAGGGTAGCTTGTTGAATATTTCGGCGACGGTGCAGCGTGTCGAGTCCAAGAAGCCGACATCGTTCGGGAAACGGAGGGAGATCTTTAAGAATACCACTGGGTAGGCTTCTGAGTGCAATACGTATGAATCTACGTTGAACACGTTCAATTCGTTCAAGAGACGAACCAGCCACTGGTTGAAAGTCTCTCAAATAAATACAAACAACAACAACAACGTTGAATTCTGAGGTCACATGACAATTGATACGGGTCCAAATCACAGCAGCGTGTTCAAGAACCGGTCGTAGAAGTGCACAGTAGACTTCTTTGAGGCAGTAAGGATCGGTGAAATCACGGGAGATCTTAGTGATGAATCCCAACTGTCGTGAAGCTTTTTTGATGATGGTGCTGATGGGCTGATTGAATGTAAATTCACTGTCAATTCACCCAAATCACTGACCTGATCATCGCGCTCGAGAACAATCCCATCAATTTGGTAGTTAGAAGTGATGGGACGCATTGATCGGTGGAACGTGATAGCAACACATTTAGTAATGCTTATCACGAGTTTATTCATCTTACACCAGGTCTGTCCCATCTATAAAAAGGGCGACAAGCTGGATTGCTGCAATTATCGTGCAATCACGTTACTGAGCGCTGCCTACAAGTTGCTCTCCCAAATACTATGCCGCCGCCTGTCACCAATTGCGAAGGAGTTTGTGGGGCAATACCAAGCGGGATTCATGGGTGCCCGCGCTACTACAGAAATACAGTGCTGCAGAAATGTTGCGAATACAACGTGTCCACACATCATCTTTTCATAGATTTCAAATCAGCGTATGATACAATCGATCGAGACCAGCTATGGCAAATCATGCACGAATATGGATTTCTGGAAAAACTGACGTCGTTGATCAAAGTAACGATGGATCGAGTGATGTGTGTCGTCCGAGTATCAGTGACGCTCTCGAGTTCCTTCGAATCTCGGAGAGGGTTACGGCAAGGTGATGGATTGTCGTGTTTGTTGTTTAACATTGCACTACAGGGTGTGATTCGAAGAGCTGGGATAGACAACTAGTGGCACGATTTTCAGGAAGTCTATCCTAGTATTTGGTTTCGCCGACGACGTTGATATAGTAGCACGTAACTTTGAGACGATGGCGGAAACGTACATCAGACTTAAGGCTGAAGCTGGTAGGATTGAGCTTGTGATTAATGCGTCGAAAACAAAATACATGAAGGGAAGAGGCTCACGAGAAGACAATTTTAGCCTCCTAGCACGAGTTCAGATCGACGGTGATGAAATCGAGGCAGTAGACGAATTCGTGTATCTGGGCTCATTGGTGACCGCCGATAACGACACCAGCAGAGAATTAAAAAGGCGCATTATGGCTGGCAATCGTGCCTACTTTGGACTCCGAAGGACGCTAAGATCGAACAAAGTTCGCCGAACCACAAAGTTGACCATCTACAAGACATTAATTAGACCGGTAGTTTTCTACGGCCACGAAACATGAACATTGTGGAGGACCAACGCGCCCTTGGAGTCTTTGAACGGATGGTGCTGCGTACCATCTACGGTGGAGTGCAGATGGAAGACGGAAGGAGTGGAGGAGGCGAATGAACCACGAATTGCACCAGTTGCTGGGAGAACCTCCCATCGTACACATCGCTTAAATCGGTCGACTATGATGGGCTGGGCATATCCTAAGAATTTCGGACGACAGCCCCGTTAAATTGGTTCTCGAAAACGAACCGACGGGTACAAGAAGAAGAAGCGCGCATCGAGCAAGGTGGATCGATCAAGTAGAAGGCGACCTGCGGACCCTCCGCAGAGAGCGAGGCTGGCGAGTGACAGCCATGGACCAAATAGAATGGAGACAACTTTTGTGTACAGCAGAGGCCACGCCGGCCTTAGTCTGATTGGTAAGGTAAGGTCGAAAACATGCCCTGAAGCCGATAGCAACAAAGCAGTATCGTTCAAAAACAGTGCAAATAGCAAGGGCCCCAGGCTACTGCTATGTGGTACACCTGAATTATTATTAAACGTACTGGAACCAGCTGAATCAAGCTTTACGCTCAGAACACGACCCGTCATGTTGCTTTCCAGCCATACCACAAGTCGTTCTGATGCACCTAGACGGGATGGTTTGCACAGAAGTATTCTGTGATCAATGACGTCAAAAGCGGCCTTCAAGTCTGTATATACGGCGTCCACTTGAACTTCAGCTTCAATCTGCGTAATACTAAGGGTTAAGTTCAGAAGGTTCTTTGTTACAGAGCGGCCTGGCATAAATCCATGTTGATTGTTTGAAATGTATTTCTGGTACACCCAAGAATGACAATAGGGCCTGTTCATAAACCACATAGACTCATTTTTGAAACTCTCAGACCCCATCATCCCCCCTTCGTAGACTTTTCTCTATACATTTTTTGAAATTTTGTATGGAGCGTAGGCTACGTGGTTTATGCACAACCTCTTACGAACGATTATCTCGAATAGCTTCGATCTCGCAAGGAAGCAGCACAGCGACAAAAGATAACAGTCGGTACACCAGCTTTTCAGTTTCCTAGAAGCAGCAATGGTCACGTCCGATGTGATGGAAAAGGTGTTTAGGTCACATACATCAACAGGTAAATTAGAAGCTGCCACTTCAGCTTCTTGTTGAGATTTGAGGCCAGCGAAGAACACAGATGTGAAATGCTTGGCAAACAGTTCGCAGGATTCGTCAGCTGAAGATGATTCTGATTCGTCTAGAAATACATTTGACGGGATGGAATAGCATTTCGTCTTAGAATTCACATAACTCCTGAAACTTTTTGGAGTACCGTGTTGTGTTTTTGCAAATCATTTGACTGGGGATCGGAAGCTTGAAAGTGGAACAAATCGTGAAGTATGCTCCAGACAAATGGACAAGAAGGTGGTAGCCATTATTGCGAAAAATCACTTCTGTGCGAAATGTGGCCCGCAAAGTTGGGAAGTCAAAATCATACGTACAAAAAGCGAAGCATCGGCATGGATTGAAGGCGCACAAAGTGAAAAAGGTGCCCAACCGTGATGAAGAGCAAAATTTCACAACAGAAAGTCGTGCTATGGAGCTCTACACCAATTTTTGGCAAGTATTTTCTTGTATCATGCTGAACATTTCAGGACAAAGAAATATTTGATTTGGCAGGCCATATGTAGTTGTGGTCGAAATTCTAACATTTCTACCGTTACCAGAAGCCACAACATTTCAGCTGTTTTAGCTGTCCTGAAATATTATAAGGTACAACAGAAAAACTATGGGCCAAAAACCGCCAATCCACCAAACTGTCCAGAACTTCTCCCAATAGAGAAATACTGGGCAAATGGTACCTATGATTTTAAGAGCAGCTGGAGAATCGTCGCGGCGGGCGTATCTGAGGATACCTGATAGTGTTAGTGAAGTTCGAGAATTTCACAGAAAGGAGGATTTACATCTCAATCAACTGTTTCTAATGTAGATATAACTCTATTGTTGTGAAATAAACAATCGTTTTTGTGGAATTATGTGTAATTTTTCGAAAATTCCTAACGAAAATAAAGTGCACAAGGATCGAAATGAGCTTGAACATAGTTTCAATAATTAAAATGGACTCAGCAAATTCTACTATTCGATGTTATTTAACATTCCGTTTTTCCTTTGAAAGTTTTAGCCAAAACATCGTGGTTTTAACTTGTTGTTTGTTTTTAATCAGATTTTTAGATTAACTAAACAACGTATTTTTG
This sequence comes from Aedes japonicus, assembly GCA_034211315.2. Lineage (NCBI taxonomy): Eukaryota > Metazoa > Arthropoda > Insecta > Diptera > Culicidae > Aedes > Aedes japonicus. The sequence continues at coordinate 902,789 of JASCZW010000415.1, read as the reverse complement.
AAACTTGAGCTCCTTTAACAGGTCTGATTTTTGATCACGAGACTACTCTGTTATCACTATTTGCATTGTAGTGAATTTATGATAAATCAATATTAACTTCTGGCAAGTATCCTTTCCAATCACGTTCAATTCTAGCAATCAAGTCTTACAATCCGCCCGAACTATAATTTCGCTTCATGAACATCAATTCAGCGATTCAAAGCTTGGCTCTCATAGCTTTATAGTTTTTTGAGTATTTTTCGAATTATTTAACTTTTGATTCCAGCTATCTACAAATTACAAGTCTTGTATAAAGTTCACTGGACAAAGGCATTTGTAGATTATCATAATTTTGACTTATAAAATGATGAATAAAACATTTTTGGTTGATGCAAAACATGAATTACCCGATTCCCATTGTTATAGTGAATTATAAATAAACTCATCACATAGCTCTAGAGTTTTCCTGAGACCAGTCTCTAAAGGTGAAAGCATCGATGCCTGAGATGGCTACGTTTGATTTCGTTTTAGGATTTTTGGCTTTGAAGATGTTCTCTATTGCCCCGAGCACAAATGAGGAAAAACTGCACTCATCGAAGGATCCTAACTAATGAATTAATCAAAAAAAAAAAAAAAATAATCGAGGGTTGATTGCCTTTCATCAATTCTCAACATTCATAGTTTTCTTTCAACCCGTTCTCTCAAGGTAAACAGAACCCCAATTCACAATGCGTACCCTAATTGCGGTTGCTTGTTCAAACCGACGGTAAGACGCCGGCGTTTTGCGCAACGGCTTCCATCTTTCTTCTAAGAATTTCATACTTTATAATCTCGCATTCCAATCAGTTTTCCGAATTCGATTTCCCTGTATTCTTCCGTCATCGAAACCGATCAGCATGCATTGTGGCATCTGGTCCGATCAATCTGTTGGTTGCTGTCTGCCTGCCTGCCCACCTCTCAGCCTTGTCAGTAGCAGTACGCAAATATTCCGTTCCAGACCAGACAGCAACAGGAATTCTCCAAGCAATCACTAGTGGTCCGTTTAATTGACTACTTGACTTGACTGCTCCTACTTGGCGTCGTCGTCGTCGTCGTCGTTTTCGTCATTATAAACCAGGCACCAATACACAAACACACACACTGAGCTCGTTTAGGAGAGATTCTATCGCACGAATGAAAGCGCAGCGTATATTTCGTTTCCGATTGAACCGCCCATCTCTTTTACCCTGAAAGCATCCCAAAACTACGACCAACACCGAGCGGCACTACATCATTTTAATGTTGTACATATATTTCACTTTTATTGGTTAGATAATATTTATAAATTATTTTATTTTCTTTCGACGTGTGCAGTAGGAATACGAACGATGTAGAACGGGACCGCAGCCGCTTTGAGTCATGTTTTCCGAACACTCCAATTCCTGAATTTGCTACTCGGAGCTGGGAGTGATAGTATGCAAAACGTGCCCAGAAATGCGATTGGTAAACTGAACCTACTCGTCCTCGGTCTTGGTTCAGATTCTGGTTATGGTCTTTCTAATGCACACAAGTTGCAAGGTTAGGCACAGCTACCAATTATAAGATGCGGGGACGAGGAGGGGCCAGGTGACGAGGCGTGTAGAAGTTTGGCGTTCATCACTAATGGCACATCAGCAGCCGTAGTAGCTCGTAACAGCTGTTTGTTCGATGATGGCGGTAAACATGTGAAGTAGATGCATTTCTGGATCTGTGAAGAAGGCGGCAGAAGATGCTGTGGGGGGACTAAGATAAAGTACACTAGTTCGGCGATGGTGATGGAGAGTGAACTGCCGATGGGGAAACCACGCGGTGCATCAATAGCCGGGTGAGAGCAGTATCGCTAGGGTTCATCATCATCAGAAATATTCGCTAGCGTAGTTGGAAGGGTTGTAGTAAATACATCGTTTGGGATGGGTGGCTACGTGATGCATGGTGGCCGGTTCGAGAAGATTGTGTAGTTTCAGGTCAGAAATAAAGTCAACCGTGTGGGGGAAAAATTGCATGCTATTGATTTTTTAAGTTATCTGCCATACAATATTCAAATTCATGCATTGGTGTTGGCAAAGTAATCTCTCAATTAGGAACTGTAGAAGTGCGCTTAGAATACTAGGTTGAGAAGCAGCTCGTTTAATGAGCGTCAAAAAAATCAGGAAGCAGAAGTTATTACTTTAATCTCTTTGAATTTATTTCCTTAAAGTAGGCTATGTGAAAGCATCAGCAGTTTTGCTGTAATCTTTCCTAAGACGAGTCCATTTCATTTTTATGGATAAGGTAGAAAAGGGACATTCGCAGCACTACAAGAATCCTAGAGAGTTTGGGCTGTTTAGTGGAATACCTGTAACTAGAAATGGAGAAGAAAAAATAGTATTTTCCATTTAATTCCAACTACTTTTGCTTATCTTGACAGATACGCGTATTTCGTTCAGGCTTGCTCAGTATCGTGTACTAATATTAGTCTATTAGTTATTAGTTTTCGTAGTGGATAACTTAACAGTACTAATAAATAACTATACAAGAAAACTTACATTTTGCTAAAACTATTGAAATTCATGAAGAACTTCTTAAGAACTTTTTAAATTTTTCGATACAATCATTAAAATTCAAGAAAGAAAAAAATACAAAATCATCTACTATCTACAAATTATATTTACAAATTCTTTCACGAAAACTCAGATCTACCCAAATAGGGATTTTTCTTGGTTAAAACACTATTGGTAGAAAATCCAGTGAAAAGCCACTGAAGAAATGGACTCCGAACCGACTGACAAATGAAATCCGCGTGGAATTCGGAATGAAGAATAGCTTAGGAGTGGAGAAAGAAAGGGTGCTAGGGATAGACACGCGTGGCACGATCTTTTGGAAGTCTGTTCAACTATTTGGCTTTGCCGACGACGTTGATATCGTAGCACGTAACATTGAGACGATGGCGGAAACGTACATCAGACTTAAGGCTGAAGCTGGTAGGATTGGGCTTGTGATCAATGAGTTGAAAACAAAATACATGAAGGGAGTAGACACGTTGGTCGAGGAGACAATGCTGGTCTCTTACCACGAGTTCAGATCGACGATGATGAAATGGAGATAGTAGACGAATTCCTGTATCTGGGCTCATTGGTGACCGCCGATAACGACACCAGCAGAAAGATACAAAGGCGAATTATGACTGGCAATCGTGTCTACTATGGACTCCGAAGGACGCTAAGATCGAACCAAGTTCGCCGAACTACAAAGTTGACCATCTACAAGACATTAATTAGACCGGTAATTCTCTACGGCCACGAAACATGGACATGATAGTGGAGGAACAACGCGCCATTGGTGTCTTTGAACGAGGTGCTGCGTACGATCTACGGTGGAGTGCAGATGGAAGACGGAACGTGGAGGAGGCGAATGAACCACGAATTGCACCAGAGAACCTCCCATCGTACACATCGCTTAAATCGGTCGACTGTGATGGGCTTGGCATGGCGTAAGAATTTCGGACGACAGCCCTGTTAAAATGATTCTCGAGAACGAACCGACGGGTACAAGAAGAAGAGGCACGCAACGAGCAAGATGGATCGATGAAGTAGAAGGCGACCTGCGAACTCTCCGCAGACAGCAAAGCTGGCGAGGTACAGCCAGGGACCGCTACAATGGAGACAACTTCTGTGTAGTAGAAGCCACACCGGCTGTGGTCTGATTGGTAAGGTAAGGAGAAAGAAAGGGATACGGATACAAAACTCCCTTTGGATACTGTTTTACACGGTCTGAACACGATATGTTCACTGCTTTCTTCATTTCTCAAAATTGTCCGTCTTCGCACTGTTGGGATCTTTTTGCAAATCAGAGGATCAAATACTTACTTGTCACAACGGCATTACTTGACTTCTGATGCGAGGAATTCATAACAATTGCGTGGCAGGATCAAGGTGAAGAATGCGAAGAGATATATGGTGCTTTTTCTAGCACGCGGCTTGTAGCCGTGAGGTCAATTTTTCCTAATTATCGTACTTAGACTATAATCTAAATATGTGTGGTCCAAATCGCCTTCCCGGTTTTATAAACAAACTTAGAAATAATGAATTTTACACGAGACGTACCTAATTCATGTTTGTAAAAAGTCGGAGATGGTAAAGACATTTCTTGTGTCAAAGTATGTCTCCTAAAACTGACACATACGCAATTCAACGAAAGATGTGTTAGATTGAATTTATTTTCTCATCTCTTTCAACTCATTCTTATGTGCTAGAGGATGCTTCCATGTGTCGGTTTCATGGGACAGTCATTTACTTGACATTTTTAGAGTACGAAGAATTGCTTCTTTTCTCGGTGAAAATCCCCATCACACTTTGTGAGAGGCTCCAATAGCATCCTTACTGTTAGTTCAAATCGGCTTTCTAGCATTATTAAGAATTATTTGTTTTCCCAATGAATAACCACCATCAAACTTTGTTAGTGGCCCCAATAGCATCCTTACTGTTGGTAAGGACTTAATTTGGTCCAAATCGGGTTTCCAGCATTATTAAACATCACCTTGTTTTCCCAATGAAAAACTTCCTCTCGAAGATCATGGTTGTCACCTTGTCGTAGGTGAGAGGGCCCATATCATGCAAAAGGCCGTCATGGGGGACCAAGAACATTTTCATCAATGGTAGCATCACACTCTCCTTTCTTTAAATTGCCACGTTGTAGTACGTTTATTTAATGGCACTGAAAGAGGTGTGATGCTGGCGGGTTTAGTCGCAATTCACTCTTAGACGAAGCTAGGAACAATCTACAAATACACTCAGTAGCAAAAAAAAAAAGCCGAGCAAAATTTTCCTTCCACTTTGTCACTTTGTCAATTATCAATATTTTTAGCTGAAAATTTCACAACACTATAACCAATGAATAGACGAATTCACCTCAGCCTTTTTTTTGCACCGATATTTCAGCAAGATCAATATCGGGTGAAAAGGGGAAATACTTATGTTGGTGCGTCAACTTTGACGCCAGCTGTAGTCCAAACCACTTGATAGAAACAGTTCAAATTTTGTCCATTTAATTTTATGTATTTTATGTTTCAAGCTATGGAGAAATTTATAATACGGTATCTAAATTTTTCACAGAAATACGGATTTTTGAAATTGCTATGTCCAAAAATGACTTTTTTCACATATGTTTTGATAACTTTTATAAATTTTATCAACATGAAATTTTGGTCACATAAGGTACATTGGTTATAGTGTTGTGGAATTTTCAGCTAAAAATATTGATAATTGACAAAGTGACAGAAGGTTGAATAACGCGTTTTTTGGAAGGAAAATTTTGCTCGGCTTTTTTTTTGCTACTGAGTGTACTTGATATCAATTAATTCAGGAAATCAACTAAAAGTGCACTTTTCATTTGCTTGACACTTCTTTCATTATTGTTTTTTCTCTAATTGTCATTGATGAAACATCAAATATAGCTGATACAGTTGGTATCATGGTTGTGAACAAGTAATAATATGTCCTGATGTTTCAAGTGCAAAACATTCTACATTCAAATAAATATTATAATTTAAATGTGCGTTTTATGAGACAATCGTGATCAAATCACTAACTATAACAACACATTATTTAGCTTGGGATCAGACCTTTTGAATTTAAGAAAGGTCACCGAAAAGCGTTACTTAAATCACACGCTGACAAAGAATTAAAGGCTAAGATTTTATGAAAAAAGCAGGACGCGGGGAGTCCGCTTTGGGAGGCGAGTAATCTTGAGGCCATAGAATAATTCTTCTCTTAATCGGTTAGTTCTGCTCCAGAATTCTCTTGAATTAAAGTCATAAAAATAATGACCCAGACTCACAACTCAATAAAACGCAACAGTAAAATGTAACGTGTCTGTAAGATCCAAACATCACTTTTGAACTATTTTTGTTTTAGTAGTTTCTGCAGAAAGATCAAAATAATGACTTTATAGAAAGTGTGATTTCAGAATTCACTATATTTCACTATAGTGCGAAATTGTGATTAACCGATTTTAGGGTCTTATTTTTGCAGTATTTTCACCGGTCCAAAAAGTCTAACTACCCACCATAACCTATCAGTTGCCTTCCAATGCCATTACCGTTCCTTCACCATCGGATTTGCACTGACTTGCGCTCTTGTTGCCCCAACAAACCGTTCAAAATTAAAAATTAAAATGAAAATCACCTTCTTTTCCCAATGAAAAACCACCATCACACTTTGTGAGCGACCCCAATAGCATCCTTACTGTTGGTTTAAATCGGTGCATCTACCAGCTGCCATTGTAACGATGGGTCGTCACCGCTTCTGTCAGCTCGAAGCTCGAATATATATCGTTCGCTGCTGCATATGATACCTCGGCTGCTCGATTTTGTAATCTGTGATAGGGAAATCATGTTTGATGAATTTGGTATGGAAACCGAAATTATATCACGAGCTCTCATTTGTGTTCTTAAAAGTTTAATTTTAACAATAAGGTTAATTTAATGTTCTAGAATATTCGTAGAAAAAATTCCTATAGTTTAATGGAAAATCTAAGAAATTTTAACGAGGAAAGTATAAATTATTATTGTTCAAAAGCTGACCATTTCGTTACGCTCCCAATTTTAGATTTTCCAATTTGTAACCCCAGCACAACAATTGTAACAATCAGGACCTACGTTTGGAATTAGTGAAGATCTCTCTGTGCGCATCTTGCACTATGATCTTTGAACTGAAAGTAGTGTAATATGCCTCGAAATCGTTCTGTGAATAGGGTTAAAAACTTTTCGTTTCGTGATTCGTAAGCGTGATTGCTACTTGCCACCCCCGTGGATCTGGGTTCAATCCCAGTCGACGTAGGTGGTTTTTCTGAGGCGAAAAAATCTGGACACGTCTTCCTTCCGAAGGGAACTAAAGCCGTTGGTCCCGGCTCATATTCATGAATCGATAGGTTGGGTCCAGATGGTGGAGTCGTCTTCCTGGCGTCGGTGATTGTCAACATGTAAGGACATAGGCCGACGGAAAAAAATCTTCAAAGCTGCTTCTCTGTGTCGAAAATAGGGCACCGAAGTATACATGACTTTTTCATAGATTATAGTATTTATACCATATCCAAATCGCCCATTAAAAGCACCAAATCCACAAATTCGCATTTTACCCAAAATTGTCCAACACCACGCCACGATCAAGGTTCGTCGCTTGTGCTTCTGAAGCAAACTTTAATTTTAATTAAATCCTCCGTTACTTCTACCTACCTAGTTCGTACAAGTCCCCTCCACCCCCGCGCGTCACACCTTAAGGCTGACAGTTCTAGTTTTATTTTCCTATATATTTTTTCCAAACGACTTTCTTTATCTGTTGCAGCACTACATAGTGTACGCTATTAGTGCCGCAGGTTTAGCCCGGCAGACAACTCCTGCATGGCGCTAATGGCACTTGAGCTTAACTTTGTATATTCTGCTCAAACCCAACCGCACCGGTGACAGTAGGTATGCGGTCGGTGTGTAGGAATGTAAATTTTTACGGTCACAGGTAGACCTACCCTACTCTCTGCCCTACCCCCTATGGATGGATATGGGTTTGTCTGGTTGGTCGTGTTAGGTGTTGTAGAAAAGTTAGAAGTTGTCGTCCTACAGATAAGAGTATAGGGTGTTTGTGCGCCGGTATTATTGCTAATGGGGTGCTAGATGGCGAAAAGACAACGGGAACAACTCGCATCTACGGCATGAAAAAAAGAGCGAAGCACTAATGAGACATTTCGAGAGGACACTTTTGCGTCGTTTCCACAAGGGTAAGCGGTTTTGTTCCGCCCAACTTGGAGGAACACTTGATGGGATAATGATTATTGCTGTGCTTGGTTGCGCAATTTGTCTGCTGCTGTATGCGAGTTGTCTAAACAAGTGGATTCAAATGAAATATAGAAAGGCTTATTAATTTCGAGGTGCGTGTTGGTTTTTCTCTCATCACATTAGTATCACAACTCAATAAATTCGCACACCACCGTAGGGGCTTAGGCCGATCGTAAAAGGGAACACACTTCTGGTCGCATTGGTTTGTAGTCATTCCGCAATCGAGTCGAGCGTCCCAAATTGATATCTTGAACGTGTGTGGGCGGTTCAACAGGTTCTCAATTGGCCGGAACCGGTTTTGCCGAAGCTTGTAACGAAACAGAGAAGACATTCTTAACTCCTAAATCACGCCTGCATTTGAATGGCCATTATTTATTATCGATAGCACTTTAGGGACATTTGCCGGGCGAAACTAAATCGAAGCCACCAGGAAGACGCGTGGATTATAACTGTAGTAGCAACAAAATGCGAATAAACCTGAACTCGACCGAACGACGGCACAGGAACGAAGATACCATGGTGCATTTCTGTGTTTCGTTTGAATTGGTCGTAAATTGCGCGAAACGTATCGTAAGATGCAATGTGCGATTACCGATCCAAATGCGCGAGGTGCTAGAGTAGTGGAGCGTCCAGAACTATAATGATGGAAAAAAAATTAGTGAACCAGTTGGTGTCGATCGACAGCGAGTGGCGCGTCATACGAAACCAACGCATTCCCCAAGCCGTTCAAATAATAAACATATAATGAACTACGAATAGCATTTGGTTACGTAGTTTCTCGCATGAAGCAAACCAAAACAACAACAAAATGCTAACCCGTTGCAATGCCGCGTGGTCAATTCCGGTCGCTGGTTAAATGCATTTGACTTTAATGCCACTGCCATATCAACCACCCACTTATCTGATGGATTCTTAGCTTTTGCAGTTCATGACCACGTAAGAGCAGCCAACTGTAATACTGTTCCTAAGAATGTGCAAAATACAAGAAAGTAAGGCGTTACCTTCAATATCGGCAATCGGAGTTGAGTCGAGACCATAACTATAACAAACCACCTTCCATACGCCGACGTTCGTGTGCTACTCAACAGTAAATATAAATGAGCTAAACAAATAATATGTAAACAAGGATTGTGTTGCCAGTTGGTGTGTCCGGTGCCGTTGGGCTTTCTTGGCTGCACCGCGCGGACGGTGCATTATATAGCAATGAGGTATTAACTATATTCGACATAGTTCAGCTAATTGAGAGGGCGCGAAAGTTTAATCATTCTCCCGGAGTTGGTCGGCGGTGAAGGCGGCGACGAGCAACGACCACGTCTCGATGACGGTTCGAGAATGTAAATGGGCATTATGGGTTGCGGTTGAAAAGTTTTGCGATAGATTTATGTACTGTGCCGTTGTGGAATAATTTAGATATCGATTTATTTTCACGCTTTAAAAATCTAGGCTACGAACGACGGGTGGTAGAAGAGCGATATTGCGAAGTCATGTACGTCATTATCCTTTAGGAGATCGAACAAGTCTGAATAGTGATGCGGTTCGCTGGGCTCGCTGGGCAAGACTACTGAGAAAATGGTAGCTAAATAGAGAATTTGTTATTCCGGATGCCTAATGTCCTGGAAAATCGGATCGTTTTCATCTGTTATCGAATAAGTAATGTGGTTGCTACATTATAACGGTTTCTTTCGTTTTGCATAATTTCATACGGAGGTTTAAATCGTTTTTGAAACATTCCGCTAGCTGTTTTCTGATGCACCATAAGATTTCTGACACCTTGAGGTGCTTTTCCAATTTATTTGTGACAATTCAACTGATATCGTTATTTGGTTTAAGTTACATGCTCTCTTTAAAAAGTTGTAACTCATCCCAAACTCCTACATTTCTAGCTTATTTGTAATTTGAAAACATGTTTCTTTCACATTTGCTCATCTGAAGATAATAAAGGGTGTTCCTAACAAAAAAAATTTCAGACAGTAATGTCGATCAAAATTTTTATTAATAAGTCAAATTCTTTTTCTTTTTCTAGTTCAGTTAATACAGCATACAGAGAAAATATTCAGCTAAGCTTCCTTTTTACCGAATGCCAATTGCCGGGTCTTTCGTTTAACACCTGCCACTTTATTCGCCGCAAAATGCCAGTTTGCCTTGAACTGTTTCCCGCTCACAACAGCTTTTTGAGTCTTCTTAAGGTTCCGCTTGACGATAGCCCAATATTGTTCGATTGGGCGGAGCTCTGGCGTGTTTTGAGGATTCTTGTACTTGGGCACCACTTGAACGTTGTTGGCAGCACTCCATGGCCTTTTATGAATCCGGCCAAAATAGAACGGAACAATTGTGTCGCTTCAGGAAAAGCAATAGACGTTTATGTAGGCACTCGCTCAGATAAATTTCCTGTTTGAAGGTTCCGATCGCAATGTAAACGTTGCTCTTTAAGCCACAGGTACAAATGGCGTGCCACGCCAGATATTTCTTCGTGAACTTTGACAGTTTATTGTGCTTGAAAAAATCTACCACCTTTCCCCGTCCGGTTGCCGTATAAAATTCCTGCTCAGGAAGCTGTTTGAAGTCTGCCTTGACGTAAGTTTCATCGTCCTGTACCACGCAATCAAATTTCGTCAGCATCGTCACCACTTTCTTGTAAGTCGACAGTCCAGCTCATTTTTTAGCTTTACCCACGGTTGAAGGCGTCACTCCCAGCTTCTATGTGACATCTCGGATGGAGAGGGTGGTTTTTTCGCATCGCTGGGGCTTCCGGATTTCGATTTCCCCCTGATCCAGCTTTCTTGGCTGTCGACAAACGTTCACCGAACACTTTTAATACGTTGGTAACAGTTGATTTAGCCACATTCAACAATTTCGCCAACTTGGCATGAGAGTAGTTTGGATTTTCGCCATGCACGTGCAAAATGTTGATGCGTTGCTTCTCTTCCTTCGACGACATTTTGATAACTGAAGTGCTAATCTCAAGATCAAAATATAGGCATGATGCTACCGCACACAACTTCAAAATGAGGGGTGTGCAATTTTTTTTTAATGCACGATGAAAGGAACCAACCAAATTTTGACCCAAACACCCTTTAGTACTAGATGATCAGATCAGCTAAATCAACGGAATTTAGAGGGCTAGATAGCGGCTATATATTCAAGTTTTTCACAGCCTTTTACAGTGTACAGTTCTGCTTGGTATTTATGACGTAGGACTACTTTGTTTTCTATACTGTACAATTTAAAAAAATCACATAGCGACCGTCACGAAAAGTGGTCAGGTTTTGAGAGTTAATATCTCAGTCATTTCTCAAAAGATTTCCAAAATGTTTTCATCAATCGATCGGAAATATTCCTACGCATCATCATCAATATAGAACAATATTGATTTCTGGCCACATACTATTGTTCATAAATGTTACGCTTTGTCTCATAAAGTATATTTACCCCTTCAGGCCTGAATGGGTCATATATGACCCCAAAAGGCAAATGGCTGTACAAAATCAAAGACTGAATAAAAGTGTGCACTGTCTTCGGCAAATTTGTTCTACATCAATTCTTCTGTCTGGGAAATGGCATGAGGCCAAAAACATATGAGTTTAAGGCCTAATTGAGGACCTAGAACATCCTGAATCCTGAAGAAGTTCAGGAAGAAAAAATAAATGTCTTATTAAAAGTATTAAGCGTTGTTTTAGAATATGAAACATATGCATTTTTGGTGATAAACTTTAAATATTTTTGAATCTCTCTGGGATATTTTAGTTTATTCAAAATGCCCTTGTGTTCAGAACTTCAGATCTACAGTTGTAACAGTAGCTTTAAGGGCTATATAAGATTAAGATAAGTATTCAAACATATTGAATGAACCTGTTGGAAGGTCAACAGTCATTATTTGGTGATTTTGTGATATTCTGAGTCATCAAAACTATCCTTAAGATCCGAATTTTCGTTCTATTGCAGTAACTGTAGAATTTTGGGTTATACATAGTTACGCCACATATTCAACCATATTCAGTAAATATTTTAGAACATTACGAGATAAACTGGGATGCTCGAGGTGATCCAAACTGTCCTGAGTTCAGAACATAAGATCTACAGTTGTTACAGTAGGTTTTTGTAGTATATAAAGGAACAATATGTATTTAATAATATTCATTGAATAGTGCAGACATAATGCAACAATCTTGGGATATTCTAGGTCATCCAAGCAGTCCTTAAGAGTTCAAATCATAAGATTTACAGTTGAAACATCAGCTTTTTGGGCTATATAAGGTGAATATGTGTATTCATACATATTCAGTGAATCTTTTGGAAGGTCAACAGTCAATATTTTATAACTTTCTGATTCTAGGTCATTCAAACTATCCTGGCGTCCAGAACATACAGATTTACAGTTGCAACAGTAATTTTTAGGCAGTACAAAGATACAAAAAATATTTAAACATATTCAAGTTATATTTTTAAAGGTCAACCAACATTATAAAGCAATATGACATGTTCTGGGCCATCTAAACTATCCTTGAGATCAGAACATAGGACCAGAAAGCTTTATGGGCTATGTAAAGCTACGCTGTGTATTGACACATATTCATTGAATATCTAGGAAGACCGACAGACAATATGAGATAATCTTCTGAGTTTCCAAACTATCCTGGAATTCAAAACTAAAACTCTACATCTAAAACTGTAGCTGTGTAGACCAAAGAAAGGAACAATATGTATTTGACCAATTACAGTGAGTCTTCTGGAAGGTTAACAGATAGAACGAGATATCTTAGGATGTTTTAGGTCACCAAAACTGCCTTTGAGTTCAGAATTTAGGATCTACAGTCATAACAATAGCTTTATAAGCTATCAAAGGTAGCGATATGCATTCATATACATTCACTGAATCTTCTGTAAGGTCATCAGTCATTATCAGATTATCTTGGGCTGTTCAAGTTCATAAACACTGGTTTGAGTTCAGAGCTTAAGATAACAGTAGTAACCGTAGCCTCTTGGGATATACAAAACTACGATAACTATTCAAACATATTCAATGGATATTCTGAAACGTCCACAGACAGAATAGAATAATATTGTTAGTTTTAGGTCTACAATTGTAACAGTAGCTATAAGGTCATAAAAAGTTAAGTTAGTTTGTTCGGCATGAATATCTCAAGATTATCTCATAATGTCTGTTGGTCTTCTAGGGCATTGATTAAATATGTTTGAATATATAGCATAACATTGTAGAGCGGATAAAGCTACTGCTACAACTAGAAAAACTTAACTTCTGAACTCCAGGACAATTTGGACGACCTAGCTCATCTTAAAACAATATATGCGACTTTTTTCAATCACTTCTATGTTATTGAGCACCAATTTAATCAGAACACATCAAATTGCTGCCCCGAAGGTTTAATTCAAAGAATATTGCATTGTTCAATCAGAATGGCTCACATTTAGTTGCGTAGTCCTACGTCATCATTCAGAACAACCCAATGGGGCTGTACCTTGTAAATTTTTTTGTCGCGATTTCAAACTAACGTGTTTTCAAGAAATTAAGCAGGAGAAGAAAAGAAAAATAATTGCGCAAAGTTAACTGCAAAATCCATCTGTGTCAACTCGGGAGCTGGCAAAACTGCTGGATTGTCCTTTAAGTACTGTGGCGCAAGTAATTAAAAAGCACAAGGAAACTTTAACAAGACTTAGGGGAAGAATTTGTAATTTCCTTGGGATTTGGTTTGATGGTTGGAGGTAGTTGGAGGTGGATTATGTTCACGGGCGACTATGTTGCTAGCTGGGCAGTTTTGATCAGGAGTTCTTGGGAGAGAATTTGAAAACCCCTACTAGGATACTCCTTACACATTGTGCTAGAAGGTGTTGGAACGTGCGTGCTTTAACATGCAAGGCACGAGATTCAATACATCCAGTCGTTTCATTTGCTTCGCTAACGACGTTAACGTTCCAGGCGGTTGCAGAGTACAGTAGCAGTACAGGTGGAGTAAGGTTGGATAAAGGGTGAAATCGTAGAAATCTAAGAGCGCGATAGAGTTCGCAAGGCAGAAGTTTGGCTTTCGACGGAGATGAGTCCGAGGTGGTAGATGAACGACGTGTGCTTAGGACCATCGTTGGAAGGGGAAGAATGAACCACCAACTGGCGCAACTCTATTGCGAACCCAGTCGTCAGAAAGTCACTAAAGCTGGAAGGATACAAACGCTGGGACACGCGGTAAATATATCTGACTACAAATCTATAAGAATAGTGTTTGCATCGAATGCGGCCAGTGCAAGACGCCGAGAAACGCAGCGAGCTAGGTGGATGAACCCTAGTTGAACTTTCGAGGAACTGGGATAGACCTAAGAGTCTGATCTTAAAAGGACATTGGACCAGCAAAAGTAAGTAAAGACAGCTAAAAAGTTACACACAAATAAGCGTGTCTAATTTTTTTTTTCGAATACAGTCTTTAGTCAGTAGACTGTTTGAAAGACAGCAAAAACAGACCTTACTGAAACAGCTGGGTGGGCGGGGCTTGGCACGTCATAAGCATGTTTGATACAAAAGTCCTGAAAACAATTTACAGAGCCGTATTAGAAAGGATAATCGATCAGGTAAAGGATGTTAACCACTGCTACTTCACACAGCACTAGAGACCCTGTCCTTATAGCATTACCCAGGTAACCAAAAAGCATTAGCATATGCAGTAAATCAACCCTAAATCTGCAATTCAGATGTTACAAGCATTATATTAGCATTATATCAGCATCTTGAATGCTATCTCTTGTAAAGTCGCATTTCAAATGCCATTTAAATGCTTGTAGCCTGCATGAATGAAGCATTATCATAGCATTGCAGTAAAGCAGCCGTATATTGGGCCAAATATGGCATTTATATTGCATTTAAGATGACTTAAATGCTTGATAGGCTGCCGTAAGGATGCTTTGGAACTGCTCATTGGTTACCTGGGTAGTAAGCACCGAAATGCTGAATTATTTGCAAGGTTTTAATCGAATGATTCTAAAATTTTGATTTCTCGTGAAAGAGATCTTTCGTAATTTGTATGACTCCTCTCAATAGCTTGTACGGAAAAGTCTTGAAAGTATCATTCCATGTTAGTAGGAAGTTGATTTTCCTTCGAAAGTTGTCCCATGATCTTGACCAATATAGTTATCATTTGAGTAGTCAGAACTGTTTGGACCGCTTTAGAACCCGCTTTTTTGCCAAGCTAAATATCATAAGCGAACCACCCGCTATTCAAGGTCCCGACAGGAATGAATTAAGCCCTAGTGCATTACCTCATCCTAGGATCAGCCCGGAAGCACATTTCATCCTCCACAGGCTGTTCATTGTGTTGGTTGTCAACCGTAGCTTGGCCAATGCGATGATCCCAAAATCTAAAACTTTTCAAACGCCAATCACTCTGTCCTCGCGTTCTCGGTCTGTTACCATCGCGCCGGTCGGGGACAACGAAACTACGACTGTTGGAGCAAGAAGGACCGTGCGCGAAAACTATTTAAATTCGATAATCCTCTTTTTGCGCGCCGGCCGCAGTCTCACGCCAAGTAGCTAAACCTGGACTCATGTCATACCCCCATCAGTGGCATTAGCGACGCGATAGTTGAAACGAGAGACCGGTGGTCGGTAGCCAAGGGGGCAAGTATGTGTGTATTTTGGTGAGTGCGTGTGTTTTCAAGTCCCAAAGTGGAGTGATAATCTATTTTTACGTCCCTCGGACCGCGTGTATTTCGGTATTTGAACAACAACCAAACTATACTAGCGGGTTAGCCACCGAAAACCACAACCGATCGCGTAGTGCGACGAGACGATGTTGTGGTGACGGGAATGGACCGTGGAGAACCGGGCACCCAACCAGATCGACACGGTCTCTTCCGTTCCGTTTCGTTCCGCGAGCTGATCGAGATTGATGGCGATGCGTCATTCCTCGAGAAAATGAGCTCGACCGGCCGAAATATTCAGAGCCGAGCAGATGGAGCGACTGCCCGCGAGAGAAGACGAAACTACACATGTTTCATTAGTAGCGGGTGGTTTTTCCTGATGTTTCTCAGCTTGACAAAATCCTTTTGGGGTTATGTCTTCGAGTTGGTTGGAAGGTGTTGTTTCATGATATGTTTTATCTTTGGTCAATTTGACAACGCGTCAATCTCCAGGTTATCCAAGGAAATTATCCCTTCAATTGGACCAGCTCAATTTCTTCTGCAAATGATCCAATTAAGTTATATTGGAGATGCCTGGCTTGCAAGCTGCTGATCGCGCTGATGAAGACATTAATTTTGGCAAATTACTACACCACCTAATGGCTCATACGGTCGATTCGTCTTTAAGATTGGTTGATCCGAATCGCTTCTCCCACCCGAACCGGGACCGGAGAGCACACATCTGTCCCGCATGCGTAGGTGTGACTGCTCCCTTTGCCTACTGTGTCAATCCACTGTGACGTGATCTCGCCACTAACAGCAGAAGCACCTCACCGTTACGGAGTCAATTAATTTTCTCACGAGGATTCACGTTTGGTTTGTTTACCAATGTGATGATGGCGAATAGGTCGGGTGTGCGTTGCCTTTTCCCAGCGCAACAGTCAGCCGCGGCAGTGCACATCGTGGCGTGAACAGGTGAGCATTTTACTGTCGGATGATTTAGCACCCGGTGTTTCTTGACGTCCGAATTAGTGTTGAGTGAAATATTTTGGAATTCCACCGCGTACGGGGGCGAATGCTGGTCTCCGTTTAGCTCGGTTTGACAGGAAGTGTTTGTTGACAAATCATGCTTATGTGTTGGCAGGATTGGGTAACAAGTCGAGGGAGATATGTTTTCTTGGCAGGGGAATTTCGGTACACGGGTAACAGTTGATGGTACGACCTCCCGGAATCTGTGGATTTCGGTGATGAAGTTGGGGCGAATGCGAGACAAGACGATTGAAATGATTGGCTTCGTGTTGAAATCGTGCCTCACCTAAAAGCAACAACCCATACCAGCTATTGTTTAGCGAAGTTGTTTTTGTAATAATAAAACAGATAATTATCAACCGTTGCCTATGGGTGTGACAAGTGGCGACGCTGTATGACTTATTATGGAGTCATTAGCGAGGGCATGATGGCGTCAGGCAATCAAATTTTATGATGTGTCTGATTGACTAATGCCTGGCTGCAAAGTATGTTTGATTTCTGATTGCTTTAGTTTGTTGATATTGATATATCCATCGTTGAATTGAATGCCCTATAATTATGTGTAGCTCAAAGCCTTGTATGGTGTATGCTTCTTATCCTTAAAAAAAATTTGGAGACGTAATCAGCGTTCCAGTTGTACTTACCAAGACCCTAGTAGTTTTCTTGAAATCTATTCAATGTTACTAGACGTGGCTGGATAGCTCAGTGGTTATCCGTTCCCTTCCTTGTCATTTGTCACTTGCCTCTTTCTATCACCACTAGATTTAAAATAAAAAGCAGTCTACTGCACTTTCATTGATCGCATCACTTACCACAGTGAATCCATGATCTAAAAATAACCTGCCTCACTAACACAAAACTATCCTTCCCTTGACAATTGTGGAGACGCAGAGGTAAACACGGTCTCTAACCAGCGATTGTCAAACTAATCATCCTACCTCCCTCCCCAAAGACCGTGAGGACGTGGCCGGCGCCGGTACTGATCTATAAATAGAATAAGTAAACTTGTACATTGAAGATGCAAAGCTACTCCCAAGCTCCATCTATGTGGTTCTCTGTGCAATTACACTAGTTCTGATCGGTAACGCAGTAGCAACTACGCTACGCACGGTCTTTTTACAAAAAAAAAAAAATTTATTCAATCGATGTTACTGAAAAATTGAGACTTGTATGTTAATGTTTACCGCATGCTTATAGACTGTTCCGATAATTATAAATACTCTAATGATTAACTCAAAATGATTTTTACAATTCAGTTGGGCTTTGTTTTCTTGCTGTTTAAGTTACCGTTTTGCGTAGTTCTGTTCTATGATAAATTCGATATAAATTAAACGTTACACTTTGCTTACAAATTTGTACATATTCGTTTTATAAGAGGCCCTATTTTTATGAAAGAAAAAACCAACGAAAAAAACCCCGAGATTAACAAACATCCATTAAAGCTACTTTCTCAACATGGAATTAAGTTCTTCATGCTTGGGATTTTCCTTTCAGCCGCCTGCAGGTATATCTGCTTACGAAAAGCGCTTCAAAATCCACTTCTAGTGGTTGGCATTAAATCCTTCAATCCTTCTCAATTAAGACCAGGATTGCGAAACCATTTCCCTTATTTTTTCAGTCGTTGATTCTTTTATGCCATACAAAATACACGACCATGTCTCTGAAAGGAGAGTGCAGTTCTCTTCTTTCTCTTTACTGTTTATAGACGAAAGCTCGGTAAACAGAGCGGCTCCTCTAGGCTACGGCCCCATTTTCTTCATCAATTTTTATACTTATGCAGAAGATATACGAAGGATGGAGAGTGCAGCTAAGACTTCGCATAAAATATTCAGCATACCTATGCTAACATTTGAAATAGGCGTACTGTCTGAATACAAGCAAAACGAGCTTTGGTGACTAGAAATTTAAATCTGTTTAATGAAACACAATATCTGCCCAACTAGGAAAACCATAAAATACCGGGATTTAAACCGAAAATATCATGGGAAGAACCAACATCGAATAATAGAGCCATAATAGAAAAAAATTCTCTCTTTTTAATGGAATTATTTAGATATTTCGAGTCCTTATTTGCGCCTTCGGATCAAGAATTAGATCTATTCAAATATCGCTTTTCTATAATTTTCCTCAATTAAGTGTTGACCATACATAATGTATTTAAACCAAATATAAAAACAATGAACAAATATTTCTCTCGAACTTTAATCATAGCGTTGAGATGATTTCTCTGACTTTCGGTCTTTTGAATAATGGAAACAGATACATTTTCTATATGCTGACGTTTTGGCGCATTGTATTTTGCCTTCTTCTAGGGACTATAGATTTCTGTGTTTTTTCTGTTAGGCGAAATACATACTATACGCCGAAACGTCGGACAATAGAAAAATTATCTGCTTCCATTATTCCAAAGACTGAAAGCCAAAGAAATAATCTCAGCATTAAAAAGTCAAACTCTACAATAAGTTACAATTTTCAATCATAGCCCCAATTTTTTTTCTAATGCTTTTTCGTTAAACAAATGCAACGAAAGATGTTTGAACATTTTTCCACCAGAAACAAGAATTATTAATAATGAAGTCATCAGATAACGCGTTGATCTAAGAAAAATACTGCTAGAGAAGATTTTTATCGAAAAGCCTAATTCAGTGTATGGATCCATCTTTACGCCAGCCTTACATCTATTCTCCCATATTATTATTATTATTTTCCTGTGTAGCACACTTGTTGCCATTCAGTTGAGATAACATAAATACGACTTGCTAAGTCATAATCAAGTTACTAAAACTAATTATGATCGTAGTGTTCTACTTCGGTATGTTTTGTCTGTCTTTTTATGTTTGTTAATCTCGGAGTTTTTAAATTTCCTTCTTTCTGTTTTCTAGTTCCTACTAAGCAAAGCGGTTCCGTGTTGTGTGGAAATGTTGTGTTTGAAAACTTAAGACTACGTAAAGTTTTCCTGGCAACGATAAACTTTTCAGAATAGTGATGGGTCATTAGGTAGAACGTCATAAGGCCGAATGCCATTAGGGCGAATGTTATTTGTCTAAATTGGTCATTAGGCTGCCTGGGTGCACCAGAATTCTTTTATTTATTTATTTATAATTTATTCTTGCTAAGCACCACACTCTGCTCAAATTTAAACAAAAAAAAGGGAAAAGAAAATTTCATAAAAAAATATTTACCGATGCATGTTAGATATTGTATTTACATTTAAAAGAAAACCTCATGATTGAAAGATGGAAGGATCTCTCATAAAAAAAATAGTAGTTCCTTGCCTCAAAGATTAAAGAAAAGCTAGGTTTAATCTTCAAAAAGACAGGTTAGCAAATTTGAGGTACTGCAATATAAACAAGCTGCCCATGGAAAGAAGGAAAATCTACCATGAATGTTCTTTGGTTTTATGTTAAAAGATATCATGTTAAATTCTCAGACTGTGAGTTTTTATTATAGAGCATAGAGTTAATAAATCTCACAAATAGGTAATTGTTTAAAGTATCCCAAACATCTCAAGATATACTCAGCTTTTTTCTCAAACTATGAGCATCTCAAATTTAAGATTGGAAACAGCAGCTTATAAGTGAAAAAAGAAAACATCTATGTCAAAAAATACAAAACACAATCTTTCAGAAGACATGCTAGGAGATTAAAAGGTTTGAAACAAGAAAAAAACTGCTCATGATTGGAAGATGGAAATAGTTTATTGCTGTTAAACGCACAAAATTTCAAGAAATAATAAGTTCTATCCCTGACCGATGCAGGTTGCGAGATTTTAGTTTCGAAAAACTGTTTTTGGTGGATAGAAGCAAAAACCCACAAAGTTCATTGGTTTCCTGTCCAGAAGGTTTCGAGAAAAAATAAATATAATAATCCACATGACATGTAGTAAATTGAATGTTTTGAAATTGATTGAACTGCACTGAAAATTAATTTTTGTTGATATTACGAAATCCAAGGTAGAACTAACGCAACCATTCGTTTTTTTTATGATGCTAACCTCGTAAATAATGCCAGACGTGCAACTGTTAAAAGTAAGAAGCATTTGTTGACACAGAACTAATATTTGTGCATTGCACGAAAACCATATTTTGCTACAAATTAAAAAGAAACGTCTCACTGGTGGGTGCAGGAATGACAGACTGATCTTCTTTATCGACGCGAAATGTAGTTGAAAAAAAATTACCCACGTGGAGTTGTCCAGCGTTTTTGAATATTTCTGCCAAGAGATATGATCCTGTATTTTTGGAAAGAGCTGTTATTGAATCTGTGGTTGATCTCCCTAGGCCATGGTGACTCGTGAGAAAATACTTGAATAATGAGTATGAAGTTGTAAGTTTTGACAGCGCTTTAATTTTGCTGTCGGGGTAAATAAATTATTCCTGCCCATCCCAGCAGCAACACCAACAGAGACGCAGCGATTGGCTGGTCTTCACGGAATCCATTTCGTGAATTCTTCAAAAACAGGTAATGATAGCATTTCACCAGACATTTTTTCTTTGTACAAAATTTATGTTCACGAAACGAGTGAAGTTTATTTACGAAAATAATTTGAAGAAATAATACTCTCTCCGGAAAGTTCATGGTTTTCAGATCGCAAAGATTTTATCAAATACTAAGTTCAATCTTCCACTTTTCAAAATTCGGCCTAATGTTCTATACCTGTTGATTAAGAATGCTGTCCTTTTTTTAACCGTGTCTTCCCGAGGAAATATTTGCTACAACAATAGCTCTGAAGTCGCAATAAATTCCGACAGGCATGTGCTTGTTACTTTTGCTAACCTCAGCGTTGTGTTCCTTAAACTTTGCCATTTTTATTTGACCAGTGTAGACATCCTCACAAAGTTTACAGACAATTTTGTAGACAGCAGTTTTAGTTAGGGCCTTCGTTAATCATATCAACTGCTTTGCTACTAAATACTGGGTCTTGGCCAAACATGTTCAGCTTCAAACTTAATGAAAATATAAAGCTTAGTATTAAGTACCTATCATTAATGGTAAATGGTCAATTGTGGTTGCTATTTAACATTGAATTGGAGGGTGTGATTCGACGAGCGGGTATAGACACGAGTGACATGATCTTCAGGAAGTCTGTCCAACTGTCTTCATCGACGACATTGATATCGTAGCACGTAATTTTAAGATGATTGCGGAAAGGTACTTCAGAATTAAGGCTGAAGCAAGTAGGATTGCGCTAATGATTAACGGGTTGAGAACAATATACAAGAAAGGAAGAGGGCCCCGAGAAGACAATGTTAGCCTCCCACCACGAGCTCAGATCGACGGGGATGAAATCTAGGCGGTTGACGAGTTCGTGTATCTGGGGTCATTGGTGACCGCCGATAACGACACCAGCAGAGAGATACAAAGGTGCATTGTGGCTAGCAATTGTGCCTATTTCGGATTTCGAATGACGCTAAGATCGAACAAAACTTGCCAAACTACAAAGTTGACCATCTACAAGACATTAAGAAGACCGGTAGTCATCTACGGCCACGAAACATGCATATTGCTCGTGGAGGGCCAACTCAACCTTGGTGTCTTTGAACGGAAGGTGTTGCGTACGATCTACTGTGAAGTGCAGATGGAAGACGGAACGTGGAGGAGGCGAATGAACCACGGATTGAATCAGTTGCTGGGAAAACCTCCCACCGTACATGCTGCTAAAATCAGTCGACTACGGTGGGCTGGGCATATTCTAAGAATGTCGGAAGACAGCCCAGTTAAATGATTCTCGAAAACGAACCATAAGAAGAAGAGGCGTGCAATGAGCAATGTGGAAGGGGGCAATCCCATGCTCTCTATCCAAATCGTTTCACCTGGGTGCCCTGTTGGTCCCCGTTGGATATTATGTAATGAATATTTAGTACATATGCCATAGTTATTTGATTGCTTATTTTGTTTTAGAAAATTTTGCTGAAAGCCATATTCGTTAGGGCATGAAACCGTACTGTACTTGTTGCTGAATTTTCATTTTGATATAGCTATTTTGATATATTGCTGAATTTTCATTTTGATATTTCTGAATCGAAGAGCAACGAGTTTAAAAAAAAATCGAATATCCCTAAGACTTGTTCATGTCTATCAGTCAACTATACGCAGAAATTTTAAAAATTTAAAGAAATATAACCAAAATCTAACCGTCGAATTTGTTTGTCTGTAATCCGTTCGTATTATTTGAGATGTCTGAATCAATTTTACGATTTCTAGAAGAAAAAGCTTCGTTCCTTAATGACAGCGTCGGTGGTGCAGTGGTAGGCGTGGATCCCTCTCACCCCAGTTGATCTCGTATAAATTCCAGTTGGCGCCTTTGGGGTCGTCTCCCTACCAAAATGCCATGAAATGTCTGTCCACTGAGACCGACACATTCAAGCGTCCTTTAGCACATAGTAATGAGTTGACGAGACGAGAAATAAATCTTTCGTCGAGTTGCGTATGTGTCAGTAAGGAGACATAATGTTGTAAAAAATCTTGCTTTATGTTGCCCTACTTTTTACAAACAATTACGTTTCGTGAAAAATTCATAATTTCTAAGTAAGTAGACATCAAGAAGTAGGATTTAGAATATCGAGGATTTTATTCCTCAATCATTGTTTTTTGATTTGCTCGAGAAAAGTTTTCCATTACCTATTTCAAAATCGACGTGTTAAAATCAATGCTTTGAATTTCCCCATTGTATTTTTTCATGTTTTCTATGATAAGGAAAATGTAATGTTCTCCTATTTCAACCTTTCAGAGCTTTTCAAATGTTGGTCTACATTATAATCTTAACCGCTTACCGTTGCATTATAAATTAACCATGGATAGTATTGTAATCAAGTTTGAACTTGAACTTATCTGTGTTTTGACTACTTAAAACTTCAATACACAATGTTCCTATTACTGAATTTCAATATCATTCAAAACCCATAAATGTAGTCAAATGTGTACGGCAGTTCACGTTGCACTACTAAGACGATTTTCGCAAGCATTTCTTACAGAACGATCCTGCGTGCCCTCCCGGCACTTCTGTTATAAAAAGCTACAGAGCACCACACCGATGCGGTTGGCAGCTTCAACAAGAAAGAATAACCAGAGTCTGAAAACCTTTTCGCATGGAAGATGCCATATGTGGCTCGACTTTCTTTCTCTTTGGTTGAGTGCTGCAGTTTTTATGAAGAAGTTTTCCAGGACTTTCAACCATCTCGTGGTGTAATGTGACGTTTACAGTTGCACCACCTACGTGCCACATTCCTCCATTCCTCACGTCCTTCGTAACAGTCGAATAAATATTTAATGAGCTTCTTCACACTCATACACACACTTCGGGCTTCATCCAGTGACTGCAACCACAAAGAAAAAAAAAACGAATCCGTCGCATTCTATCCTTTTTATAATCTCAAACTTCGCGAACTTTAAACCGTGAACCGTATTAGCACCATTAGTGTCGACTGGTGTTTTTTCCCCGAACGGCGTTGTGTAAAAATTCACGCCTGCCGTGGAAAGTTTTCATTATGCTCTTGGTGATTCTATCGCCGTGCGCAAAGGATAATGGGAACAATTCTGTCACACCGAGAACAGCATAATAAGCGCGAATCGTTCCCGCAGAATTGTGCGGCTCTAACCAACCACACATCGGTATAGGCTTGACACGTAGCGAAATGAAATCCTTCGAGCAGGGTATAATGGCTGCTAGTTGGTAAATGTGTCACGCTCGATTTTCACTCGCTGCAGGTTCGTTATCAATGTTTTCCGCGAGAGTTGCTTCCACTGTTGTTTGAGTGTCATGTTGATTGCTGTCAGACCGTTTCCTTGCGGATATGCGAGAGCGCCCAGAGACTAAATATGGCATCGGCGACTAAACACAAACAACGGCAGTTTAATGTGGATTGAAGAATGTGCCGACGGTGATATAGAGTGTGTTCCCTACACAAGAGAATTACTTTGGTTTGAAGTGTGAAAATGGGGTTTAGAGTGGGTTTAAAACTTTAAAACTAGAGTAACTTTAGTTAAGTTCTCTTCTCGTGAATTTTCCAGCATAGTTTCGTTTCAAATAAAATTATTCAGAACTCAAAATAATTTCACTTTTCTGAATTAACATTTCCAGGCCCATGGGGTTAAATATGACGCTACTAAAATGGCGGAATGAAGTCATGAAACACTATTGTGGACAAGCATTTTTTTCGATTGACTTCTATTTAAGGAAAAAATAGGTATCAAATATATATTTTTAAGGTCTAATTGACAATCCAGGACATCCTGAGCATGAAGTATTTTGAAAAATTGAATTAAATTCATATTGGTAGTGTAAAGTATTGTTTTATGTACTTGCAGCATGCTGGTGATACTTACTGTTGGTTTAAATCAGTCCAAATCGGCGTTGAAGCATTATTATTATTAAATATCGCCTTGTTTTCCCAAAGAGAAACCTCCATCGCACTTTGTGAGGAGCCTTAAAAGTAGTCTTACTTAATTTGTTTTTGATTTAAATTGGTTCATATCGGAAATCGGTACTAATGTTTAAATGTTTTACTATACACCGCGTGAATGCAGCTTATCGTTCGCCAAAACGAACGCTGCTGCCACCAAATCCTGTTATCCAACATCCCAGTGATTTCTCGTGAAAGTGAATAGGCATTCATGGCTTCCAATAAAGCGAGAATCACGTCAACATAACATATTCCTACCCGCTCCTTATTTGACCTGCATTCGGGGGAGCGCCGGCATCGCCTTAGTTTGAGATCACCAGTTTTTACACATTCAGGATGTATGTTAGTCCCAAGCATCATGTGTTGGTTTTTTTTTTGTAATTACCGCTCATCTGGCTATAACGAAGTAGAAACCTCGGGCGGTCAATCATGCTCATGCTACAGTTGAATAGATAATATAACTTTTTTGAGAGAAGTTTTGACTAAAGTTTTGAGCTGCAGGCCAATTTGGATGAACTAAAATATCCAAAAACGATTCAAAAATGAATATAGTGCCTCCTCAAGGAGAGACATTGCTGAAGACATATCGTAACTATGGATAGCTGAAGTGGTTACAATTACCACTGCCGGTCCTTAGCTTTGAAGTCTAGGGCAGGTTGGACGAGCTTGGTCTTATTCCAAATTATCTAACAACGTCTTCACCTTCCAGAAGCTTCCATAAACATGGAAGAATATACATCAAAATATAGCTTAACGAAAATTGAAGTTGTAACAACTGTATACCTTGTGTGCTGAGCTGCAGGACTTTTTGAATTACGCATAGCATAGCATAAAACATTTGCACAAAGCGTGAGGGGAGTCCCCGAGATAAGCCTATCCACTTCCACTCAACATTTCGCCAAAAATGTCAAGTGCCGCAGACTCGCTTCTCTCTGCGCACTTGTTGACGCCCTTACAACTGTTTGAAAAAT
This sequence comes from Aedes japonicus, assembly GCA_034211315.2. NCBI lineage: Eukaryota > Metazoa > Arthropoda > Insecta > Diptera > Culicidae > Aedes > Aedes japonicus. Next base: position 876,966 of record JASCZW010000415.1, on the reverse strand, counting down.
TGATAATTGTCTTTACATCTATTGCTGAAAGTGCCGCATATCCTTGGTTGACAGATGCTCGGCACGCACCTCTTCAATATAGCGGAAATCAACAGGGCAACAGGCTGCACTACCAGCTAAGTACGCAACCCTTAGCTGGCGGTCTTTGTCATCTCTTGGCCCGTTGAAGTATGAGGTATGAAGTAACTTGTGCAGGCCAGTGCTATGTTGCGGGGACGCATGCTTTTTTCCAGTTGTCGACTCATAATTTTGCAGCCCACCTAGAATAAACAAAAACTATCTATGTTTAAGGAGCAGATTTGGGAAGTTCTAGATTATAGATTAAAGATTAACGCAGACTTATGAAAATACATTCAAAAGTCGTTAAAGTAACATTTTTCGTCTTCCTATTTACCTTTTATATTGGAACTTCTGGATAAATAAAAAAGGTCTTTAACGGCTCGTACCTATGCTCTAAGCTCAAGGATAGCTTGAATAATCTAGAACATATTAAATTATCTCTTAAGACGAAGATACAAGCAAGCTGTTGTGTGAAACTTCGGGAAAACATCTATTGTTCACATAATATATAGTTGCGAAATTGCAACTCCTTAATTGGTACAACGGTCCTTGTTACAGTGAACCAGGTTTGTAAGACTTCCAGCAGATTAATTGTACATGGTTGAATACAAAGCATCACATTGTAAAGTAAAAAAAACTTTAGTTACAAGTGTAGTTTCCAAGAGCTGAACTCTAGTATAGTTATGATCAGCCAGAACTGCCAAGATTATCTCATAATGTCTACGAAACGTTTAATGAATATAGTTGAGTACATATCGCACAGCGATAATACCAATCAGACCAAAGCCGGTGTGGCCTCTGCTCTACACAGAAGTTGTCTCCATTGTAATCGGTCCATGGCTGTACCTCGCCAGTCTCGCTGTCTGCGAAGAGCCCACAGGTCGCCTTCTACTTGATCGATCCATCTTGCCGTTGCGCGCCTCTTCTTCTTTTACCCGTCGGATCATTTTCGAGAACCAATTGAACAGAGCTGTCGTCTGACATTCTTCAGACATGCCCAGCCCATCGTAGTCGTCCGATTTTAGCGATGTGTACGATAGGAGGTTTTCTCAGCAACAGGTACAATTCGTGGTTCATTCGCCTCCTCCACGTTCCGTCTTCCATCTGCGCTCCACCGTAGATCGTACAAAGACACCAAGTTGGTCCTCCACTAGCAATGTCCATGTTTCTTGGTCGTAGAGAACTACCGGTCTAATTAATGTCTTGTTGATTGTCAACTTTGTAGTTCGGCGAACTTTGTTCGATCATAGCGTCCCTCGGAGTCTAAAGAAGGTACGATTGCCAGCCATAATACGCCTTTGTATCTCTCTGCTGTTATCGGCGGTCACCAATGAGCCCAAATACACGAATTCATCTACTGCCTCGATTTCAGCACCGTCGATCTGAACTCGTGGTGGGAGGCTAACATTGTATTTTGTTTTCAACGCATTAATCACAAGCCCAATCCTACCAGCTTCAGCATTAAGTCTGATGTACGGTTCCGCCATCGTCTCAAAGTTAGGTACTAGGAGACCAACGTCGTCGGCGAAGCCAAATACTTGGACAGACTTCCTGAATATCGTGCCACTCGTGCCAATGCAATGTTAAACAACTCGGACGACACACATCACTCGATCCGTCGTTGCTTTGACCAACCGCGTCTAACATTATGTACCAGGAGAGTTTGGTTGACCTTAAAGATCCTCGAATCACATAAAATGGCCTTAGAGCTTCCAGAAGATGTAGTGAGCTTTGTTGAATATAAATTGATTTTTTAAATAATGACGGAGCCGGTAGTGCATCTGGGTAAACATGGTTGAATCTTACTTATCTCATTGGTTCTGGTATCAATTTTAGATGACGCCGTTGCGATTTTCTGAGACAAAAAAAAACGATCAATGCACAACGTTCCATGTAAGGATTCTATCGAAAATAAACTGGCAACGACTACGCACACACATACACGTGTAAGACTATCGGTCTGAACCTACGTACATTCGAGACGTTCTTCTGTCAGCAACTTGATCAGCTTCTGAACTTTCGTTTAACAGTGATCGTTTTCGAGATGCCGTGAATCGGAAAGAGTGCTGAAATTCAAGTGGTGGATACGTGACTTCGAGTGAAGGATATCTCGATGAACAAAATAGCAAAACGTTTCGGAATTCATCACGACAGCGTAAAATCTATCATCAACAAGTTCTGGGAAAACTACTCGTTCGATGAGCTGCCAAGAAGAGAAAAAAATCAGGTCCAGCTGACCCAAAATTGGATCAGAAGGTAGTCAACCTCATCCTTCGAAACAGATCGATGTTGATTTGTGATTTTGTCAAAATGGTTTGCATCTCTGTCGAAATGGTGTAAAGAATCAAGAAGCGCAACAACCTGAAGATTCTTAAGATGTTGATGATGAGATACTACCATCTGTTGTAGCAAGGTAACCTTCAAGCAGTGGAATAATCCGAACAATGATTTGATCATTATTCTATTATTGTTTGTGATCATCAAGCTTCTGTATGAAGGACCAAGAGCGTTTGGCTGGACCCGTAAGCAAATACACTTACGCGAAACCCGCGAATATAGGGAAGAGAATCATCTTCCAAAAGCAAGTTCTCAACCACAACACTAGAATCGAGCCCTCGATTGACAGAATAAACCCAATAGATGGGGTCGAAGCGCCCGCCCTTGTTCCGCGAAATGTTAACAATAGGGAGGAGGCAGGACCATGCTCCCTATCCAAATCGTTTCACTTGGGTGCCCTGTTGGTCCCTCCCTTACCACGTTATATATTAGGTCGTAGATATTTAGTATATTTTGTAGTGGTCATTTGACTGCTAACCTTGTGTTAGATCATTTAGCTGAAAGTAAAATTAGTTAGGGTTTATACCGTTCTTTACTTATCACTCTGTGTTGTCTCCTTGTTTCTGAGGGTCCGTGTTTCCGTGGGTGTAAACCTACCTTTTGAAGAGTTGACTTTAGGATGTTTGGTATTGCTCGCAGTCATAGGATAGGGAAGAGAACAGAAAAAAAAGCATTAGTGATTGTTTACACAGCCGACTTTGCAACATCAATCCTCCCAATTGTTCACAGCTTCGTCCAATTCAACGCTACTGGGCTTTCGTCAAGCGCAACTTCAAGAAGAGTGGCAAGGAGTGCAAGACAATGCAAGAGTTAAAAAAGTAGGGGAAATGTGGGTAACCCCGTCAGGGTGGGTAAGCCCGTCACCCCAACAGATTTACTAGAAAACCATTTTGCAGTATCTTTTTGACTATACCTATTATTAGTATTTATCATTTTAACCATTTCGAGAAACATCATACCCACTGGGAACTGTCAATTTCAAAGAAAATAAACAAAACAAACCCAAGCATCTTTGCAGCAATACCGGATGTAATTTTTCGATGGTAGATTTTAACGTCTTGAAAAATAATTAAGTACAGAAATTCAATGACATCGATCGCGTACTTTCCTTTACACTGTATCTTAGTGCTGAGATTCATTGAAAGGTAAGTTAAATCAATAATCCAAGACTTACGGTGTTATTAAGAAAAAAGGTGCCTTTCGGGTAAGCCCGTCATTCATCGGTGCGGGTAACACCGTCATGCTCTTTGGATCAGCGGATGTTTGTGAAACTACCAAACAATTTTTATCAGATGCCACGCAACTAGAAATGGAACACCCACTTCGGAAATTGGACCGATCAGCAGCTGATCCAGGCAAAGAACGCAGTGGATCGCGGGATTTCCGTGAATCGTGCTGCTAAGGCGTTTGGAATTCCAAGAACTACGTTGGCAGACCATGTTATGGGAAGCGGAACTTTTGCAGCACCTGCTTGATCTGGAAAGTCGTTTTTACGGCATTAGAAAGAACGATGTCCGTGAGCTGGCTTTCGAGCTGGATGAAAGAAAATAAGATTGCTCATCCGTTCAACAAAAATGGTGCGAATGGAAATTTCAAATCAAACCCACATCAAAAGTCTTTTGAAAATTTCCCTGATTAATAATAAATGACTTCTGGCAATATTGGGCTTATCACACATGTTTCAAACCTGGAGATTTTAGAGACTCCGGAATCTGTTCCATATAAAGGGCTGTCCATATACGTGCTAATCATGAGGGCTCAAGAATCAGATCAGATGAGGGCTCAAGAAATAGATTACTCGTACAGATAAAAACAGATTTCACACAAAATTATGGCACATGGGTATGTATGAATCTGAAACACTCTAAAATATGTCCCTGTGGTATATGGATGACCCCTTGTGAAATGGCCAATGGAGATGGTTGATAAATCATCACAAGAGATCAACAATATCTACATGTTCAAAATAAAATTTCGGTTGCAGAAATCTTCAAAACTATTTTAATAAAAATGAATGCCGGTCTTACCCCATGGGGGTGACGGTCTTACCCGCACTGATTGAAAAACTTCAATATATACCATGTTTGTTTTGCGTACGTTGTTTGACCGAAAACACATATTTTGACACTTCCAACGCATAAATCGTATTATGTAATACTCCATCAAAGATTATACTATGCGTACCTGTCATTTGAAGTATTACATTAATTATAAAAAATCTCAATGCTTAAGGTGACGGGGTTACCCCTTCCTCCCCTATTGGTCTGCGGCTTCCAGAAAATGCGTCCAAAACCTCATGAGTGGAGTCAAAATCAGAAAATTCTAGAAATAAACTTGCATTCATACTTTTTTTTGTTTAAGCTAAGAGAGCAGGACTTGCATTAAATGATATATTCATTTTTCTTTTTTTTTTTCGTGCTATGGGGCTAAATGTCCTTGTGCATAGGCAGCTCATGCATATTAAGGTGGAGAACTTATTTATACTAGCACTGTTTCGAGATGTGCTAACATCTGGCAACCCTACGGATGAGCCGAACCATGCTCTTTTTAAATTATTTGAAACTGGGCTGCCTCTGTGTAATGGTAAAATAGCACAGAGTAAGTTTTCCAACTAACGAGTCGCTTCTTAAAGTTTTCTTCGTAGACATTCCAACGCCATCCCAGATATTATAACACATATTCGGCACAATCCCTAGTAGGAATCTTTTCAGTCATAAACAGACTGCTACAATCAATCCCAACTCAATTTTTACTGATAACGAGCTGATTCATACCGGAGAGAAATCAAACGCTGATTACATATGGCAATGTTGTGTTTGAGCCACATCTCTTTCTTTCTTTCTCTCTCTCTCTTTCTTTTTTTCTCTATCTCTCTCTCTCTCTGTGCATACTCAACACTTGAGAGATCTTAAAAGATACAAGGTACATGGTTTGAAATCTGGTTATATATTATTAAGCCGGCGCCGGTGGTGTAGTGGTAAGCGTGACTGTTACTTGGCACCCCAGTGGGTCTGGGATCAATACCAGTCGACGTCGGTGGGATTTCTGAGGCGAAAAAATCTGGTCACGTCTTTCTTCGGAAGGGAAGTGGTCCCTGCTCATATTCATGAGTCGATAGGTAGGGTCCAGGTGGTGGAGTCGTCTCCCTAGCGTCGGTGATTGTCACTTTGTGAGGAAACAGACCAACAGAAAAAAATGTATTATTTAGTGAAAAAAATTGAATAACTGTTCATTTGAAGATGCACTACATTATTAGCATGAAGTGGAGATCGCAAATTCCCAACCCGTATCTAAAAGAAATATAAGGTTGTCTTTCTTTGTCCTCAATTGTATTGAACCGGCGTTCTCTATTTTATTCAGCTGATGTGTCACAATACTATACTCAAAAACGTAAACAGAATCTCACTTCCCCAGTTTAAAAGCAAACCTCATTGACCAAATATTGACCAGAATCATTAAGTTAACTACAAATCTCACGCCAATTAAATTCTGCCGGACTTCGATGGGGGTCCCTCGACTATAATTCTTACAATCAACCAACCAACCAACGAACCAACCCGAAATCTTGTTCCGATAACAAGAGGCACCAATTTGACTATGCAAATTACATCATAACAATTTACATCTCAAAGCACCTTTTGCTCGCACCAATGCGTACCACCGATGCGACCTGCCAACTTACTTTGCCAACAGTTTCCAATTTTCAAGCTGTGTTCGACCTTTTCCTATCTCCATCGGTCCATCGATGTTCACGGTATCTGACTTTGGTGCTGACTGCTGACTGTCGATATCTAAGACGCCGTAGGCAGAAGTACAATATTTTTGCACAAACATTTATGGTGCCGTACGGCTTCAGCCAGAACCACCCAGAACGATTCCGAAAGTATCGACACCAACCTTCAATCTAAGTATAAACACGAAATAGGGAGAAAGGTACGACCGGTTCGTTTTATTTTTTTGGGTTTGCAAACAAGACGCTCTTCATTCAACACTCTCAACCGAATGTAAGTTCGGACAGGGTGCGAAGTGGGGTCGTGTTTGTCAACTGTTATATATTTCAGAAAACGACTTACCGGTCAGACTGAATAAATTTGGAGTCAGAGAAAGCGTATTTCGAAGTGTGTATACATTTTCTCGAATCGAAGATAAGGGCAAGAACAACAACACTTTAGATGAGCAAAAAGAGTGTACGAATGGAAACGAGGAAGGCCTTCAGTTTGCCAGCAAAGAACTTTATGTTGCTGAGGAATGTTCCTTGGATACGAAGATCAATGTTTGTTTTATTTCCTGTGACCTTATCGAAATTGAAGTTCTATTCACAAATTGTGGCTTTCCGATTCGCTGTTGAGTCCTTTCAAATTTGAAAACGAACAATATTTGATTAGTTTGCGGTGATTCGACTACGTTTACCGTTTGATGCACAACGCCATTTACTAATATCAAATTTTCATTTCTATTTTCCAGGTATGTATCGAGCGAATATATGCATCCCATCCACGGATCTCGGAAAACTAATCAGCACAACATAGTATGATCAGAATGCCTCGTAATCTTCGGAATTAATTGAACACGTTGCCACCGAGTCAGATCCGTCCATTCCACAAAACTGACACAGATCCGACGTTCGCTGCTGCACCAGTGCTTCGACTATATCCAAAGCGAAATGAAAATGAGCCGACTCGTTAAAGTCACTGGTCCGACAATGCACACCCGGTTCGCGTGAGTTAGAATAACAACGAAAATCTCCGGTCCGTACCAGGGGCTTAGAATATCATTTGATTTTATTTCCCATCACCGTCGCCAACAGCGCACGTAAAATTAAGCGAAAATGTGAAACCTAAGACGCTTCTATCACCCGCTTCTTCTATAGAATCTAAATCCCGCCACAATTCACACTAACCCCCTCTCTTCATTTTCCTTGAAAATCGGCTGAGACTCGTTGTCGAACTATCGCACTTGGAGAAAGCGATGGCAACCGAAGGTGCAGTAGTGGACAGTTCTCATGCTTAATTCGGCCTTCAGCCATCGTGTTGGTTGATGCGCCGTCCCTCCACCGCCTCACAAACTGCCAATATAGACCGAGTCAACACGCTGCTGCTATTGCTACTATACTGCTAACCATTCGTGAGGATGCAGTCGTAAATCAGATTGACGTTTGATATTGCTACGCGGGCAGCTGGTGGAGCGTTGCGTTGCTCTCTTCCCGAGGGTCCCATTGTGTCTTCCCAGGTTGATGGTGTGAACGAAGACTTAAAGCGATGTATGTCTGATAGTTAAATCGCAGAAAATAGAATGTGATCCGTTTGGGGGGCAGTCCGTAGGACAGAAGCAGCTGTCACGGGAAGTGGTTCGGTGGAAGGTCGGAGGGGGAGTGCAGGAACCCGGTAGAACAGACGAGTGAGGTTCTATAAATTATTCGGCATTTCTTGATGTGTCGCGATGCTAACGACCGGATCAAAACGATTTGGCTAGGGTTGTCACCGGAGGCTAGCAAACCTATTTACAGATGGAGAACACGTTTTAGATGTATGTTTTCTGAACAGTGTTCTGATTTATAGGGAACCTATATAGAGTGCTTTCGAAAATCAGACGAACGAATTAGAAGATTCAATTATGGTTGATCTAATCTCTTCAAAAGTTGTTTCTTTCTTTAGAAACTGAGCTGGGAAAACGTTGCTTTATTTGAAGTGTTGAAAACGCTTATATGGATTATGGGAAACATGAAGATTGAAGATCGATACTAACACTGCCAATGACTGGAGAAAAATGTCGTTAATCGGCCAATCAATCGATAAGATACTTATAGTAAGCTTATAGGTTTTTATAAGGCATCATTTAAGTTAATATTGTATGACAATACCAGTCGAGTATTAGTACACGACACTGTAGAGAATAGCCTAACAAATACAACTGGAAAAATCCAATTTTCTGCTACTTTCATAACCAAATCCAAGCTTTCTATTAGTATGGAAATGGTGATGAGCATTAAGTTATTTGATTATTAATAATTACACATATTCCGTGGAAACTTTGTGACATTTCTCAGAAAAAGATATGAAGCATAACTTCATAATCTGAAACACATCCAAAAAAAGTAGGCAATGATTCCTATTGACAATAGACCCAGGTAACCAACAAGCAGTTCCAAAGCATCTTTACGGCAACCTATCAAGCATTTAAGTAACCTTAAATGCCACTTTTGGCCCAATATACGGCTGCTCTACTGCAATGCTATGCTTCATAAATGCTATTTTGTATTCGAAATGCTTATTACTGGTTACAAGCATTTAAATAGCATATGAAACCCAACTTAACAGCAGATAGCATTCGAGATGCTGATATAATGCTTGTCGCATCTGAAATGCATATTTAGGGTTGTTTTACTGCATATGCTAATGCTTATTGGTTACCTGGGGAGTTTTGTTTTCAGCCCTGAAGCAACTAAAGTTGGGAATCCTAAAAAAAACCGGAGAAATTTCATGGAATTCTTCCAAGGGAATTCGAAAACACATTTGAAATATTCCTCAGGCACAGTGCGAAGCTTCAAGGTATAATTAAATGAAACATTCCTATGGTGTTTGTCATAAGTAGTTGCCGAATAGGAGTCCCGTGAAAAATTTCTACTGTAAACTCAAAAATAAAAAATAAAATAAAAATCCGTTAAAAGTTGCTAACAATGTTTGAGATCTCAAATGCACCTTCTCTGTGAGTTCTAAAGGGGTAAGCAGTAAACTTCCAGTTCCTATCCTAAACATTTTTATGAGGGTGTCGTGAAGTTTTTTTTTGTAGAACCTAGAGGATTCTTCTGTGAATAGTCAGAAGAAGTTTTCAAATCTAGTCGAAACAACATGCCGGAGAACACTTGGCAGAGAATTTCAGGAGAGCCTCGAAGAAATATTAAGGAAGCTTAGGCTGATTCCAGAAGGAGTTTTCGGAAAACATAGAAATAAATTTGGAAGACAACTCCGGAAGCTCATTAAAGATCGTTCGTCAGAAATAAGATGAAGTTGGAATTGGAAAATGCTTGAAAAATGTATGAATATATTCCAAAATTCCTAGTCCACAACGTCCAGGAAATGTAAAAACTTTTTAGGATATCTTTTGAAATATCGTTTTGTTTATTTAGTTACCCCAGGTCCTTCATATCACAGATCTCAGTATTTTCATTATTGTTCCGTTAATTTTGTTGTTATTTGATAAGCAGATGTAGAATTAAACTGATGGAACTCATGAGTACTTATTCGGACGCACATGGTAGACGGTTTGCAATCAGACTAAGGCCGGTGTGGCCACTGCTATACATACAAGTTGTCCACATTGTAAGGCCTGTCCTCGAAAAAAAAAATGCACCAGACAAAAGTGTTCGCCAAAAATTTATGTTAAGTCGGATTTTCTTGAATCTTTCAGGGCATGAACTAATACATGTGGATTATGTTTCAGCATAATTACTTTATTCAGTTTCGTTTCCATCGCTGAAAGCCCGCGCCTTTCCCTTAAGACCCCTCTCCACATTTTGTGCAATGGTGGAGCAGACCGTTTTGGTCCCTTTCATCCATTCTTTCTTCAACTCCAGCTCGTCCTTAAACACCTTGGACGATTTTTGAACTTTGGCCTTCATTACGGCCCAACATCTTTCCATCGGACGAATCTCTATGGCATTTGGAGGGTTGGCGGTTTTTGGTACAAAAACAACGTTATTGTCTCTGTACCAATCCAACGTCGATCGCGCATAATGGCATGATGCCAGGTCCGGCCAAAATAATGTTTCGCCTCCGTGGGACCGCAGGAAAGGCAACAGACGCTTCTGGAGACACTCGGTGCGGTAAATTTCGTTGTTGATGGTACCCGTTGTGATGTACGGTTTACTGAGTTTACCGCATTGGCATATGGCCTGCAAGGGCAAGTATTTTTGGTGAATTTGTCCACTTTCTTCTTCCGGAACATCAAACCGGTATCGTAGAACTTCAGCCCCGGTATCTGCTTTGCGTCTGCCTTGATGTAGGTTTCGTCATCCATAACCACACACATCGGTTTCGTTAACCACTCTCGATGCAGCTTCCTTTCGCGAGATTTGGCCGCTGTGTTTTGTTGACCACGCCGGTTCGGTGCCTTGTGGACATTGAATACACGAAGCCCAGCTCGTTTCATGGTTTGCTGAACGAACCAGGCGGAACACTTTGCCTTCAGAGCCGCGTCGCGAATCGAAAGGTTCGGATTACACTTGAAATAATCCAACACATTCCGGGCCTTCACAGGGTCAGCTGTCTTCGATTTTCTTCCATTTCCAGCCCGCTCGGTCGTATGGGACTCCTTAAACGATTTTACCGCCCGAGCACAGTTGTATGAGTGGTTCCCAGTTGTCTTCCGATTCATCTCATAGTCGCAGTCGGATTTTCCATGACGGCGCGCAAAATTCTCCGGCGATTTTCTTCTTGTTTTGATGACATCTCAATAACCACTGAACCGATTGCACATGTAAACAATCTACTCCAAAATATTTATACCCAGATTTTCATTAATTTTTACCGACAGACAAAAAAGTTACACATGGATAAAAATAGTGCATTTTTTTCGAGTACAGGCCTTAGTGATCAGGATCACAAGCTTGTAGTGAACGCGTTTGAGCGGAATCCCAATGCTTCGGTCAGGGATGTGGCCAAAAAGTTGAATCTGCACGAGTTTTTCATTCAGAGAGCGAAGGACCGGGCTCCAAATCGTGACGAACGGCAAAATTTGGTGGGAATGTCACGGGCCCGGAGCTGTACTACAGTCTACAGACGCGTCTGCTTCCTCTGTTGAAGCAACACGAAGGCCTTACGATCTTCTGGCCGGATCTAGCTTCGTGCCATTATTCAAATGCTGTCCTGGAGTGGTACGAAGCCAACGGGGTCACCTTCGTACCCAAGAACATAAACCCCCAACGCACCGGATCTGAGGCTCATCCAAAAATACTTGGCTATTATGAAGCAGACACGACGGTCGCTTCCCTAGGAGGTCAAATCTTAAGAAGATATGAAGAAAAAGTTGGTTCCGTAGATAAGAAGCTACAGCCAGGTGTTTTACAGAACCTAATGAGTGGAGTCAAGCGTAAGGTGCGAGCGTATGGTTATGGTTAAATGAAATAAATTTGTAAAAACTTACTTATGGGTTAACTTTTATTGTCTGAAAGTTTGAAAATAATCGGTCAACTAGGTAATTTTCTACATTGTTTTTTTTTCCGTGATGCAATTCGATGTGGGACACCCTTTAGGTTAGCATGCGTTTTTAAAAGACTTTATCAACTCAATTTTTTTTAATTGCTTTGTCAGGGCCTTCAAATGTTGTCTTGTTGACTAAATATATTTTTGAATTCTAGATGGAAATTTTAAATATGTTAGAATTCTTCTCGATGAATTGTCATAGAACCCACCCCGATACGATCAGAGTTGCAAAAACTTCTCTACATGCACAGAAAAAAGTTATGAATTTTAACAGTCTCATAAAATTTCCTCTCGTTTAATTTCAAGCCAAGGAAGGCGTAAACAAGAAAATTGTTTGCAATCTTTCATGCGCCATGCAACATTGTTTGCAATCTTTCATACAACTGGCTAGATTCAGGCGTTATCCGGCTTTAATTTATGAAATATCCCATTATTTTATGCCAAATCTAGCAGTCTCTTTATGTGCATTATAGAACGCAGAAAATTCAATGTTTCTTTTTATCAGTGTAGGAATAGAGCATTTATTCTCAGCCACGATTAATTCAGCAAATGACACGAGTGCAAATGTTGGTATTTTGGGGTTGTTTGTAACCTGTCATCATAGGCAATCAATGCCAGAAATACATTTATATTGCCAACCCAAAGTAGTGAATGATGAGCGAAGTAGAGAATGAAGAATCGGTCTTCAATGATATTGAATGACGTGCTCAGAGATTATCCAACCTTAAAACCTTCTTCGCACTTCGTAGATTCAGCACTACATGACGACCAACCGTGAACCAATTCACGGTCTTCCTAGATCACAAAACAAATTATCGTGACGGATTTTGATGTATTCGACTAAGCATTTTCCGGCCCATCTTTATCTGCCATTCTCTCGTGGTATCAGGAAAACACTTGACTGCCAGAGAATCTAAACAAGAACACGAAAACGTCGCTACATTCCTCGAACGCACGAACGCGCAAAGACTGGGAAAGTTCACCACGTGTTCGTACAGAGTGATGCGTACGTAGAGTATATAACTGCGCTTCTCCTTCTTTATGCGCTACGATTCACGGACGCGTGGTTTTTAATTAGATTGATTAAAGCCGGGAGGATTAAATTTAGAAGGCTCACTGAGCCGCTCCGCCCGTCAGAATGCCGACGAGGGCACGCATACGGTGAGTTCTTCTCCGTTGCTATTCGGTTGCGGTTTCTGGGTAGCTTTTTTCTGCTGTGTCTGTTCTCTGTGTCTATGACGATGTTTATCGACGAAGGCGACGACGATGAAGAAGACCAACGAAAACGCAAAGCACATGATGTCTTTCTGCTAAGCCTTGGCAAAAGAAAAGTCTAATGAGAATTTCACTTAATTTTTGGTCGGGTGCTTTCGAGACACTTTCGAGCGGTGGATTTTCTTTTTGGAGGTGTTTTGAATAGTGTCGCCTTCTGGGGATGGATTAAAAAGGGGAAAAATCTGGTCTCTTTAAGGGCTCTATGGGTTCTTAAATGTTAAATGTTTAGTCAAAAAACGCTGACGATTAATCTAGAAGATGCTTCAGCGAATTTGTCAACCTCAAACTATTTGTACGCATTCTCAGTGATCAAGAAAATCCTACCATAGTCCGTTACACAGAATCCAGTTGGAAAACATTTATCTATAAATAAGACAAGTCTAATCCCTCGCAAAGTTGATACAATCCCAACGAAGCCATTGCCACAATTTGTTTGTGTACCAACATAAAAGTTCAACAGCAGTAATGGAAAATGTCAAATGATTTAAGAAAGAAAGCTTGAGGCTTAATGTTCAGACAAAAAAGCTGTAACAGCTCACAACTTTAACCAAGTGCTTCAGGAAGGACAATGCTGAAAAGAAAACTTTGTACATAATACAATTAACGGCACGTAGAACTTGGCTGCAGCAGGGGTAATTGTTTTGCTTTTCCCGGGTTAGTCATTTCTTAATTTGGAATTGCACAAGTTTGAACAAAAAATAATTTTGCTGAAGTTCCTCACACGAAATTCATAACTTACTCTATTCATCGCACAGACACGTGGACTCAGTTGTCCAACAATGCGAGCAGCTTGCTGCACACTTCGGTGCACATATTTCCGAAATGCACTACAATCTGTTGCTGATGCTTGTTTACATTGCTAGTTAAACTCTCACGACCGCAGTTGTACTTGGAGTTGGTAAATAAACGCAGCAAGTACCGTAAATCACCGAAATCCGGCTCTTTCGTGTTTCATCAGACACAAGCTAATCAATGAAAAATGAAATTTCCAAATTCAAACCACGGCCGGTATTCGATGCACAACGGTATTAGTGAATGCACCGAATGTCAGGAAATGTTAACCATTTGTCCAACTCCCGCCTCGGAGCTTTACTTGTTTTGGTGTTTTTAACTCAAAGTTGTTTCCTGCTACTACTGTGCTGCGGAAACTAACTACAAACTAGTAACTCTGTCGCTCCGGGGGCAGTCAATGGGAGTTGGTGAAAAAAGTCATGTTAATAGCTAAAATTAAAAACGAGAATACACAAACAAGGCATGTGATTACCCGGCAATTGGATGGAGGTAGGTTGATAGGTAGTTAGGTACGTGGGTTGCCATCAGCTGCTGTTGATGTACACGCGTTTAAGAGCAAGCGGTTATGTTGTTATGATGGTTGTTTAAGTTCTCCTCCCCGACCACTGCCGTCCGCTCGCTGACGGTGGCAGCCAATTCCGGATTTCGTTATTACATACAAACAAATAGGGCAGCACTGAGTTGTGGTGGCGATTGGGGTGGAGGGACCACCAGATGTAGGAAAATCTGTGCATTTCTTCGTTCGGTTGGACATTTCATTGGCGATGTTGGTCGGATTGGCTTGTTGCAAAATTGTAATGAACGGAAGTTTTGATTGCTGATATTTGTGTTGTTATAACGGTCAGTTCATTTGATACACCGCGAGTTTTTTCTTTCTCCGCGTGAATTTTGAACAACGAAAAAAAAATCTCGTTTCAATGGTTTCTCATATAGATATAGATGTTGCAATCTGAAAGCGAAAAAAAAACTGCAATTCACGGTTTACTAAGAATATATCTTGTAAAAAGTATCTGAGTGTTTTGGAGTTGTCGTCGTCTTTGTATAAAGGGTGCTACGGTCAAAATTTCGTTTAAATCCTGCCATCAGATTATGTACAGCCACTTTGTTCGACTCAGAACGCCTGTTTACCTTAAACTGCTTCTTGCTGCCAACTGTTTTCGGCTTCTTTAGATTCTTCCGCTTGACGACAGCCCACTATTTCTGGATTCCAAATATTCGACCAAAACAACACGGACAAACCTGTGGGTTTAGGATAGCCAAGAGTCGTTTCTCCAGACACTCGTCATGCAAATTTCCTGGTGGATGGTATCCATGATTTGTTGCAAACGTCAACCCGCTCCTTCTTTTTACCCATCCGCTCTCGAAAACAGTCAACATGTCAAAACATGTCGATTGCTACGATCACAAACTCGTCTACTAGCAGGTTATGAGACAGCCGTACACGACCGAACTTTTAGTTTGTCATTGATCTTTAGATTGGCAATGTGTATTTCTTATTTAATTTACTCTCACGCAAATGTTAGGCAAAGTGACTGTGACGACAAACGGAATGCTTCGTTTAAAAACAAACAAATGCAAGAGACAGCAAGCTTCACGTTACAATACCGGTGCGCTATATCCATGGTTAACAAAGAAGAGAGGAAACATGGGCTCTCTCAAAGGAAACAGTGATGCCATAGCTGCCGCTCAACAGCGAAGCATTATTTATAGTTGGGTTGTATTGCATATGATAGTGCCAGGTGATGGACAATATAATCACATCACATTCTGGCAACAAGCCTACCCGACCAGAAGCGTATAACATAAACATAACAAAACTATAACAAACCTTGTTAAGACTAACTGCTTATGATATTAATTTGTTAGAAACATTTTCGTCTGCATAATTGTATAACATATTTATAAAAAATAAGATATAATGCCTTGGGAGACACAATCTTCGTAAATAAATAAATTAATTCTAACACTAGCTGATATGATTTTGCTTCATCGTAACAAAACTGTTACAAAGTTTGTTTTGTTTTTGTTTCATCTCTATCATAGTTTGCTATAATTTTGTTACCTCTTGAGGATTGTTTGTTACAATTTCTGTTATTTTAACAACATCCGCGATCTGAATTCTAACAACCGCTATTATAAAAACAGCGTAACTGAATAACAAAACCTGAAATAATTTTGTTGTTTCCTTCTGGTCGGGTAGCTGCGAGAGAGAGCTGATGAAGTCGTGCTCTCCGGTACACACGATTAAATACAAAATACACAAAGGCAAAATTTGAACGAACTTCTTCAGCAGGTTAGAAAGTGATGGTTTTCTAGGTGATGTACTTTAAATCTTCAAACTGACAGTAATAAATTGGTAATCAATCATGATGTATACATCGAATCATAAGCCCGATAGATAGAGCTTATGATCGTATCATTAAAATTGAAATAATTCGGAAAATGTAGGAGTCTTAGACCTTTCCTATCAACTGATTAAAATAGTGACCCCTGATTAAGCCGTTCCCTACCCTATATGTTTCCGTTTTCCACCGTTTCAGGCCTGCTGGCTATCGAGAAACGTTCCTCAAATATTTTTGTTAAGCTCGTGACAGTTTATGTTCGGGTTTGTTCGAATTGCTAAGCACCAACAAATTTTTGATGCGTTGCTTTTACTAGGGCGCCATTCGATAACTAAAGAGTGAATGTTTTACTTAAAATAAAGGCCATCTGGAACGCACACTCCTACAAAATAAGGGATGCTTTTTTTTTTTTTTTCAAAATACGATTAAAACAGAAGCGTCAAGTGTACGACCAAGTTTTAATCGTAACACCCTTTATTACAATATTTTGCCTGCCATTGTTCTTCGATATCTGTGTATACTTTCTTTTCAAATACTCCGGCATCTTATGAATAAAATAGTGGATGGATTGGGCGATTTTTAACGGCATTGAACAGATTTTCGAATTTTGGAATTGGAACTGACTTCCAATATCAATTCATAGACTGAACACAAAACTGATCTAACATTGTACCAATATTGCCTATCTCATCGATGCTCCCCATATCTTGAATCGGTTTTCAGTTTATTTTCTAGATGCACTTTCCTAGGTATAGATTGATGGCTTGCGGTATCTTCATTACATTTGTGTGGTAAATGCAAACATATTGCTCTGGGGTTCTAGAAATTTTCCTGTTCTATTTGGACTGAGCCGTTAGGCCCCTTCTACTGATAAAAATTTTAACATTTTTTTTCACAAAGCTTCAATTTTGGTACAATAAACGGGTTAGCTGCACTCCCGGAAAATCCCGAAGATTCGAAAAAAGTCCGGGAAAATTTGAAAAGAGTGGAGACCGAGTTTTCCCGATTCTTGAATTCTGTTCGTCTATCGGTAGTAACGGGTGGCCACTAAAACATTGGAATTTCTTTCTCAAGCAGCCAAAAATAGACAAACATACTTGTTTAAGATCTGATTTATTGTAATTAAACATACATTGTCCATTGTTTAAACAGCTTCCGTTTGATGTCTAGAGCAAGTGAAGCAAAGTGATTCGAAAACGAAGTAAGAATGATGCAGATGGCACCGACAAAGATGAAAAACATAATCTGTCGTAGAAAGAGGGCAATATAAAGGGTGTACCGTTTAAAATCTCCACACAAAATTCATTCTCAGAATTCGAGTTTGTATCCGATTATCACCAAATTTTCAGGGAGTAAAACGATACAATAAGAGTTAGTTTTGGCATCATTCATTTAATTAATTTTGCCTTTATATAGGATTGCGTGAACTTTGTCTTTAACCGCAGGCATAAGGTTTTGCACGACCTCAAAATCGACAGTTTTTTTTTAATATTAGCCCATGCTTTCTTTATTTATTCTACAATCTTCAAAGGTCGTGTTAGAAGGTGCTTCTTCATAATGGCCCAGTGTTTTTCTATCTGGCGCAGTTCCGGAGTGTTTGGGGGGTTGAGAGATTTCGACACGAGTTCGACATCATTCGCCTTATCGTGTAGTGGCATGATGCCAAATCCGGCCAGAAGATCGTCGGACCGTCGTGAGCCTTCAGGAGAGGAAGAAGCCGCTTTTCGAGACACTTTTCCAAATACACCTGTCCATTCATGGTGCTTGCAGTAACGAAAGACGGACTCCGCTTTCCTCAAATACATATCGCTAACAATGCCAGATTAAGAACTTTTTGGGTGAACTTCAACATCTTCAGAGGTGCTCGAGAACGTCAGACTTATCCTTGACAGTCAAATACAGGTGTCCTAGAATCTGGTTGAATTCCGCCTTCACATGTGTCTCGTTATCCATTAGGCAGCAGTGTGGTACGTAGTCCACCTCGAATTTTGATATTTTGCACGAAAATCTTGCTCAAATGAAGCTTTTTGCAACAATTCGAACTGGGGCGTTCGGTTTCCGTTTAAAGGCACCAACCACGCGTTTGTAATCCTCGTTGATCAGGCGGCTTTTTTTTATCCGGATCTTCACATCCGATCAACAGTCAGACGTTCTACGAACCGTTTTATGATACCAGACACCGTGCAAATCGCGATTCCCAACTTTTTTTCCCGATGGCTCGATGCGACACATCCTTATTCTCAAAGTACTCGTGCAAACATTTTTCGCGCACGCTCTGTGCTTTCGTCGCCATTTTGAAAGCTTTTGCCCATCTGATGAAATCAACTAACAAAGTGTAAACAATACACATAAACTATCTCTACGCAAAATTTCAATAAATTTTACCCAACGGAACAAAAGTTAGAGCAATTTGAGAGTGTGCGGAACGGTGTGTGTGTGTGTGTGTGTGTGTGTGTGTGTGTGTGTGTTTACAATCTAATTCCCACTGTCTGGCAGCGGTATTATGGATAGAATCTTCCTGCAACTGTTTCATATTTGCTGTTTACAGTTGCAAAAAGCTTAAATCCGGGGATTAGAAGGTGGCAGCTCTACCGCGACTCCAATAGCCCATTTCAAGAACGCAAGCATTCCGAAGCTATCTTCGTAAACAATAAGCCCCGCTCCAGTAGTGACATACTGAAACTTTCAATCAAGCGTATGTGCAATGCTTGATTGACGCGTATTTAGTGAGAGTTTACCTTTGATTAAATTTGGTTAAAATTGAATGAATGAAAGTATTACTTACCAATGCAAAATACTTGAAAAATATGTTAATACATACAGCTTGTAACGGTAGGATATCACCCAATTATTATCCAATGAATCTTCGTCCAGTCACATGAGCTGAAAAATGGTTAGGAAACGAGCCTTCAAACAGAAGGATGCTCCAATGAGTGCAAAGTGCCACCGAATCGCTTAAATTCGGTAGAAATTGGTCACTCACACCCGGCGTTTTAATTAATACAATATGCAATGGTTGTAAAATATAAAGGATCCATTGAAATGTGATAGATACAACTTACCAAAACTACAGCCTACCAAAGCATTCAGGATCCAGTTTCATAATCAAGCAGGAGTAGTGAATATAAAACAATAGATGAGTAAAAAGGAGCCAAAAGAAATGGTGCGGTACTTTTAGCACTATTCAGACTTGATGCTGGATTTTGTCCTCGGTTCCATTAAAAATTTCTTTTACTGTATTCCGGTGCTTGGCAATGGTACATGTTCATGTACTGGGTCCTCAGCTTGTCCTCAAAAATAGATCTTCTGGTTTCTATGAATTCGTTTTCGATCCTGCTTTCTGTCCTTTGTTCAGCGTCTATGGTGGGTCCGTGGGAGGTTCCCGGGTTTTCCGAATATTGTGAAAGGAACTAGCACACTAAAGTACTGAACAAACTTGGATTTAGGATTGATTTCCATTAAATTATGTTTTTTCCTGGAACAGTTGAAAATGTACGTCAAACTTGTCCGAAGGCATAGCCTACTCTAATTTGAGAGTGTGCGGAACGGTACACCTTTAATGAGCAAGAAAAGGAAAACGACAAGAAGCAAAGACGCGAAAAGGGAAAGGAGCAAAAGTGGTGACAATAAACACTGCATAAGAAAAGCCAAACTGAAGGATTAGGGAAATGAATAGACAACAATAGACACAAATAGAGCGCAGCAGATGAAGAGATGTAAGAAAAAAAGGTTGATAAAAAGAATATAAAACCGAACAGTAGAACCGAAAGTATCGGAAGACGGCAGAAAATGAAAAAGCAATTGTGAAAACCATGCTGCAGAAAAAGATTAAGCCACAAATTTCGAGGGAAAGGAGATGAAAAGTAAAGCAGCTAACGAAGTATAAATCAGCTGTGCACAATAAATGAAGATAGATTAAGTAATGACCGTAAAGATAACGGAGAGGAAATAAAAGATGACAAATAATTGGAGTCTAACCTAGATCCATGTTGTGAAATGTCGAAACAAGACAACAACAATAAAATCAGGTATAAAAAAACAAAACAAGTTAATAAAATACAACCTGTATCTAACAATTTGGTGTTGTTGGAATAAAGGGTTTTTCGATCAAAATTTGGTCAACTTAAACTTGACGCATTTCTTTTCATCGTGCATTAAAAAAATTGTACACACCTTATTTTGAAGATATGTACGTGTAGTATCATGCCTCTATTTTGATTTTGAGATTAGCACTTCAGTTATCAAAATGTCGTCGAAGGAAGAGAAGCAACGCATCAAAATTGAGCACGTGCGTTAAATCCACGTAGCGGAAAATCCAAACTACTCTCATGCCAAGTTGGCGAAATTTTTGAAAGTGGCTAAATCATCTGTTACCAACGTATTAAAAGTGTTCGATGAACGTTTGCCGCGTTCACCAGGAACGCTGGATCGAGAGGAAATCAAAAACCGGAGGCCACAGCGACGACAAAAAGAGTTGCCCGCTGTTTCAAGCGGAACCTCTCCGTCCGAGATGTCGCAAAGAAGCTGGGAGTGGCGCCTTCAACCGTGGATAGAGCTAAAAACGAGCTGGTCTGTCGATTTACAATAAAGTGGTGACTCCAAATCGCGACGATAAACAAAACCCGTAGGCAAAAGCACGATCCCGAAAGTTGTACACGACGATGCTGACGAAGTTTGATTGCGTGGTACAGGACGATGATACATACGTCAAGGCAGACTTTAGATAGCTTCCTGGACAGGAATTTTATACGGCAACCGGACGGGGAAAGGTGGCAGATATTTTCAAGCACATTAAACTGTCAAAGTTTACGAAGAAATATCTGGTGTGGCAGGCCATCTGTACCTATGGTTTGAAGAGCAACGTTTACATTGCTACCGGAACCGTCAGCGAGGAAATTTATCTGAGCGAGAGCCCACAAAAACGGCTACTGCCTTTCCTGACGCGACACAATTGTTCCGTTCTATTTTGGCCGGATTTGGTATCTTGCCATTACGGAAGAAAGGCCATGGAGTGGTATGCTGCCAAGAACGTTCAAGTGGTGCCCAAGGACAGGACCCTCCCAACACGCCAGAGCTCCGGCCAATCGAACAATATTGGGCCATCGTCAAGCGGAACCTTAAGAAGACTCAAAAATCTGTTGTGAGCGAGAAACAGTTCAAGGCTGAACTTGAAAAAGAAGAAGAATTTGACTTATCAATAACAACTTCGATCGACTCACACACATTACTGTTTGACTAAATTTTGATCGGAACACCCTTTATTATAAGGTTGATGAAAACAAATCTGTGCGACTTCTGGTGGATTAAACTTCCTTCATAACCTGAAAAGTTGAGGGCGGGTGCTGTTCCCGAGCTGCATGATTATTGTTATTGCAACAAGTGAAACAAATGTAAACAAACTGCTCTCAAATACCCCTCAAGCCCTCCCCGGGCATAGCCGCCATCTGTCTTCGTAGCAGAGTATTCGCTCTTGGTCATTCGAGTGTACATGTCACCATGGATGGCCGTCTCAAAGTGCCTCTACGCACGCCATACTGGTGGGGCTTTTCCATTGGGATTTTCACACCCAGTCCAGATTATGTTTAATTTTAATAAAAACAAGTGTGTTAGCGAGTGATTGTGAAACTGTTTTGCGATTTTTATTCAAGTAACAATTTGTAACAGGACCCGTGAGGTCGAGCTTATCACGCCAGCTTGTGAGTCAACTTTCAATTAGTGTACATAATTTTAATGTTTTCAGAGGTTTTATTTTTCGTGTCAACTTTTCCTCGTCGCACACCTGAACAGAGTTGGGTACTGTGACTGCTGTTTCAACTATTGGCTATCTGTAATGAAACGGATATTACTGTGATTGCATCACAGCGAGTTTGCATTCATAATAGAAGTGGCTCTTAGTCATACTTAATCCAGTTTAGCGCACCGATTACCGTTTTAATTCAGTTAATACAGTCACAATTCCACAATAAGGCTCTCTGCTCTTTTATGCAAGTGCAATCCCGCATCGTTTATTCCGTCCGATTAGTTGTCCTAGAGCCACGGCAAATAAAACCACTTAAATAGACATTTCGCGATTACTCTGAATGCCTATCCATACTCCTGTTGGTCGGTACCTTGTTTCAGTTCCATGTTGGTTATCGTGGCAAAGCAGGTAGAGAAATGGTTGTTTTCCCTACATCGACGGGGAAAGCATTACTCCGATTAGATTAGATTAAATTATGGAAAGATCTGCTGCTGGCCAACGACGACCGGTCATGCATGATAATGGGTAAATTTACCTTATAATTGTCAGCTAGGGGATAGCTTTTTTTAATTGCGCACTTCTACACTCACAAACGTAGGCACACTCGGCGGTCGGTCTAGTCGAGCTAATATGACTTGCTCGTAGATGCGCGAAAATGGAGAAAATCGTTACGACGTTAGGGCATGAGATCCATTTTCAGACCGATCTGCCTGCAGTAGCAACAAGATTGTGAACGCTCTGTATGTGTAGCAACACTGTCCCATGTTATTACATATTAACCACATAGTGAGTCGTTCGCTGATGCTGCACCAGGGAAAGTGGTTTTCCCTTTCACAGTTACAGTCACTTTGCTGGATAAGTTGACGACTCGTACGCTCTGGGCTTCTGTGGCCGGTGAATTCTGCTTGATTGTTGGCCTTCTATATCCAAATGGTATCCCTTGGTATCTGACCAATTGTCACTTTCCTAAATGGTGAAAATTAAGTGCTTGGATTCAGTAGCAGACTTACAATATGACGTCGCTTCAAAGTTCACGATTTCACAACTAGTCATTAGCAGAACATCAGTTAATTGCTTGTCAACCAGAACTTTAACATTCCACGCAGCTATGTATCCGAAAAGTCATAAACCAATAAGTTATTTTTTCGCCATTGCCTCGCAAAATGTCATGCATGACCTTCCTTCCTTTCCGCACAGCCAGAAATCAACAGCTCGGTCACCGCACAGAAACCCCACGCTCCGGACGACGCTCTCTCTTTTTGTCTTAATTGGATTAATCGTCGCAATTGCTGCTCGACTCTACTGTCATTAAAAATGCCATTCGACACCCGTACACCGAGTGTATGATGCTTTGTACTTGAACCCACCACCGTAGCTCCGCCCCGGTTGGTTTTACAACTAACCACATCAAAGCTCACCGGAGGGCACGTTAATTTCTTCTGGAAACGATCGCAAACACAGTACTTGAAAGAGTTTAGCTTCCCGTGGGGGCCTTCTTCTTCTTCCTAATGATACCCTGCCCCCCTCAGAAGTGAACCCGCATTTATTGTACTAGTAGGTGTACTACACCTGACTCCGGCACGTCCGTCCACCGGATCTTCGCTCAGGAATGCCAATGCTAATTTGAAATTGCGTTTGCCCCAACCGGCAGGCGCCGCTCGGCACGATCTCTCACCCATTGGATGCATTTGCACACCTTGCTCGGTCGCTCGTCAATGCGAAATACACCGTTGGTATGGATGAGTTCGAATTGTAAACGATACGAGGTAGATTAATTATGATGCGATGTGTGAAATTGTCGCTGATTTAACGCCAGATCGCGGCCGGCTCGAACCTGCGGTTTCTCCTTCGCTTTATTGCTAATAATCAGCTGATGGGGCTGTTCCGAAGAGCTTGTTATAGGTCCGCTGATGATGGGGGGAAATAATTACTTCACGGCGTCAGTCGCAGTCAGTTGATCGGAATCATCCTTTCATTGGTTCGTTCATGTGTCGAAGAAGCCGGGAAAAAGTGTGAATAGGTGAGTGATTGATTAAGCAGTATAAGGGAAAGTTTGAGTTGTGTTTGTTTCTGATTGACCTGCATTAGTATTATTGTGCGCAAGTACAATGATAGCACCTTATGCCCAGAGACTCCAGACATTTACATTAACAAAAAAACGCCGGCGTCGGTAGTGGTAAGCGTGACTGCTACTTGGCACCCCAGTGGGTCTGGGTTCAATCCCAGTCGACGTAGGTGGTTTTTCTGAGGCGAAAAACTCTTGTCACATCTTCCTTCGGAAGGGAAGTAAATCCGTTGGTCCCGGCTCATATTAATGAGTCTAGAGGTAGGTTCCAGGTGATAGAGTCGTCTTCCTGGCGTCGGTGATTGTCACCATGTGAGGAAATAGGCCGACGAAAAAAAAAATCCTAGACCAGCCACCTACAGCGTATCGTTGCTTTGTTACAACACCTTTACTGACTGAGCTTAGGTAGATCCCACGAAACCAGCGTACCTATACTTCGAGCCATATAGGAATTGAATTATGGAGTCTGGAATATATGGTTCGAAGTATTGAATTCTGGAATCATTGCAGCATCGGTTGGCGTACATATATAATCTCGTATCGTTCAGGTTTTAGTACGATGATGCGGGTCAGCAAGTGCCCCTGCATTTGTAGACAACTATGCATTCCTGATGATCCAAGTCAAGTTGAATTAAATAGTTATTTTCAAATGTGTTTCTTTCATAGTTACAGTATTCCACTAAACTGCTTAAGCCTCGGATTCGCTTTAATTTGGTTTGTATCTATACTTTAATAAACACTACCTAGCAGCTGCCTTGAACAAAATTAATAAACCACATACTCACCTTTATAGCATACGTTAGGTACTTAAAAGAAAATTGGAAGACGACACTTTTCGGATTTTTTATTATTTTTGTATGAAAACAAGTGACGAGCATTACTCAAAAAAAATACACCATTGCCAAAATTTCACCAACATTACCTCATGTAATAATAAACAAGAAAATATTTCTTTTCAAAATTTCTCATGACTAAGAAAATGGGCTTTCCGGCTGTTCCAAGCAATTTTTCTTCACTGTGGAAAATTTTGTAGGAAAACTGGCAACCCTGAATTCTTTAATATTGTTTTTTGTTCATATATCCATGAACCCTACGCGTGAGTAAAGTTTCGTAACAATCTGAGATCCTTCGGCCCAAACCTGTACGATTTTAAAATAAAATCCCCATTTTTGTATGAAATCAAGTGACAATTAGTTTTTAGAGCATTAATCAAAAACAAAACAAAAAACATCTTCAAAATTTTACCAATGTTAGCTTACATTTAATTAATTAACAAAAAAATATTGGTTTTTAAACTTTTTCATAACTCAAAAATCAGTCGAGTTATTAGTACGAGACACTGAAGAAGTCTGCACATTGTAGACGAAATACGCGTATCTGTCGAAGATAAGCAAAGGTAGTTGGAATTAAATGGAGATTACTAATTTTTCTTCTAATTTATAGTTAACTCAAAAATGTTTTTTCCAGCTTTTCCAAGCAATTTTCCCTCACTGTGGCAAATTCTGTAGGATTTTGTTTAAGATTATATTTTTTCCAAATTCTTTAGAGAAAATTTCATTATTGTTTGGAGAAAAAAAAATTGTTCTACGTTGAATCGTCCTTGAGTTATGAATTTTCGAAGTAAGTGATGTTTGGGAAAATCGGAAAACTTCAATTGACGTTTGCCAGTAAAACTAGCAACCATGGATTTTTCAATACTGTTTTTCTTTGATATATCCATGAACCCTACGCGTGGACAAAGCTCCGTAACAATATGAGACTCTTCGACCCAAACCTGTAAGATAATTTAAAAAAAAATCCCTATTTTTGTATGAAAACGAGGGACAGGCCCATAGTTTTTCGAGCATTACTAAAAAAAAAGCCCATCTTCAAAATTTAATACATTGGTTATAGTTTATGAATTAACTTACAAGAAATAGTTGTTTTCAAACTTTTGCATGACTCATAAAATGCATTTTTCTAGCTTTTACAAGCAATTTTCCCTCACTGTAGCAAATTTTGTAGGATTTTTTTTTTTAAGATTATATTTTTTCCAAATTTTTGAGAAAATTTCATTATAGTTTTGAGAAAAAGAATTGTTCTACGATGAATCGTTCTGAAGTTATGAATCTTCGAAGTAAGTGATGTTCGGGAAAATCGCAAAACTTCAATTGGCGTTTGCCAAAATTTTATTTCATTTCGTCATTAGAGTGACAAACTTCGAGATAGAGTGAAACTAAATTTAGGATATTCTTCAAAAAATCTTTTGTACAATGGAACCGATTTAAATTTCTTTCTTAAATGTGTAATTATTAGTACGTGAGAAGTTTAGAAAAAAAACATCAACAATCTCTATATATGAATGTTTTTAAGACACAATAATATTCATTTTTCCTTATTTCATATCATAAATAGTGTTTTAAGTACAATTTCTATAAATTTAAAGTTTTTGCTACTATTATTTACTAAACTTGTACTGAAAGCACGAAGAAGCTTGTTCAAACTAAACAGTATAATACGCTCTAAAAACTTTTGTAAATAGTGTTTTATAAAAAGTGAAAGTTAATATAACGACTTAAGAGCTATTGTGACACATAACTATTTCTTGCGTATGGTCAAAAATGAACATATAAACTGTATGTTTTCAAAATTGCACGTCAATTGTATTTTACAAAATTATGATACAAAATGGACAACATTTATATTGTTTTGATATAAAACGTAAACAAGTTTAAATTATCAAGAACAAAAGTAGGGTATGTGTCCCCCTAATATGCAACAATCGATTACATTTTTCATTGTAACTCATAAAGTATTTAAGCTGGAAACAAAATTCAACTAGCTATACACTTCCTAAGATATGTTTAATAAGCCATCTGGTAGTATGTATCACGAAAAGCTACACAACTCGTTTTATAAAGTCAGAAACTTTCGAGGGATATGGATGTTATGTCGGTCTATGGGTACCAAATTGGGTCTAATTATGGATGCAAGTTCGTCCCGTTCGATTGATTTTTTATAAAATGCAATCTTCGTTCGGGTTTCTTCCTGATTTTCTGATTCAATGCGTTTCCAGCTGTATTCGCTCTACTCAACAAACAATTTCACAAATCAAACTATACGTAAACTGCTAAGAAACACTTAAGTGATTTTTACATATGATTTAGCGGTCATTCGACAATCAAAACATTATAATTCACTCTATACATATTTTGTTCCTTTAATTTGTGTTAAAATGAGCCATATGAATAACATTCAACCGGAACTCAGACATTTGTATTGTAAATGTTACCAATAACAACATTTTTACTACGCTTTTCATACAACGGGCCATAGTTGGGAACACAGAAAAAAATATGTCCCTAACATTGGGTCCACCGTTTGTTTGTTAAATCATTGTTATTTGACCAATGTGACCTGTTACTTTATAACAAGTGACTATATTATATACAGCTTGGCTGCATTATTCGGTTTATAGGTTCAAGTTCGGCAAATTGAGATCATTCGAAGATCGTATAGATAATCTGTTCAGCTTAACCAGTAAAGTCATGGTGTCTAAAAAGTCAAGGAAATCGAAAACTACGCGGAAGTGAACTACTATAAATTGATAAATTATGTCTCAATTGCTTTAAAATAAATCGGTCATGCTGATAGCAACATGATTTTGTTTTATATCGAAGATATAATGACATATTTGGTACATAGGCCGAATCAAGGAGCTAGGCTAACATTACATCCCGTTACCCTATGAAAACTATAATCGTTCTGGTCCATTACCACGACCTTCCAAAAAATATTCCTGTGGCCTATGGAACAAATTGGAATTAAAAAGGAGAATAAGTGAAGTGAAAAGTCAGCAAAATACGAATTTCATCGTTCGATTAGATGTCCACAGGGGGGCGACCCCAGCGTAGTGGTTAACATTCATACCTCTTACGCCAAAGTCACGAGTTCGAATCTCACCCCCTGACAAATTACGGAAATACGCAAAAAGGTGTTTGAGTGACTTTGACAGGAGATGAACCAGCCCAGGGCTGGAAATATCGATAATTAAAGGAGAAAAAAAATGTCCACAGATGCCCTGAATATAATTGCTAAATGTTTATTGTATTTTACACACCCAGGTTTTTACTGTTTTTTTTTGACGTGGATTTTAACATATTTTTTAAATAACGCAGTTATTAACGTGGATTTTTCAGTTACTACAAAAGTATTGCAAGAAATGCCTTTGATTTCACTCAAAAATCTATCTATCTTGTATAAAAAATACCACAAATTTTGTTTAGTATTTGAACATCTCTTAGGGTACAGAATAACATTTTCTAATCACTTATTGTTAGCTCATCGTTAATGGCAAAACAAAAGTTAAATGTCAGTCAACGGTATCCAACGTGCATTTTGGTGTTGCTCCTCTGTTATTGTTCAAAACTAGTGTAAAAATTGTACTCGAAAAAAATGCGACAGGCAAAAATGATCATTTTAAGTCGGATATTTTTTTTAACTTTCTGGAAATAAATTATTATTTTATGTTATTAGCTTAGTTTTCGCAAAGTTGGTTTATTCAACCTCCGCTCCTAGGCTTAATGCCCGCACCTTGGACTTAACGTTACTTATCAAATACTGTGCAACACTTGCGCCATCTGTAAAAACCTCCATCCACTATTTCTTCATAAGCTTGTCGTTTTTGAAGACCTTCAAAATTCTGAAGAATTGGGCGGATTTGCCTCCTTTGGCCCCAAAAGGACATCGTTGGCTTCGTACCACTTCATCGCCGATTTTCCGTGATGGCACTATGCCAGATCCGAACAAAACCGAGTGTCACGTTTGTTGGACCGGAGAAAGGACAACAGGCGCTTCTGGAGGCATTCAGCTATATAAATTTGGCCGTAGTTGATGCCGGTTGTTATAATAGGTCTAGGCAAATTTGTCGACCTTCTTCTTCCGGAACTTCTCCGGAACATCCAGACGGGACACGGTCGGATTGTCGATTCTGTTTTGGGATTCACCGGTGGGACTGGGCTGCACACTTATAAACTATGAATTTTACACGAGACGTAATCCAAGTTTGTAGATTGTCGGGGAACGCAATGTCGTGTTAAAATATGTCTCCTGAAACTGACACATACAAAATTCAACGAAAGATGTGTTTTACAGCGGTTTGCTTACCTAGGCGCCCACTTTCTGTGGTATAAATTTTACGGTGTTTCGTGCAGTGAGTCAAACGTTATTCCAGATGGAAGCCGAGAGGAGAGAAAAAAGTTTGCACACCCACGATGATAACCCAACCTGGTCCGCAATAAAAATCACAAAACCGTTGAAAATCGCCAAATCAACCATGTCTGATGTGCTCAAACGTTTCAGGGAGCGAAAGACCGTGGATCGAGTGCTTCAAGGTAAGCATCGTAGTGGAACATATGACCGCAAGCTGAACCAGAAGGTGTTAAGAACTGTCAGAGCAATCCTTGGACTATCAGATAATGAAATCGCACAAAAATACGCTGCTGCCCGCAGTATCGTTCGAAGAATTCGTTTCCGAGCAGGATCCAACAGAACGTTGAAGGAAAGTTTCGTCACCAAAACTCGAGCTCGGAAATTGTACCAGCAGGTTTTGACGAAGTACCAAGGATGCCTGCTTATCGACGATGAAACCTACGTCAAAATGGCTTTCGGACAGCTTCTTGGCCAAGAATTCTACATGGCGACGGCACGAGGAGATGTTCCTGCGAAGTTAAAGTTTGCTTTTATGGACAAATTTGCCAAAAAAAACTGATGATTTCGCAAGGGATATGCAGCTGCCGAGCAAAGACCAAAGTGTTCGTGACAAATAAGACGATGGACTCGAAACTGTACAAGGAAGAATGACTCAAGAACCGCTTACTACCGTTCATTAAAGCCCATGAAGGTCCCGTGAAGTTTTGGCCAGATTTGGCGAGTTGCCACTACAGCCGGGAAGTCATCCAGTGGTATCGCGATAAGAACGTAGATTTTATCGATAAAAACATAAATCCACCAAACTGCCCGCAGTTCCGGCCCATCGAGACATTTTGAGCAATAATGAAGCGGAAGCTTAAGAAAATTTTAAAAACGGCTTGGGACGCGACTCAGATGATCAAAATGTGGAAGAAGTTGACTCCGGAGGTGTGCAGCGTTTGATGCGAGGAATAAAGAAGAAAGTGCGAATTTTCATTAGAAACGAGTAGGAATGATTTGTATTGATATTTTTTCCTTAGAGTACAGTGAATTACCTTTGTTTTGATGTATTAAAATTTTGTACGTCAATCCGTTACCGAGATACAGATGATTTTTATTATTCCGGATTCTAAATGGACATAGCTTTAAACATTATACTCATAATTTCTTAATAGTCCTGCATAAGTAGAAAAGTGTAATTTTTATGTAAATGTTTTACTGGAATACTGAAAAGCAAATTGAGCCTTTAAAGCTTGTCTGGATGCTCCGTGCTCTTAAGATAAATAGTTTTAGAATGCAAAGACGATCCCATAGCATGTTGATGTATTAATAGATGAGAATGAGAAATATACAATGTTATATCCTCCGATATTGTCAAATTGATAACATTTTCATGGCCGTCTTTTGTGATCAGTCATATGAGGAGGCGTGAGATTGGATCATGTGAGAACCAGAGGTCTGTCGCCCCCTCCTTCCAGGTTGCCAGCTCACCACTTGTAGCCCAAAAAAGTTTTGAATTATAAAGCATAAAAACCATCACCGATAATGGAAATAAGCCTTCATATCTGTAAATAGAGTTTACTTCCCATGGTAGATATAGCTGCGTTTTTACCGAACTGGCTAAGCAAAACTACATTATTCTTGCCTCCTGTTCGAGTTCCAAAATCTGCATTTGCCACAATCCGAAAATGCGCCCAATATAAATTGATCCCTCGGACGACCCATTTCCAACCAATTTCCTGCCACCATGTTCCACTACGCCACTTATTGAGCTGTATCCCTTTGCGGTTGACTGAATTATTCTCTTCCATTACCGGTAATGGTGGTCATCCTTGTGGCAGCGCTGACCCTTACCGCCTTTCTATTGGATCCGTTCTTAAACTGAAACCATAAAATCCGAACCATCACCGTCTAAATAGTCAATAATTCATTTACCTCTTACGAACGCATCAAATTTTACCGGTGGGTAAGAATTCTCAGCAGTAATGGAAGGGAAGGAAATCCTTGGGAAATTGATACTTGCACCATAAACGACCATAAACATGAATCATCCTAATTCCACGAACCCAGCAAGCCACTTTCTGCCGACTAAGTCAGATAAGAGAAAAAGGTCCACCGGTCATCGTTGGACACTGTAATACTTTTTTCTTGGCTGATTTTTTAACTTAGCTATAAAAAAAAGAAGAAGAAAAGAGACGAAAGTACCTATTTCTATGCGGTTGAGCTTTATACAAATCTGCACATGCTAGACCGCAACAGAGTGGGATGTTCCAGCGGTTTATCGAGTATGAAATGTGACGACACATCCTAGTTGCAATTTTTTCATGAGAATAATATGTATTGGAAGTAGCAATAGTAGGATAGAAATAGAGCTATTATTTATTATCTCGCCATTAATCCAAACTTGACAACCGGTTGTCAGTCAGCACTAAGCACGCAACACGGGAGCTTATCCAACCGGATACCTATTCTTTTCTAATTAATCCGCACTCTTATCTGAAAACCGTCGATCTGAAATACATTATTAATCCGGCCTTAAAAAGAGGCTTACCTCGGCACGAGGCGCAAAAAAAAATCCACGACTCATCTATCAGATCGTCTCTTCCTACTAATTGAATCAAAATTCAGGAATAATAAATCAAACAAAAATCAAATAAACATTAGTTACGGTCCTAACAAGATGAAAGTTGGAATTTTCTCAGCACTCTGGATGTTCGCCCACTTCGAAAACCCGATTCATTCCGGATAAATGCCAGACAGGCGACGAAATCGATTTCAGAATACAAATGTGTGTACCTTCTCTCGCTTCACTTGAACTTGTCACACCTGCCGCGGTCGTCGTGCAGCCGCGTCTGAACTTTCGACCTTTTTGGCGCATGGGGCAGTGGAGCGGTGGGGCGGTGAGCGGTACCCCTGGTTCAGCTGGTAAATAACAGTTACCATTATTATTTTCGAATTTGGGTCACACCGAAAAAACTATTTCCCTTATCCTACTTGCGGCAGCGCAACACACAAACCGTTCGGCACGATAAAATTGAACTTGAAACATGCGACGACCGTGCCGGCGTCGGTGGTGTAGTGGTAAGCGTGACTGCTACTGGCACCCCAGTGGGTCTGGGTTCAATCCCAGTCGACGTCGGTGGTTTTTCTGAGACGAAAAAATCTTGGTCACGTCTTCCTTCGGAAGGGAAGTAAAGCCGTTGGTCCCGGTTCATAGTCATGAGTCGTTAGGTAGGGTCCAGGTGGTGGAGTCGTCTCCCTGGCGTCGGTGATTGTCACCATGTGAGGAAATAGGCCGACGGAAAATAAATAAGTAAAAAAAAAAAAAATGCGACGACCGTGTTCTATCTTATGTGCTACTACCAGCCAAGCCCACAACTGTGCTGTCTAGCGGCACTTACTGGAAAGCATAAGAAAAAAAAAATTGAGGCATCCATCGTGAATGGTTTTCAGTGTCAATTATGTTCTTCTTTGTCTTGTAGTTTCAGACTAAGTGGCACAGTAGCTTTTTGTCGGCTCTCATCGGGCTATATTAGAGAAGTAACTCAATTATTTGAGAACCTTCGAAGTTGGTTCCATTTTTGCAATAATTTTAGGTAGCTCAACTAGAACCATTCGTACACCAGACCGGAATCGATTCTAGTTAACGCCTTCAAAAGCATCCTGAGAAGTGTCAATTATCTAGAAAATACTAAATACAAACCCTGACTTCCCTAATAGTTTCAATCCGATTAAAGGGTGTCCCACATCAAATTGCATCACAGGTAAAACCCTGTAAACAATTGCCTAGTAGACCGAGCATTTTCAAACTATCAGACGATAAATATAACCCATTAGTTAGCTTTTAGCATATTCATTTTATTCAACTTCAATACCTTAACCGTACGCTCGGAATTACCTCACGATTAACTCCACTCATACAACATCTGGTTGCAGCTTCTTTTGTACGGAAACTCACTTTTTCTTCATGTCTGCCTCAGGTATGACTTCCTTGGGATGCTTCCGTAGTGCCTACTTCATAATATCCTAGTATTTATCGATGGGCCTTAATTCCGGTTTATTTGGGGAGTTCATGTTCTTGGGTACGAAAGTGATCCCGTAGGCTTCGCACCACTCCAAGACAACGTTTTATTAGTGGCACTCGTAGGGCCCTCGTGTTGCTTCAACAGAGAAATCAGACGCTTCTTCTTCAGACATTCCTTGAGGTAGATCTCGTCGTTTACAGTCCCGGCAGTCCCGAACGGCGCAATTCGTTTAGCACATTAGCAGATCGCTTGCCAAATCATGTATTTCTTTTCAAACTTTGAAAGTGTCTGCTTCCTTAGTTCCGGAACATCAAACTTGTGCGAGGCGGTGAAGAACAGGCAGCCCCGGAAGCTGCCGGAAGTCCGCCTTGACGTAGGTCTCATCATCCATGATGAAAACAATGAGGCTTCGAAAGCATCAGGGAGTACAGTTTCCGAGCCTATGACCTTCCTAGCGTATTTTGCCGTTCGTCACGATTTGGAGCCTTCTGCACTTTTTACGTAAATACTTTACGTCCCACCTAGTTCTTGGCTCTCTGACCGAAAGACTTGGACAGATTCAACTTTTTAGCCACGTCCCTGATCAAAGCATTGGGATTACGCTTAAACGCTTTCACGGCACGCTTGTGATCCTGATCACTAATAGAACATCCATTCTGGTCGCATGTCTCCTTCCGTTCGTTACTCAGAGTTTCGTAGACTCATCGTTGACTGCACGATTCCGAGTTGTTTTCCGATGCCCCGATGAGAGAGTTGAGGGGCTTACGCAAAATCAATTCGACACGTTGTTTTTAGGGTGACGCATTTTTTTTCCAATTTTTGAAAAACTGACAGCGATAAAAATACAACTCCAAACTACTTTTACTCAATAGAAAATACACAATAGGCTATTTTCTACATTTATTGCTAGAACGAAGAGAAATGAAGAGGTAGGCAATGAAAGTTCCGTTAGAGTACGGCAGGCTGTGAAATTGAAAGACGGCATTTCGAGCGGTAGTATGTGATCGAGCACACATTCTTTTACCAAGCTACCCCAGTTGCAGGGTAGGTAAGGGGGGGATACCCTTGACTGGCAAAAGAATGTGTGACCGATCGTGCTCATAAATTACGCATTGCTTGATCTGGTTCTAGCGATTTGTTTGTTTCCCATTCCCAATGCCTAATATTCCGGAAAACTTACCTTACCAATCAGGCAAAGGCCGTGGTGGGCTCTGCTGTATACAGAAGTTGTTTCCATCCTATTCGGTCCATGGCTGCGCTTCGCCAGCCTCACAATCTGCGAAGGGTTAACAGGTCGCCTTCTACTAGATCGGTCCACCTTGCTCGTTGCGCGCCTCTTCTTCGTGTACCCGTCGGATCGTTATCGACAATCATTTTAACTGGGCTGTCGTCGGACATTCTCCCAACAAGCCCAGCCCACCGTAGTCGACCGATTCTAGCGGCGTGAACGATGGGACGGTCTCCCAGCAACTGATGCAATTCGTGGTTTATTGGCCTCTTCCAAATTCCGTCTTCCATCTGTATTTAACCGTAGATCATTAACAACAGCTTCCGTCCGAAGATACTACGAGCTGTCCGCATTGATCGGAGTCCATCCAATCATGCCGTGCGCTTTTTTTCCAGCACTACAAAGCCGGTGCCCAGCTCGTTGGCGATGTCCTAGATTATCCTATCACATCCTGTGAAGCAGAGCGGTTTGAAGTTTCATGTTCCGATTTATCAATCGTAGGCCTAATTTCGTTGCCTAGGTCTTTGTCGATTATTCCAGTCCGTATTTACTTCTGTATTATTTGTAATTTTGGATTTTTATGCACGCCTTTTTGGGTTCTCCCCAACCACCCGTCTCGCCCGAAAACTATCGTGCACTGCACTGTTTAGAGTTCCATGCTAGCACGAGTACCATAAAGAACAGACGCTGCTTTGAGCCGACCCTAACATGTAGAACAGATGCTCATATATACTGCATCCTTCGAAGATAGCAGCCCTCCATTCTTAGTCGGTTGATTGCCCAATCTCTGGAACTCATACCCAAGCCGGCTCCACGGAGGGGTTGGGATAGGAGTTACTGGACAAGAGGCGAGGGATCACTTCTTCTTCTTTAGCATTTCATGCTTATTGCTTTCCCAATTAGCTTATTGCTTGCTCTCAACTTGAAGTAGGTGTTCTAGATGCACTTCCACAGTTATTAATTGAGAGCTTTCGATGCCAGGTACCATTTTTGTATTAGTATGATTGTGTGACAAGTACAATCATACGCTATGCTCAGGGAGTCTAGAAATTTTCCTTAACGAAAACTTCCTAGACTAGACCGGGAATCGAACCCAGCCACTTCCAGCATGGTGTTGCTTTGTAGCTGCGCCTTTACTGACTGAGCTAAGGGAGGATCACAGTAGGATCTATTTAATACCTGCAGGTATGGGAAGTACCATTGGTACGCATTTTCCAGTCATGTATTAACCAATTCCGACATACCATTTCAATTTCTGGTAGGAATAATTGAAACGCCATAGAATTACTTCGACAGTCGGCAGTGGAAAAAAAAGCTAAGTATTCATAATCTACTAATTGAATGAATCCTAGGAGGAGCTGTTTAGTGGAATCCTTGTAACTATAAATTAGGAGAAAAATTAGTAATCTCCATTTAATTCCAACTACCTTTGCTTATCTTCGACAGATACGCGTATTTCGTCTACAATGTGCAGACTTCTTCAGTGTCTCGTACTAATAACTCGACTGGTCTCAGTCGAGTTATTAGTACGAGACACTGAAGAAGTCTGCACATTGTAGACGAAATACGCGTATCTGTCGAAGATAAGCAAAGGTAGTTGGAATTAAATGGAGATTACTAATTTTTCTTCTAATTTATAGTTGCTAATTGAATGTTAGTCGATAAATTCTTGGTTGTGAGTTTACCGGTGAAAAGAAATTATTCAACAGTTTCAAAAGGCTGTCCTGAACCTAGGACTTAAAACTTTTATGTAAACGTTGGATAAAAAGAACGTAAAGGTGTTTTCACTAAATCCCTTAAAATACTTAGATTGGTATAATATTATATCAACTGCAATTAGATATGACATGCAAGCATTTCATTAGTAACATTTGCTCTGAATCCTACGGTTCTAAGATTCTTTTATTATTCTGCACAAAATGCTCTCCATCCCGCTTAATCTATTTTCTACTCGATTGTCTTAAGATGAAAAAAAACCGCAACCACAGGCCCGCCCGCCCCATTTGACTCAATTCAAGTCATTTCGACTTATTTTCGTCAGAAGTTGAGCTACACAAATCTGAACAAATTTTATTTGAATTGACAAGTCTGCAATTACACAGAGAACCAACAGACGATGCTAAGAGGACTAACATACATCCTCAATGCGCATGAACTGGTGATTGGCTTTCCACCTAGTTTTTTAGGTGCCGAAGACTCAAGTCTTCCCAAACAAACCGTGAGAAAAAGTCCCAAACCATAACACTACGTCTCCCCTCCTTCCAACCTTGTTGTTCGGAGATACCTGTCCTATGGCCATTCACCACTTTCCGCCATAGACGTCGTTTGTTTTTAAATAGCTCGAACTTTGAAATCTCGACAATCAAGAAATAAAAATATTATTACATTTCCCGTCGTAGATTTGAACTCGTGTTTTTGGCGTGCGTGTGTTACGGCTAAAACCCGGGCTCGCAAGTTGTATCGTGAATATTTTACGAAGTTTTCCTGCGTAATAATGGACGATGAAACTTGTGTGCTGGAAGCCTTTAAGCAGCTTCCCAGAATGTCTCATCATACTGCCATGCAACGGAACGGCGTTGAGGAGCATTTCAGGACGAAGAAAAAGGCCAAGTAGCCTAAACAATATTTGGTTTGGCAGGCAATATGCAGCTGTGGTCGAGCAAGCAAAAGCTTCATCACTACCGGAACGGTAAAGAAGGAAATATACCGTGAATAATGCCTAAAGAAGCGATTGTTACCATTCCTACGCTGACATGACGCTCCCTCGCTGTTCTGGCCTAATTTGGCATCTTGTCAATACGCCAATGGTGTTTTGGAATGGTATAAAGCGAATGGAGTCTATGTTGTACCGAAAGAGGCGAATCGACCTAACTGCCCGGAGTTGCGACCTATCGAGCGGTATTGGGCTCTCGTGAAGAGAGAACTCGCAATATAAACAACAAGCTTCAACTCTAGAAAAATTTCGAAAATCTTGGACAAAAGTAGCAACCGATTTGCAGAGAAGTATACACAGACCCTAATGGCTGGAGTAAACATAAAATTTCGTAGTTTCTTCATGCAGCTTTATTAAGTAAGTGTAATTAGTTTTAAGATGACTAATAATGCACAATTAAATGAATAAAAAGTTCATCTTGGATTGAACTAACAGCAAATTTGTTCTATTCCAAATTAAATCTGTCCAGATTTTGTCGCAAACAAGCCTTATACATCTCAATATCCGGAAATGGGATTTCGGAGCTGTGGTTCAAAGCAAGTAGCTTGGCCATAAACCAGCAAGTCTACCAAGCAGAAAACTCTCATCCCGTTCCTTCAGAAGCATCATTTTAATGGAGAATACGTGTTTAGGCCGGACAAGGCATCATCACACTACGCGAAGAAGACGCTAACGTTCCTGGAGAGCCCAAATATACCATAAGTAGAACGATTGTAATTGGAAAACTAGGAAGTCAACCACTTGACACTGAAGAAGTCAGTAAGTCGCAGACGAAATAGGCCTAAAGGGTGTTTCGATCAAAATTTGGTCGATTTAAACTTGACGCATTTCCTTTCATCGTGCATTAAAAAATTTAGTATACCCTTCATTTTGAAGATGTGTGGGTGTAG
This sequence comes from Aedes japonicus, assembly GCA_034211315.2. NCBI lineage: Eukaryota > Metazoa > Arthropoda > Insecta > Diptera > Culicidae > Aedes > Aedes japonicus. Next base: position 839,130 of record JASCZW010000415.1, on the reverse strand, counting down.
CATCATGCCTCTATTTTGATTTTGAGATTACCACTTCAGTTATGAAAATGTCGTCGCAACGCATCAAAATTTTGCACGGGCATGGCGAAATTGTTGAATGTGGCTATATCAACTGTTACCAACGTATTAAAAATGTTCGGTGAACGTTTGTCGACAGCATGGAAAGCTGGATCGGGGGGAAATCGAAAGGCGGAGGTCACAGTGACGACAAAAAGAGTTGCCCGCAGTTTCGAGCGGAACCCCAACCACTCCGTCCGAGATATCGAAAAGAAGCCTTCAACTGTGGGTTAAGCTTAAAAACGAGCTGGACTGTTGACTTACAAGAAAGTGGTGACTCCAAATCGCGACGGCAAACAAAACACGTCGGTCAAAGCACGATCGCGAAAGTTGTACACGACGATGCTGACGAAGTTTGATTGCATGGTACAGGACGATGAAACTTACGTCAAGGCAGACTTTAAACAGCTTCCTGGACAGGAATTTTATACGCAACCGGACGAGGAAAGGTGGCAGATCTTTTCAAGCACATTAAACTGTCAAAGTTCGCGAAGGTGGCAGGTCATCTGTACCTGTGGCTTGAAGAGCAACGTTTGCATAGGGACCGGAACCGTCAACCAGGAAATGTATCTGAACGATTGCCTACAAAAACGTCTACTGCCTTTCCTGAAGCTACACGTTCCGTTCTATTTTGACCGGATTTGGCACCTTACCACTACGGAAAAAAGACCATGGAGTAGTATGCTGCCACTAACGTTCATGTGGTGCCCAAGGACAAGAACCCTTCAAATATGCCAGAACTCCACCCAATCGAACAATATGGGGCCATCGTCAAGCGGAACCGAAGAAGACTCAAAAAGCTGTTGTGAGCGAGAAACAGTTCAAGGCAAACTGGCGTTCTGCGGCGAATAAAGTGGACAAGGAGACTGTACAAAATCTTATGGCAGGTGTTATACGAAAGACCCGGCAATGCGGTAAAAAAGAAGCTTAGCTGAATATTTCTCGTGTATTCTGTATTAACTGAGCTTGAAATAGAAAAAGAATTTGACTTATTAATTTAAACTTCGATCGAATCACGCACATAACTGTTTGACCAAATTTTGATCGGAACACCCTTTATCTGTCCAAAGATAGGCTTTCTGTAGTGAAATTTAGTGATCGTTTGGGAAAGCGTTTCAGTTTTTTTATTATTTTATTAGAAAAAGTGATCAAGTGGAGTGTTTATTTAAACTTTCCTAGTTTTCAAATTGTACTTCTTTGTTTTATCTCCTAGCCCTTCTTTCCATTCCCACTATTTGGTGGCCACCCGTTATTAATTCTTTTGCTCAGTAAACCTGAGTTTGCTTAACACTGGAATGATATTAAAATATGCTATTTAAAACAAATCAATAATCAAATTCATTCAAGAATATCTTCAACCTGTTATATATTCATAGTGGTCAAAAGGATATGTTCGTCATACGAAGGATAGTTAGTATTTTATTCATCTCTAACCAGAATGTATTCGTCAACTTCAGAATGAAAATTCAGCAACCACTTTGTTAGTATTTCCAGCTACCAGGCTTGTGGCAGTAGGCCTTGCCTACACAAAATACTCGTGGCATATTAAGAAGATGCAGTCGTTCCATCCTAAATACGGATAACCAAGAACGTCGTTAAGCGGCACGTGTAGGTACTTTGGCGTTCTTGCCTTCTGGCAGTGAAATCGAGACAAATTGAGTTTTGCTCCTTTTCTGACGCACACCATTTTTTCTTGCTCTTCTCTCCTTTCGGCTCTCTTTAGGTAGTAAGGACCAGTAGGACAAACTCTGATTTCGACTGAAGATAATAATGTGGGTGGTGAACCAAGCATAGTTGTGAACCGTCAGTTGGTGTGTGAGGTTCACATCACAATAAGGATGGAAAAACCTGATGAATGTATTTTTGAAATGTAACACTAATCGACGATGACATTTTCTTATTTAGCATTTCAGGCTTTATTGCTTTCACAATTTGCTTATTGCTTGCTCTCAACTTAGTGTTCTAAATGCACTTCCACAGTTATTAATTGAGATCCTTCGATGCCAGGTACTATTCCTGCATTAGTATGATTGTGTGGCACACATGTGCAGGAAACCGAGAAATTTTCATTAACGAAAAATTCCTACACCAGATAGGGAATCGAACCCATTGTGTTGCTTTGTAGCTGCGCCTTTACCGACTGAGCTCAGGGAGGACCCGACGATGGCAAACAATTACTTAACTGTGAGTTCTTCGCACCTTTAACTTTGCTAGTGTTTCTTCAATAGTAGAATCCAGAAGAATCTTCCTTCAAGGACAAGAATGTTTTAGTACAATTTAAAATTTACGGCAAACGAAATAAAAGTGCCATCGTAAAACATCCTATGTGCAGTTTCTATGCAGAAATTTCCTCTAGTTAGCAATTGTGGGTCAAATGAACCTCCTCTACGCGATAATGATAACGAAAATAAACACAATGCAATAAAATCCGAAACTGAACTGCTTTCGTCGAGATAGCATAACACAAAAAGAAATCGAGATGCTGCACATAAAACCCACGATAAAAACAGCGGGAAAGAGTTTCAGAATGAAAACTGACATTAGACTCTCAAAATTTAGAACAACGCGCTACTCATCGCTTTTCCTATAACAATATGAAGACAAGAGAAGAAGAAAAGCGACTATGTTGCTTCCAGTCAGGGAGGTGTTCTTATTCAGTCTATTATATTCTACCGATCCAACCTTGTACGAAGAAATGGCAAAAGGAAACGAGAAATTGAGATGGCATTAAAAATTAAATTTACAGCAAACTGTGTTGCCAGACGTTATTATTTTATGACAGTTCGTTCACCTTTCTTCTGACAGGCCGCGATGATTAATCAATTATGATTCAAATCACACACAAATCTTAATAAACGATGTGTTAATTTACGAAATTATTTGATATTCGTCCTTATGCATTTAAAAATAATCAAACAAAGTGGTTCCTCGTGCCTCCACTAAACATCATATTCGAACCCACTTGATGCTGACAACACTTCTGTTTATCCCTCCTACTAAATATCTTCATCGCGTAACGCCTGCACCGAGAGAAACAGTATCATTTTCGGCTGGGAATTGGTTTTATTGAGTTAGTGCGAAGGCAACGGAACTCAGGTTAGCCGCCGGAAAGTATAGGGCGAGTGTGAGCAGAAGTGTGAAAATGGCGTTCCGAGAAAAGAAACGGGAGCAGAATTTTTGATAGGCTCCCTTCCGGCCCACGTTCAGCGCCATCTTAGAGAAGTGAGGTAAATATGGTTCATCGAGGGAAATTGAATAAAACAAGCTGTTTCTGGTGTTGTTGGACGACTAACTATACGATTGAGTCGTTTCTGGATAAATTTGGGATTGAATTTGGCTCTGGGATTTCGATTCCGATCGACTGAAACCCGCCCGAAATACACAAACGACTAGCAATTTGTGTGAACAATAACCGTTCATTGGATGGTTTGGAATTTCGGTCATTCCGTGCAGATGGGATGACAATTTGGGGTCTGGAGAGTGTTATGTGATTTGAATACTGATAGTTGATATTATTGGGCATTTTTATTACGTGAGTCCCTATTGTAACAGTTGGTCTTTGTGTGTTTGTATTTTGTAGCATTGACAAGCTGTTTCATAAGTGCTGTAATGAGTGCTTAGTAATTGCACTAATGCACTACCAATTGTATCAAAATGAAAAACCGACAATCTTTCAATCTGAATACCTAGACGATGCGGAATCATGAAACTACTTTAAGCATTGCGACAAAAAAAAGTCTTTCAAACATCCCACAATTGCTACGTTCCTTCTTTCTTTTGAAGTTCCATAAGTGAAAAGCTTACGTTTTCCTATTCAGTAACAAGACAACAGTCAACATAAAGCAAAGTCCTTTGTGCACGATGTAACATTATGAAGCCGGAAATCCGCACCAGAATCAAATGTGACCAGCCCAGCTCCCCCCATCTCTGGCTTTCTAAAGTGATACTTACAAACAAAAACCAGAAAGAGGAAAACGCCATCCACCGAGATTTGCGTCGCTAATTTACGATACGTAGGCTTTGTGCCAGCATATCCCACATACAAACTGTTCCCCCCTCATTCGCCATTTTTTTTTTCAAACTACTTACTACCCCTAAGGATAAAAAGCGGATTTAGAGGTATAATTTAGGACACAACGGCAAACCGGTGCTTTTCTGTAATTGCTTTCTCCAATCCGAAGCGGAGGGAAATTCTCAAAAGGTTTCCCCGTAAGAACCAGCGAGAGGCATAAACTTTCCGAACGAATGCGCTGAAATTGCCCTGAATCCTTGAGAAATTAAAATCGTATTTTTCAAAATTTTATACACCTGCAATTTTAATTAGAGAGTACAGTCCCAGTGCAGGGTCGTGTTGATTTGGTAGGAAAACAAAAGCTCTTAAATTAAAAGAAAATTCGTGCGATGCTTTCCAGCGCACTGACATCGGGATCTGGCAAGGCTTCTTTTGATGCTCTGTGCTTTGGAGACTCGCCATTAACGGGATTTCGGTCGCCTGTGATGTGGTTTTCCAATGCTTGAAATAGGAAACTTTCCTTTCCAACAAAAGGCAAGGGTTTTTTTGGCTTCTAAATCATTTCTTTGGGGACTGCAATCGCCTTGAACCCGGAGAAGGTTGCACCTAGTTTGGTCACGGATCGACTCGTTTTTGGCGTTTTGATAACGGTGCTTTTGTCGCGGGAATAAAACACAACAAATGGTTGAAGGTAAAAGTGAAAACCCTTTTCATTTTAAGACTCTGTAATTAACAAGAGCAGACAAATATGTAGGTAAGGAAAGTAATAATATACCTTCATAAAAATCAGATAATAGATTTTCTAATCTACCTGTTTGACCATCAGTTGGGAATAGTTTCGGGTTATATAATTTGCGTTTTTACAAGTTTATCGGCGCATCCGTGAAGTCATACAAGAGTGGACATATATGTCCTACCCTCGAGATCAGTAGATTCTGACTCGGCTGAGGATAGGAAATTCTAGACTCACTCACGGACTTCGACTTAATGGCAGTAAGGGCAACTGTCAAGAGGTGCCCTACTAAGGTCTGTATCCGCAATAATCCGGACACCTCAAAACATGAATAAAACATAAATTTCGCATTATATTTCCGTCGTAGTTGTTTATTTCAGATTCATGGGATGTGTTTTAACAATTCGTGAAGCCAAAACATAGTTATTCGGTTTTTGCATAAAATTTTCGAACTTTGCGCTTAACTCCGTCCATTATGGTTTGTACAGACTCTTCAGAAATCGTAGAAGCCGTTCAAATTTGCTTGAAGTGTTTAATGTCTTTGATTCCTTGCTTCTTTCAGGAAAGCTTCCACTTCATCAGAGCCCAATATCTCTCGATTGGTCGTAGCTCTGGGCAATTTGGCGGGTTTGAAATTTTTGGTACAATGTTCACTTGATTTGCTTGGTACCACTCCATCACAGTTTTAGCGTAGTGGCATGATGCCAAATCGGGCCAGAACAAAGGTTTTTCTCTGTGACTTTTGATGAAGGGTAGAAATCGCTTCTGCAGACACTCTTTCTGATAGATCTCCTTGTTGGTTGTGCCTGTAGTGACGAAAGATTTACTCTTTTTGCCACACGTGCAAATTGCTTGCCACACAAGGTATTTTTTGGAAAATTTCGATGCCTTCTTCGTTCTGAAATGCTCAGCTGTAGCATTTCTGGCCATATCAGAATAAAAAGCCAGCCCTAGAAGCTGCTTGAAATCCTCCAGGACATAAGTTTCATTGTTCATTAGAACGCATGAAAACTTCGTCAAATATTCGCAGTACAAACGTCGAGCCCGTGATTTTGCTGCCAATTTCTGTTTGTCGTTGCGATTTGGAACTGTTTACTTTATACGACTTCATTCCCAAGCTTTTTTTTTAATTTTTGACAAAACCAGGCGACATTCCTATTTTACGAGCCACCGTTCGAATGGAGAGATTTGGATTTTTCGTTAATATCCTTTTCACCTTTCGGTTCATGACAGTATCAGCGAGTCCAATGTTTTTGTTACTTCAAAATGATTTGAGCACATCGTGAACAGAGGATTTAGGCAAATCCAATGTTTTTGCAAGGTCCGGTATTGACAAGTCAGGATTTGCCGTACGCCCGTACAAAATTCGCTCGCGCACTTGTTTTTCTTTTGTCGCCATCTTGAATACTAAACATGAAATGTAAACATCAATAATAGTCTTTTTCATCATAGACTCTCAGCTATACCACAGTGAAATTTTTCATTCCTATGTGCAATATTTCAAAAGTTACAATGATTTGAGCAGAAGGTATGATACTTTGGGTGTTCGATTTTGTAATCTGTGATAGGGAAATAATGTTCGATGAATTTGATACGGAAATCGTAATTATAGCACGAGCTCTCATTTGTGTTTCTTTAAAAAGTTCAATGTCAAGAATAATGTTAATTTAATGTTTTAGAATATGCGTAGAAATATCTCCTATAGTTTAATGCAAAAGCTACGAAATGTTAACTAGGAATGTATGAATTTTTAACGTTCAAAAGCTGACTATTTTCGTGACGCTCCCAATTTTAGATTTTCCATTTTGTAACCTCAGGACAACCATTGTAACAATCAGGACCTTCAAATGGAATTAGTGAAGATCTCCCTATGCGCATCTTGCACTATGATCTTTGAACTGAAAGTAGTTTGATATGCCTCCAAATCGTTCTGTGAATAGGGTTATCAACTTTTCGTTTCTTTGAACAATTGCAAATCTCCAAAGCCGCTTCTCTGAGTCTAAAATAGGGCCCCGAAGTATACATGACGTTTTCATAGTTTATAGTATTTATACCTTAACTAAATCGACCATTAGAAGCACCAAATCCAAGAATTTGCATTTCATCCAAAAATGTTCAACACCACGCCACGATTAAGTTTCGTCGCTTGTGCTTCTTTAACCAAACTTTAATTTTAATTAAATCCTCCGTTGCTTCTACCTACCTAGTTCGTACAAGTCCCCTCGACCCCCGCGCGTCACACCTGAAGGCTGACAGTCCTAGTTTTATTTTCCTATATATTTTTTCCAAACGACTTTCTTCATCTGTTGCAGCACTAATAGCACTACGCTATTAGTGCCGCAGGTTTAGTCCGGTAAACAACTCCTGCATGGCGCTAATGGCACTTGAGCTTAACTTTGTATATTCTGCTCAAACCCAACCGCACCGGTGACAGTAAGGCTTGCTTCATTTAGAATTGGAACAAACTTTTGCTCATATTGTGGCGCTCCTGGTGGACGGATTTGGAAGTTCTTGGCGCCCACGTGTCGGGAATTTTGTCAGCTTCACGTATGTATTTTTGACATTCCGCAAATCGACTTTGTTCCTTTGTAAACAATCAACATGGAAGCCGAAAGAAGGGAAAAAATTGTGCACAGTTATTTGGAAAATCCATTGTGATCTGCATCTAGGCTAGCTAAACAGCTGAAATTGCCCAGAAATACCGTATGGCGCGTAATCAAACGGTATAAGGAAACATTGACGACAATTTGGAAGCCTCAAGCCAATCGTCGGAGTGGAAATGTCGACCGGAAACTGCGTGGTAAGATTTTGAAGATGATTAAGAGGAATTCCAATCTGTCGGACCGTGATTTGGCCAGAAAATTCGGTGCTGCCCATAGTACCGTGAGGAGAACTCGACTCCGGGAAGGAATCAATTCGTATCGAGCTAGCAAACAGCCAAATCTGACCATAAAACAGAAAAGTATGGCCAAAATCCGTGCTCGGAAGCTATACGACCAGGTGCTGACCAAGTTCGACGGGTGTCTTCTGATGGACGATGAAACCTTTGTCAAGGCTGACTTCGGGCAAATCCCAGGTCAAAAATTTTACTTGGCAACGGCTCGGGGGGAAGTTCCAGCCAAATTTAAATTTGTTTTTGCCGACAAATTTGCACGAAAATTCATGATTTGGCAGGGCATTTGCAGCTGTGGCAAAAAAACTAAAGTTTTCGTTACAAATAAGACAATGACGTCGGAACTATACCAAAAGGAGTGTCTCCAAAAACGAATTTTGCCGTTCATTCGTCCCACGACCATCCCGTAATGTTTTGGCCAGATGTGGCAAGCTGTCATTACAGCAAAGTCGTTCAAGAATGGTATGCAGAGAAAGGGGTCCAGGTTGTTCCGAAAAACCTTAACCACCCAACTGCCCCCAGTTCCGCCCTATTGAGAAATACTGGGCAGTCATGAAGAGGAGACTCAAGGCAAAGGGTAAGGTTGTCAAAGACATCAATCAGATGAAGACCTGGTGGAATAAGATAGCTAAAACGATGGACGAAGAAGGTGTGCGCCGCCTAATGAGCCGTGTTACAGGAAAAAATCGAGAATTCCTTCGAAACCGTGACGAATAATTTTATCCGTATTTTTTTTTAAAAGTATGAAGAAAACGCTACATTTGTATAAAAAAAGATCTTGAATTCAATAATAAATAACTGAAATACAGGCAATTGTTTTTGTTCCAATTCTATCTGAAGCAAGCTTTAGGTATGCGGTCGGTGTGTAGGAATTTAAATTTTTAACGGTGTAGATACTGTTGATTTAAATTGAGTCCCTGACCCGATATTCAAAGATTCTTTTTAAATATTCAATGCAAAAAAACCATACACGCCTGTGTTTTATCCCAACAGCATCCTTACTGTTGGTTCAAATCGGCGCCAAAATTGAAAATGATTGCTGTGCATCTTCAAACACCCATTTGGGAGGAGAATAAAACGGAAACACATATAAACGTTCCACTGATTGTCGATGTCAATTGAATTCAACACATCGTTTTCCGAAACGAACCCTATTGTAAATCCTATACAAAATATCCCCAATCGAGTATCCCGTAACCTTTTTATAATTCTCGGTCGTAGTATTCCTCAATATTCGATCATTTTTTACACAGCTCCGCCCCATTGATGGGTTGAATATGTCCGGATGGTTTCCATGGCGTTTCAAACCATTAAGGTAATATTGAAGGGTGTACGGGATCAAATTGCGACACACACAAATATTCGGCAAAATTCACCCGTTAAACCAATCATCGTCAAACTTTCAGGGAGTAAAATAAAAATGTTATGAATATTTTGCCATGTATGTTTTATTCAATTTCAATTCCATATCTTAATGCACGAACCTTCTTCTTTACACATAAGGTCCTGTACAACATTGCAACCAACTTTTTTTGCGTGGCAATCCATTTTTGCTTCATATCTTCCTACTATTTAACTTCTTTAGGATGCGTCCGAAGCGCCTGCTTCATGATGGCCCAGAACTTTTCAATTGGCTGCAAATCCGGAGCGTTCGGGGGGTTGAGATGCTTCGACACGAAATTGACCTCCTTAGGAACTACCCGTTTGTGATCCTTAACACTATACGGAGATCCATTTTTGCCATATTTTTCTTTCCGATCAATGGTCAAACGTTCGTGGTACCGATTTAAAACACGAAACACCGTAGAATGTACCATTCCCAGCTTTCTGCTGATGGCACGATGAGGAAGCTGTTCTTCCGACTCCATCTACGCAACGATTGCACATCTGCTAGTGAAACTTACACAGCGTAAACAAATACACATTGAACTAATTCCACCAAAAATTTCAATAGAAAATACCCGACGGGAAAAAAGTTACACCCATTTAAAAGTGGTGCAATTTGATTCCGTTCAACCTTTAATAAAGAAATAAATTAAAAACCTCAATCACTACGACTATCCAAATGCTAAATTGTTAGGTTTTGCTTGTTTTGCTTTAGTTTCGTGAAACATTTTCATTCTTGTGGACCTTGCAGTAACGTATTTCTCAAATGGTCTAATTTTAGGTGTCTAATATCATCTGTGTTCGTTTTCCAAAATAAAAATTAAAAACAGCCTTACTCCACGATTCGTTTATCCAAGCCCTCAAATTGCCATGGAGTAGTTACTTGACTTGAAAACCCATACATTGTTCCTATCATCTGCATCTGTCTGAAAGGGTTAATTTGGCAAATGCAGCTTCCGCATTGTAACTCATCAAAACGCATCACTTGTCAAACGTTTCAGGCATTCCGAGCGATTTTTCATTTCTACCCTGTTCAAACGAAAAAACAAACCATTCCACTTTATTAATGAATTTTCTTTCTATCGTTTTCCCCATTTCAGGTACGTACACTCATTCAGCCGGAAATAGATTGTCATTGCGTCAAAAAGGATCCTCGCTCCACACAGGACTTCCACTCGTTGAATGAGCTGCAGCAGAGCACGGTATGGTGCTCGAGGTTTAGTATTGCGGTACGCTAGTTCTGCTTTCTTTTTTTTTTCGGTGCTATCATCAGAATTGCATTGCTCCTGAACTGGTAGCATCGCAGATAAGTTTGACGAGCGCTTCCTTTTAGAAGCGGGAAGCGTCAGATAAAAACCAACTCATTGTTCCTTTCATCTCTTCGGACGATGAAGACGACGACAGCAATGATGATGGTTTGGCGATAAAAGTGTGAGAAAAAAAAATCAACGACCGTAAATAGGCCTAAGGATGCATGAGCGAACGATATACTTAGATCTTCCCGTGCGGCCATTGTTGTAGAAGATGCTTTCATCCGAGGGATCGGAAAAGATAGACCTTCATGCGTCTGCGAAAGCGTCACATTGCTATTGAGAAGCATCATGGCTGAAACGATGATAAAGTGATTAGGTTCGTGATATCGTTTTCGTTGAAAGGTAAATAATTGATTCGCAATCAATCATCGTACTTTAACGAGAACGGTTTCAAAGGTTAGTAAAACCGTCCGGAGTAAGATTTATTGGATCAGGTACAACCACAAGCACCCTGGATTACAGAACATAAGATAGAGTGGAAAATCGTGCTCCGATCCGTGTGTAATGTTTTACAAATCTCCGCACTGGTCGAGAAAAACAAGAATAAGCTTCCGACTAGAGTAAACATCATGCATCCTACATGAGGATCTGAAGCACACGAAAATTACTACTCTATTCAAAAAATAAACAGTACTCATTAATGAACCTTATTCCGGGCTTCTGTCAGCCGGTAGCTTTCCGTGCCAAATTTGCACTGCTGGAACTAAACCAGCAGTCAAGCACCGAGTCCATTCACAACAACTCCCCGGAATCGGTGGCAGCAAGGAAGCACAGGACACGTGTGGAACGAAACCTCCTGCGTCCACCGGAACACATATTCGGTTCACTGTTCTGAATGTTTGTGTGTGTGTAGTGTGCGGCCCCGGTTTGAAGCTATAGTCATTCCGATGAATATGTAAAGCGCAGGTTTACCGGAAAGGTACACAGGAGGAGCAGTCCCGGAATTGGTTACTTTCTTTACTGCGATGGCGATGCTGCTAACGGTGGCGGATGGAGGAGTATACTAAGCTAAATAAAAACAGTGGGCTGCGAGGCATAAACAGTTATTTGTAAAAGTTTACTTGCTTGCTCTCGTCCCCGCTTCGGTGCACGTAATGTTCCACCAACTGGCTCTGTTTTCAGATAAAGGACTCGCAAAGTTGAATGTTTTTCGGATTTCCTTCCTCTGCAAGGGCTACACGCTTTTACAATGATTAGGTGCTGTAGCGCTTTGGCTTAACTTTTGAAATTACTTGAAAAATGTAGGGTTACGGGATGTTGTATCAGCCTAGCCTCTTCATTCGGCCTATGCGCTAAATATATCATAGTATCAGCTATAATCAACAGAATGCTTTCTTCAGTTCTTGAGTTTGCATATAGCCTGTTTCATAATAGCCCAATATTTTTCTATTCATCTAAATTACGGGGTTTTTGAAGGATGAAAAGGTACGAATTTGACCTTATTTCTAGCACCTGTTTTGAGTAGTAGCATGACGCCAAGTCAGGTCAATTAATTGGTGGGCACTTGTGCATTCTCAACAGAAAGGAGACGTCACGAATGGAGCACTTTGCACTCCGTATGTACAAATTGCTAGCCCAACCATACATTTCTTGGCAAATATCGATATTTTGGATCCGTTGGTGTAGAACTGATGACCTGTAATCTGCTGAAAGTCCGCCTTTATGAACGTTTCATCATCCATTACGCAACTCGGGTTTCTTCATCATTTTCGTATGCACCTTGCTTGTCTGCGATTTTGCTGCCGCATGCTGCTGGTTTTTACGATTTAGTGCCTTTTGCACTTTGAACTATGACTATGTAGTCCAGCCCGATTTTTTACCTTTTGCACAAAACATGGTCAAGGTTAGCTATTTGAAATATCCCGGACAAAAGCATTTTGTTTGTGCCTAAAAGCTTCCTATCGTCTTGAGTATTCCTGTGAGGATATTTTTGTCCACTCTTTTCAATGAAATTTACAGGACGTAAACAATACTTCGGAATTCAAATTACCTAAAGTTTCAAACATTTACCCTAACGGCAAAAAAGTTATGCTGCAAATTTAATTTTAAAGTGTGCTGCAATTTTAACGTGGACAGCCTTCAGATCATTTGTTCTGCGACTACATTGCATCATTTAATAAACAATGCAAATTTTATTCACGGGTCATTCACGGCAGAGCACCAGACCATAGTGACCGTTTGGCTAATATGCAAGGCTGGTGGAAAAACGATAGCGAGCAAGGAATATTACTAGTCCCAGACCCGATGGCCTATGGTCCGTCAGAGCATCAGACCGCAGTGCATACCTGGCCGCTCTACCATGCTGATAGGGGTGGAGCAGCAGACCGTTGTGCATGCCTAGCTGCATTGCCAGGCTGAGAGGGGTGAAAAAAAATACCTGGTAGCCTCTGCCATAGTGGAACCCATGAACATACACTACGTTCAGCTTCGAACCCATAGGTAGTCAGCCAAGAGCGTCGGCCGTGATGGACGTCAGCGAGCTTTTCCATATTTTAGCAACCCGATCGGATGGACCGACGGGGCAACTTTTGGCCAAAAAAGTATTTATAGAAGGGGTAGTGTGAACGAAGGTGAAATCCAAATTCGAGTGAAAATGCCCTACGCATACTATCCCGGTCGGGGTGTCGAGGTGAGCATCAATAAGCCACAGAGTACCAGCGGTGGTGAGGTGCGTGAAACACTGGGCAACCGGTTCATCAACCACCAAGCCAATCCAGCTCTGCAGCCAGCGTGGTCGGTCTTATCGAGATCATCCATCCCGACCGAAAACTAACCACACTTATTTTCTCGTCTCTTTCAGTTCATTCTTTTGTCCTAAATGACGCTTGTTTGTGTCGGTGTCAGGGCACCGAAATTTACATTACTATTTAGTAGTATGATCATACGAATGCCGTGTTGGGAAAATTTCGATAGCTCAAAATGGAAATCACTCTACTAATATATTACAAAAGTTCAAAATACTGATAGCAGTGGTTAAAGTCCCTGAAGAAAGGAATAAAGGGGGTTCATACTGTGGAAGGCGCCCTGGTACAGGCTACGTATGGAATTAGGATTTTGTTAGACTCCCTCTAACCATTCATTCATTGGCACGGTCAACAAGAATATAAAGAGTCTCCTTCCAACAACAAGGTTGAAAAATTGGCCAAAGAAAGCGAGCTATCTAACCCGAGGATGTCCCAATGGGTGGGAAGAAGAGCCCGCCCTCTATTCATAAATCGTTAGCAATAGGAAGTTTAAATTCTTGCTCTCCCCATCCAGTCTGTTTTAATCGGGTGCCCTGATGGTCCCTTCAAATTTCCAGTATTAGCATAAAATTCATATAATTATATATATGTTCATATAAGATAATAGTACTGCGAAAACATTCTTTTTTCTGAACGTTTCAAGCTCATCACTTACGCAATTAGCTTGATCTCAACTAAGTGATCTAAATGCACTTACACAGTTATTAATGGGGAACTATCGGTGGCAGGTACCGTTTTTACGTTAGTATGATTGTGTGACAAGTAAAATCCTAGGCTATGTCCAGGGAGCCGAGAAATTTTCCTTAACGAAAAATTCCTAGACCAGACCGGGAACCCAGCCACCTCCAGCATGGTGTTGCTTTGGTCCACGTGTTTTTTTTCACTTCCTGAATATTCCTGGTATAGCCTGAAAACTCTAGGAAACCATCTCTATATTCTTATACAAACAATAAATATACTTTTTTTTCGATTAGGAATCAACAGTTTATTCTGTCACAGGCAAACAGACGTACATTTACCTGAACCTGGAACATTTCACAGAGTAATATCTCTTGCGCCAACCACCAGGTAAAATATCATGCGTTTGACAAGAGGCACTACTACCAACTGTCAGCAATTCACGCAGTCAGCAATGAAACGTTCAGTGAGTGTTCGATGGAAAGCTTATGCGTGTTGTTCAGTGGAGCAAAACCTTTTAATTGATGACCAGCAGTTCACAACTTTTCCGCTACGTTGCGCGGGTGTGCTAATTATTTTCAGGAATCTGCTATATCTTGATATCCTGACCAGATTGAATGTTTCTGTCGTCGACAATGTTGAATATGTACACACTTAAAAATTATGAATTTCACACGATTGAGTTTCCTAACCAAGCTGTAACTGTCTTCGATAAAGTTGTTCACTAGATCAAGACCGTTTCATTTGTGACTGTGAGTTCCGAATCTGTCCGCCATGCGGCGCTAGTGTGCTTGCACATTTTTGAAATATGCTGCATCCGTCTCGAGAACCAGGCTTCAGTCTTCAGCAAGGCTGTACAGTAGGTCAAGAATACTATCACTACGTATCGTTAGTGTACAAGTGGTTTCCACAATTGAAATAAAAGGTATACCAACATATTACCACTGATTCCTGCGTATCCAGGAATCCAGCAGAATCAAATAGGTTTGTTCCACGCTATTGCTTCCACTTCTTGGATCAACAGGTGTCGGAGTTTTTCCACCTCCAATGCCAGTAGTCCGCAAGCAGAATCCGATTGGACAACCAACTCGTTATTCTGGTTCGGGATCGTGACAGCCATCTTTATGGCGTAGGCCTCCGCAGAAAAGACGCTGCATATTATTATGTAAAAATGGTAGAAAGTCATCAAGCGAGTTTGAGGATTCAACTCGAGAAGCTTCTTAAAGTTTTCGATTACCCGGGAGTTCATAACTTCACACCTGGTAAGGAGCCGGAGTGATAATTCTGAAAACCAATCTGAGAATCGCAACATGCCAGAAAGCACTTCAAAACTCATGGTATGAGTCGAGTGTATTCAGCCTAACTCGATACGAAGACACCGATACTAAATACGTTTCAGTTTGATGATATGCGACCGAGCCGCTGCCAATGAATGAAAACAAAAACTACCGTATTCTATAACCGACAAAATTGTTGTCCGGTACAACGTTACAAGAACTTGTGGCTGCGCTCCCCACTAGGTTCCGGTAATTGTTCGAAGAAAGTTGAGCCTTTGCTTGCATTTTCGCTTCAGATACTCACTGTGGGATCTCCAGGTGCACTTAAAATCGAATCAGACTCCAAGATATTTAAATGACATAGAATGAGTTATCGGTTTACCCCATTTTTTAAGCTTCCGCTGTGTAGCGTGCTTCTTGGAAAAAACAACCAATTCGGTTCTCTCCGTAGAGATTTCGATACCTAGCTCGAGAGCCCAAATTGTCTAAGATATCCTGTAAGGGTCCATGCAGATCCACACCATTGGGTTCCGTGACAGACACTACGCCGTCATCTGCAAGTTTTCTTGACGTACAGTTGTCGCTTAGGCAACCCCCAATGTCTGTGACATAAAAATTATACAAAAGGGGGCTGAAATAGGACTCCTGGAGGAGAACCATGTAGCTAAATCAGGAATCTTTAGAGGTTCTATGAGAAAGGCTCATATGATTTTCTGACAGCAAATTGTACAAAAAATATTCATTAATGGTGAAAAGCCACAAACGTGGAGTTTATCTGAAAGAACTTCTACAGGTACTGAATCAAAAGCCCTTTTGATATTCAAGAAAACAGATGCCATTTGCTCTTTTTTTTAGCAAAAACTAGTTGAATATCTGTGGAAAGCAACGCGAGACAGTCGTTCGTTCCCTTACCCATACGGGAACCATATTGAGTATCTCAAGGCAGGTTGGTCGTCTTGGCCCATTTGTCCAGACGTAAGAGGATCATTTTCTCCAACATCTTTCGAATACACGAACATCGCGATGGGTGGAGGTGTGGTCGGACGCGGGCTTACCAGGTTTTTGAATGGCAATAACTCTCACCCGCCTCCAATCATCCGATAAATGGATCCGGTTCCACAAAAATGGGAAGTGTACTTTTAGTCGTTTCCCTTAGATTGAAAGTAATAAACCTTAAAGTGAATTGCGGTATACCCCGCCAGTATCACACCTGATGTTTGTGCCTTTATTCAATCGTCATACGACGTGGCAGCGAACTAAATGAGCAGAATATGTGAGACTTTCACTACTGGTCAAATTCTTGGTCTCACATGCAGGTCTATAGCATGAGATTAGCCCTCTCACCATCGGAATGGTGTAAATTTGCACTTCAAAGAGGACTTTTCTTAAAATTATTTGTAGAATGAACCAACTAACAACACTATTTGTCGAGCTTACCAGAGACATAAATTTGTTTGTTTTGTTGCAGTAAACCGATGAGATTAAGTCGATGAAGAGAATCGATGATTATGCATAGGCCCTTTTCTTATGTCAGTAGTTTCTACTGCTCATAAAGCATAATCGGACCTTCTATGGTCACCGGGTTCATAATATTATAGGAGAACATTTCTTAATTTTTATGTTATAATTGATGCTGTAACCATTCAAACTTTGGTGACATCAAGAATCATTCAACCATTATTGTTTATCTATCTATATATATGGAAATGAATTTCTGCCTGTCTGAACCTTATAGAATCGAAAACTACTGAACCGATCGGCGTGGAATTTTTCATGCAGGGGTTTTTAGGGCTGGGGAAGGTTCTTATGATAACAAGATACCCCTCTATGATTGGTGTTTACATTTCATGTTTAGGATTCAAGATGGCGACGAAAGAAAAACAAGTGCGCGAGCGAATTTTGTACGGGCGTACGGCAAATCCTGACCTGTCAATACGGGACCTTGCAAAAAAATTAAATTTGCCTAAATCGACTGTTCATGATGTGCTCAAATCATTTTCGGAACGTTTGACGGTGGAGAAGGAACCGAGAAGTGACAAAAACATTGGACGCGCTGATATTGTCATGAACCGAAAGGTGAAAAGGATATTACGAAAAACCCAAATCTCTCTATTCGAATGGTGGCTCGTAAAATAGGGATGTCGCTTGGTTTTGTCCAAAAATTAAAACAACGTTTGGGACTTAAGTCGTATAAAGTAAAAACAGTTCAAAATCGCAACGACAAACGAACTTGGCAGCAAAATCACGGGCTCGACGTTTGTACAACGAATATTTGACGAAGTTTTCATGCGTTCTAATGAACGATGAAACTTATGTCCTGGAGGATTTCAAGCAGCTTCTAGGGCTGGCTTTTTATTCTGCTATGGCCAGAAATGCTACAGCTGAGCATTTCAGAACGAAGAAGGTATCGAAATTTCCCAAAAAAAAACCTTATGTGGCCAGCAATTTGCACGTGTGGCAAAAAGAGTAAATCTTTCGTCACTACAGACACAATCAACAAGGAGATCTATCAGAAAGAGTGTCTGCAGAAGCGATTGCTACCCTTCATCAAAAGTCACAAAGAAAAACCTTTGTTCTGGCCCGATCATGCCACTATGCTAAAACTGTGATGGAGTGGTACCAAGCACATTGAGAACATTGTACCAAAAATCTCAAACTCGCCAAATTTGATGAAGCGGCAGCTTTCTGGAAAGAAGCAAGGAATCAAAGACATGAAACACTTCCAGCAAATTTGGACAAAGACCGCCTACGATCTCTGAAGAGTCTGTACAAACCCTAATGGACGGAGTTAAGCGCAAAGTTCGAAAATTTTATGCAAACACCGAATAACTATGTTTTGTTTTCACGAATTGTTAAAACACATCCCGTGAATCTGAAATAAAGAACTAATGCGAAATTTATGTTTTATTCATGTATTGAGGTGTCCGGATTATTGCAGATACAGACCTTAATCAAGCAAATGAAACCAAATTTGGTATGAGCAAGTTTTTGAAAGCAGAAAATATTTTTCTAGTAATTCGAGACCCCTCCTCTCTCTGGAAAGGGGGGCTCCTTTACAATTCAACCAAACATGAGAACTATCTCTACTGCCATGCTAATTTGTATGCAGGGTTTTTTAAGTCCGGGAAAGGATCTAATGATAGTTCAAAACTCATTCAAAAACAAACAAATCTGAATAACTCGAAAACTAATCAACCAAATTGAACCAAATTTGGCATGGGCGAGTTATTGAAAGCAAGAAATGTTTTATGTTTTATGGTAGATCGAGACCTCTCCTTTCTCTGAAAAGGGGGGCTCTCATACAAATGAAACAATAAAATGATGAAATTTCATCCAAACATGAGAACTGTCCCTACTGCTATGCAAATTTGTATGCAGGAGTTTTTGGGTCGTGGATAGTTCGAAATCCCTCCCCCCTCTGGAAGGGGGCGCTCATACAAATGAAACACACATTTTTGCATAATTCGAGAACTAATCAAGCCAATGGAACCAAATTTGGCATGTGGTGTTTTTTGGAGGCAAGAAATGTTTCTATGGTGGTTTGAGACCCCTCCCCTATCAGGAAGGAATGGCTCTCGTACAAACGAAACTGAAATTTTTCACATAACTCGAGAACTTATCAAGCAAATAGAACCAAATTTGGCATGTGTTGCATGTGGGAGTTCTTAGGCGGAATTTTTTCTTAGGTGGTTCGAGACCCCTTCCCTCTGGTGGGTGAGGGCTCTCAAACAAATGAAATAGAAATTTGAACCAAACATGAGAATAATCCATACAACTAAAACACAAAATGCGTATTTCTGGGGTAAGCAGCATGTTCTAATGGCAATTTGAATTCCTTCTTAGTCAAGAATGGGGGATGCTTGTGCTACTCTCAGTGTTACATTATGCACAAGATCCGCCTATGGTAATTTATCATTTAAAACCCTATTAAATTTTAAAATTCAGCAATTGCCTTCTCTTTTCGTGAGACTGTGTAAATTTTAATCTCCCCTGCTAATGTTTCTGGCTCCCCATGATATGAGCTTTACACAAGAATAATGTCCATGATTTTTTCCGGAAAATACGCAAACAGCTCCTCTCACTTCCGATCAAAAAAAGCAAACCAAAGTAACTTTTTTCAGCAAAGTTTTTCATTTTCTTGATCGGCCTATATTTCCTGCCCAAAGATAAAACATCCGGTTCAATCTCCATCCCGTTGAGTTTATCAAATATAAACATTCTCGTACTCTCAGCTACTTGGTCCACGAGAAGAAAAATGCCTACACGTGGAGAACACAGGGAAAACAACTTGACTTTCGTTTGGTCATGCCAAGTATCGGCGCTGTTGCCAATTTCAGGATCGTGGGATTGATTTCTTAAAATTCGAAATTCATATTACAAGAAAGCATCTGTCACACTGCTAAGAAGATATACGCTTGACATGAAACAAGAAGCACGAACTTGACTGGATACACGGAGTATGGGAATAATTTATTTATTTCCTTCGGTCTTTGGCACCCGGGGAAGAATAACAACTACTGGGATATTGCCGTTACTATACGACCACTATCAAGGTGCAATATTCCGACCGGGCTATAATCACCCACATTCAAGGGGCTGAAAAAACGACCCAATCAACAAGCGCGGTCCAGCTGAGGCTACAAATACAGCTCACCAGCTCACCAACCAACCTACCTTCGAAAAGGAAGAAAGCTCAAGCGGAGCAAACGCAGTAAGGCACCTACTAGACAGGGGTTGCAAATACCCGTTCCATCTCGACGAGGAAGCTGACTTACTTTTCTCTCTTTGCCCCATCCCTGGTATGACCAGCTCTACAGTCGTGGGTGGTGCACAACTTGCACGAGTTCGGTAAACAAGCAGCAGCAGCAGTAGGTAGGCACAACTGGTAGGCCTTGGGTTGACCATTAACAAAAAAAAACGACCGAGTTAAAAAGTGGAAATGGGCGAATGGGTTTTTCCCAACTTCCTCCTGATGGTCTTCTTGGTCTGTTTAGGAGGTACTACGGTGGTTTTTTGTTTGTATGCGTGAACTTTTGCCAGTAATATCAAAGCTGAAGCTTGCACCACAGGATGATACAGGACGATTTTCCCATTCATCATTAAAAATAGAGACGCTTTAGGGACTTTGCTTTTGTGAGAAAGTAGTGTAGGATGATGTCAAACGCACCCCTGGGTGTCTCACACAGTGTCAATTGACGATGAGCAGAAGTGCTTGTTGTGTACACGAACATAAAATCCTAGAATTAGTTTGTGATAAAGCAACCTCAAAGCACACGAAATCAATTTACTCCTGTGGTGCGTTATGGACTATCTTTCCCACACAAAAAAGGCCAAAATTGCCCTGCATGACATGTGTGAAATGTGTGTTTACGAACAATGGCTACATCGGAATGTATATCCAGTAGTAGATTTGGGAATTGGGACGCGCATTCATCACTCGGCTGGAGTTAAGTTTCGTTGAATGGGATTGTTTTTTTTTCACTAGCGCCTCGAATGGGGATTCCGCTCTCGAATCGAATCAATCATGTAATAAATCTATTCAGACTGAAAATATCTCCGGATTTTGAAGAACGATAGGTTTCAGTGCGAGCAAAACCTCCGGAATGGGATACCACCGCTTTTCAAGATTGAATAAACATGTTTTCGACTCAGTTGTGAATCTCATTTTTCATTCCGAAAACGAGGTATACACTACAAAGGAGGCATTTTCGTGATTTTTTTGTTGTTATTTGCATAAAAGCTGCACGAAATATTAATGCTGTTTTTTCTTTCCCTCCTGAAGCCCCTTGAAACGAGAATCCTCCATTCATCAGCACCGCAACAATCTAATTATCTCCGCAGGTTGGATAAAAACAATCACTTATTCATCCGCCTTTAGTTGCAAATTTCACACCTCCGGAACCAGCTCAACGGCTCTCACCGCAGGAGATCTCTCATCCCAAATGCAAATTCAATCCCACTTTATCGACACTTAGCGATAATAAAGTAGAATTTCAAATCGGCACTCTTGCCAACCTTGCGCTTTGATGAAGTCGCTCTCTCTCCAAAAGTGCTCATTGAGCTTCGGATTCAACGGTTTTTTTTTTGTGTGTGTTTATATTATTCATATTTTGCCTTTGTTTTGAATGCCACATTGAGCAGGGCTCGGAATCATCCTCTTTTCGAATTATTTATTCAAAGCTGCGTGGAAAACTAACGCGTGTCCGTGCATAAGGATACTATTGGCCACAATTCGATCGTTTAAATTTTTGCGCCATCCCTATTTCAAGGATCATAAAGCCACCATCACTGCGTTTATGAGAATGTTATAATCTTCAGCCTTGCGCGGGAAAAAAGTACTTTCTTCATGGTTAGAAAAGGGCGTTTTATGAGCTGCTTTTTCACACCCAATTTAATTTGTGCTATCCGCGCCCCGTTGGACTCGACGAAAAAGTATGTGGCAACTTTTGATGAGTTTGTTGATGACAAGAGGCGGTACGAATAAACTCATTAATAAATGAATAAAATTGAAACCGAAAGCTCATCGTCATCGATGCACACGCTCGGGAAGGTTTTTTTTTCTTTCTGATGATGGGGAGAAAGGGCTATTTTCGCTGGAAACATTATGCACGCCAGAGCAGATGCTAATACCGTCGAGTACTGTGCTTTAATTTATCGTGAGGGTGAGGTTGATGAAATGGAGAAAGTTTGATTTTGATAGGCGGACATTAAGATTTAAGTGATGGATTGTGAAATAGAGGATTTTTATGCTAATGCTAGTCTAGCCTGGTGCTTGGATCCTAAACTGGTACCAATACACTGGTACAGTGTCAAGCAAAATGATAAGATTAAAAAGTGATTTTCGTACACCCTCTTGACTTGATATTCATTTTTCAGTGAGTGGAAATTGTCTCAATAGGCAAGAAATAAATTTGTTTTAATTTTACTCACAACCTTTTATTGTAATGCCCTCTCGAAGATCATGGTTGTCACCTTGTCGTAGGGCTTATCTCATGCAAAAGGCTGTCATGGGAGACCAAGAACATTATCAGCAGTGATAGTTCACACTTTGCTCTCTTTAAATTGCCACTTCGTAGTACGTTTATTTGAAGGCACTGAAATAGGTGTGATACTGGCGCAATTCACTATTAGACGAAGCTAGGAACAATCTACAAATACCTGATATTCAAAAAATTGGGGAAACGATAAAAAGTGCACTTTTCGTCTGCTTGACAATTCTTTCATTGTTGTTTATCCTCGAACTGTCATTGTTTAAACATCAAATATACCTGTATAGTTGATATCAGCTCAAATTCAAATATTTATTTTCGTTTAAATGTGCGTTCTATACGACAACCGCGATCAAAGCACTAACTCTAACAACATTTTATTTAACTAGGGATCAGACCATTCGAACTGAACAAAGCTAATCGAAAAGTGTTACTTAGGACAGATGCTTACAAAGAAATAAAGACTAAGGTTTTATTAAAAGAGTAGGACGCGGAAGGTCCGCTTAGATTGGCGAGTAGCTTTGAGGCCATAGAGCAATTCTTCTCTACATCGGTAAGCTTTGCTTGAATAGTCTCTTGAATGAAAGACATATTAGATTACCAAATTAGAAACATACATCTGGTTCCGTTGAAATTAGGCAACTTAAAACATAAAATATGATCGATCCTTACATAGCTTCGATGAATATAAACAGATTTATCTTGGTCACTTTATTACACCTGCTTGTTAGTAGAAAGTGGATTTATATCGTGGTTTTATATCGTTCTTAAAGTTCGATTTGGAAGGTCATAGGACAGGGTCGATAGGCACCCTTTCACCTTACAGAGTGAAAACATTCGAGGGATTTGGAGGTAATGTCGGTCTATAGGCTGTAAATATTGGATTTACGTAAAACAAGTTTGTTCTCTCCGATATTTGTCTAGATATTCGTTTTGGAAAATATACAGCCTCGAACTCATATACTTCCTTTGCAAATTCATCAATTGCAACATTCAACTACCTATTGAATATTATAAGCCTGTTGGGTCTATTAATGGATGCAACTTCGTCTCGTCCTTCAAGTTTCTGTTTTGAAGTTCATTTTGTAAGGTTTTATTTATATAATTTTATGATATTTCATCATTGAATATATTTTTTTTTTGCTGAACATAAAATTTCATTTTAAATTTTTTTAACACGGTAAGTCCCCAACCCCTCTCGGATAGAAAAATTCAAATTTAAAACTAATAATACAACATCGCACCCCATCGGATTTCGATGCGGTTTTTTTAATAGATCCTAAAATTATCCTAGTTTGTCAGTAGTTTCCAAGATGGGAGTACTGTGGTAAGTACCTCCGGGATCCAAGTTCCTCCACAAAAAACTCCATATTCAAATATTTTTCAAAACCTGGCTTGTGACATATCAAACTTCAGGACTTAAACTTTGTCTTCGGGGGACATTCTTTGAATTTCTTACCATATATCTAACCAAATCTTTTTCCAGGAAACTTTATAGTACTGCTTATGTTCGTAAGATAGATTGAACAAAGAAGACGTCGCCTCACTTTTGTAACCCGTCCGTCCCCGTCGTACTCTTTCTCAAAATTTCGTTACGTTTTGGTGCACTAAAATGTACGTGTCTTTTCCAGCTCGACAGTATCCTTTTGTAAAAAAATGGTTTAGTTGGGGCATGTTAGAAGAGCTAATGTCAAAACAGCTATTTTGGTTTCGTACGGATGTTTTATATCGAATTGTGTGAATTATTTTTGTGCAAAATGTTAAGTGACTCGGAGTCCGATACTTCGAGCATCGCGGATCCGTATTCAGCCTGGGAAAAGGATATTGACCCATATTGATCCATATACCAAGTTTAGCAAAATCGTCATGTCACAAGCCAAGTTTAGGAAACGGTTTGAAATTGGACACTTTCCCAGAAGAAGTCGCACCCAAATACAGTATGGTCAGACACCTTCAGGATGTCCTACGAAGAATCATGAAGTTTAATATCTCGAAAGCCAGAAGCCTCGAAAAAGATTTGAATATGGCCACTTTCCGGAGGGAATTCGGATCACACATGGCCTCTCTAAGTGACCAGTATTGTAAGAAATCCTCAGACCGTCCTCCGAAGACCTATTTTGGCAAAATCATAAAGTATGATACGTCGCAAGCCAGATTTGGGTAAAAATTTCAGAATGTCTGGAGAGTCACGCCTACTCCAACTTTAATTTCACGTACAATAAGCACCGCATGAATAGTATACATAGTATACATTATCGATATCATTTAGATTAAGGTACTGTAAAATACTTCCATATTTGGAAGCCTAAAATCTCTAGACCATTTGCATATATAGTATTGTTTGCAAAAGGTTTTTGTAATGTATTTTTTATCAGATGAATCTCACCGAAGACCCAGCTTGTTGATTCGTGAAAATGAAAATTTTCGACGTTGATTCATAATTGAATGCCGTCATTGGCATTTTGTCATCAAACCCAATTCATTTCCAACACAGCTTTTTTAAAAGGCAGCGCCACAGAAGCAAAACAGACGTTTTCATAAGCAACACGGTACATCACACGGTCTCAGTAGTACGCAGTTTTCATCAAGATATAGCTCTTCATGGCTATTTTCGATCCACTCATTATCAAAGAAATATTCTCTGACTATGAACGAAACACTTCTTCTTTTCTAACTGTCCTTGATGTTCATTTCATCTAGGATTCGTCTGCTCTCAATTTCAACTTCAGTGCTTCCACAGTTATTAATTGAAGGCTTTTTAAGCCTACACCAATGCGTAAATTAGAGTAGTGGGTAGCAAGTACAATGAAGTTGAATAAAATCCCACCTGGACCTGGTATCGAACCCGCCACCTCCCTTCGGCTTAGCTAACCGTGCTCACACCGACTGAGCTATCTGGGACCACAAAAACTTTAATTTTAAATTAAAGAAATCAGCGAAATTATGATTTGAGTTGTCTGGGTTATTATGGATGCAGACTTCCGTGTGTTTTGTAGTTGCTACCCCGTTAATGCACAGAACTAGTGTTCATTGCACAGAGAATCACAAAGAAGGAGCTTGGGAGTAGCTTTATATCTTCAGTGTACAAATTCTCTAGTTCATTCTATTTATAGATCAGTACCACGCCCAGTATTACATCCTCATGGTCTTCGTAGAGGGGGGAAGGAGGATTAGTTTGACAATCATTGGTTAGAGACCGTGTTTACCTCTGTGCGTCTCCACAATTGTCAAGGAAAGGATAGTTTTGTGTTAGTGAGGCAGGCTATATTTGGATCATGGATTTACTGTGGTAAATGAGGTGATCAATGATAGCACAAGTAGACTGCTTTGTATTTTAAGTCTATTGGTGATAAAAAAGGCAAGTGACAAATGGCAAGGAAGGGGACTGGCCTGGGATTGAACTTCCGACCATCTGCTCAGTTAGCAGAACGGGTAACCACTGAGCTACTCAGTCACGTCAATGATTATTGTGGATACAGGCCTTATTGTACGGAAACAATACAATGAACTTTAGGGGAGGAAAGTTTACGAAGAGGTGGGGGGGGGATGAGATTTTCAGAAATGAGTCTACGTGGTTTATGAACAGGCCCTTTGTTAATTTTATTTAAGATAAAAAGTATCTGCTCACACTGAAATTCGAATAAAAGCGACCATGGGGGAATTAAATCATTTGTGTAGTGTTTTTGTTGACATTTCTGATTTGGAAATTGATCCTGTCCTATTGAGAAGGGCAGCTTCTTAATCCGTGGCTGATCTCGCTAGGCCACGGTAACTTGTGAGAAGTAGCATGATCAATGAACATTAATGAACATGAAACAATGTGATGACCACTTGAGTACCTTCATAAAACCTATTTGCTGCCATGAAAACCAGCATATGACCAATTGGCCGCAGCTATCAAACTTCACTGTGACATCGTGGTTGTTTTTTGTTGTTCTGTTTTTTTCGATTCTCTGCTTTTCCGAATCATTAAGCAGTAAATAATATCTAAGAAAAAAGTTCTAGTGTTGCGCAAAATTTGGTTTGATAGCAAAATATCCAAACAAAATTGAGTTTATTACAGCGAAATTCTGCGAGTTTACAAAAAAAAAATTAAAACAAATATATTCGATGAATTAATTTTGAATTTCCTGAAAAATTATGGAATCCTATAAATTGGTCTCCAAACATCAGTTCATTTGCTTACATTTAAAATTTCTTACATAATTTTTCTTATATCTCAATATTGCGATTGGAAAAAATCACAGTTTTTCCTAATAGCCAATTTATCTTCGCAATGACTGCTATAAAACTATTTGTTCATGTTTTTTTGTCGTTTTAAAATCATGTTGAAGCTTACATAAGTTTTTTTTTTTGGCGTCTCTAAACGTACAGATGGCGTTTCGTTTAGAGCACCTGCTGGAAATAAGAGCAATCTATGATTCAAACTTTCAAAACTAGGTGTCTAAAACTCGGCCAAAAGATGTATTATTATACGAAGAATCTTTTTACCGAGTTTCAGACAATTTTGCCAATAAAACCCCTCAAGACGAAAACAATCATTTTGTGCCCAAGTAGTGCTTAACCCTACCTATTTTTGTTTGGATAACGAGGGTCTCTAAAACACCCCTAAAAACGTGAAATTACTTAGAAACGCCTACTTTAGTAGTTGTTTATGGTTACCTTCCTCAGTGCTACTTTGCCTTGCATTTCGTGCGTTAACTGGAATCAAAATGCTTTTGAAATGCTTTTTCAACTGACCATAATAAGATAATACGAATGATTCCTAAATAATTAAAAAGTTCACAATTACTTGAGGACTGTGCTTGAAAAAAATGAGACACACAAATGGTCGCCAAAAATGTATTCTTAGTCGTATTTTCTTTAAACCTTCAGGGAATAAACTACAACATTATGGTTATTTTACTGCTTCATTGGTTTACTGGATCTCCTCTTCATGCTCACATGCCCGCATTTTTGCCTTGACACCACTCGTAAGGTTCTGGGCAATAGTAGAGCTGACTTTTTTTTAATACATTTATCCACTTTTGCCAGCTCTTTCACGAATATTTAGGTATTTTACGAAGATTGGCCTTCATGGTGGCTCAGAAATTCTCTATCGGACGAAGTTCCGCTGAGTTCGGTGGGTAGAATTCTTTAGGTACAAAATTGTTATCTCTGTACCACTCTTACACCGGCCGCGCGTAGTTTAGGGATGTCAAATTCGGTTAAAACAGCGTCTCGCCTCCGCGAGACCGTAGGAAGGACAACAGACGTTTCTGGAGGCAAACGTCTCGCTGGATTTGCCCATTCATGGTCGTGATGGTTCATCTTTCCACAGATAGCCTGCCAAAAATTGCCCGGCGGTGTAGATTGGTCAAACCCGCCGAAAATTTAAAGTCCGCTTGAGGGAACATAGAAACGCCGTTGATAACGAAAGGCCCAATGAGTCAAGCGTAGCAGCACACTCTACCGGATCAGATCACAGAATAGATTGGGATCATGCGAAACTTAAAAAAGTGCGTGAGAAAGGTTTCCCACCTGAATGCCTGGGAATCCATGTACATCGCCACCGCTGAGCAAACGAGGACGAAGCTCCTATAGCTTCGTCTCTTTTCCACTTGACGAAACGGCAAATCAAATAGATCGAACCCACCACCCACCCCCCCTCCCACCTCTTCGACGTGTACTGTGCTAAGTACGAAGCAATTTTACTTTTGTGTCATCAGTTGGACATCTCCCCGTCGATGAGCTGCATCATGCTCGAAACCGGTCGGATAAAAAGGTAAATTTTGAAGTCCTTTTTCGTTTGTAAGAACTATAAGTGTTGTGTCCGTACTCGCGTCGCGTTTCCGTTGAGTGTAGCCTGCCAAACCAAGAACTTTTTGGCGAATTTGTCCACCTTCTTCTTCCTTACTTTCTCAGCAAAGACCAACCGTGATGTGGCAACGTAAAACACCTGCCCCCCCGGCTATTGCCTAGATGTATGTCTTGTCGTCTAGCACGACGCACTTCGGTTTCATCAGCTTCCTGGCGTGGGTTTTGTCTACCGTGTTTTTTTGGTTCTAGTTTGGTACCTTCCTGCCCTTGGAGGACGGTTCGTTTCATCATATTTTCGACAAACCAAATGAAAACCTCTGTCTTCTTCGTCACATCGCGGTTCGGAAGGGTCGGTCAACGTTTGAACAGATTCAACACCTTCCTTGCCTTCATCGTATCAGCGAGGTTTTTGTGTTTGACAGCCGCAGGGTCGTCTACGTCTTCTTGAATGACTTCACCGTCGAATTCACCATCCGGAACACAGGTGAATCCTAGAAAGTTTTAGCTGTGAGCTTTTCTTGAGTGTCGTGCACTAGTACAGCAATAAAGGTAGTTGGAATTAAATGGAAAATACTAATTTTTCTTTTCATTTCTGGAATACCAGGTGTTTTCCGATTTATCTGTGGTACGTAGTCGGATTTTCCACGACGGTGCACACAATTTTCTGCTCTTGTTCTGATGTCATATCAATAAACATTTTACAGATTGTGATGAAAAAAAAACATTACACTCTTAGCTAGTGTCAGTCAAAACTTCATCAATCAAAATCAATTGATAATTCATAAATACGCTTTAAAGTTACTCAAGCTAATCATTGTGTCTCATTTTTTTCGAGTACAGTATTTAATTTATGAAACCGCTCTAAGATGTGAACGTGTTTTTTTTTGGATTAATCTGCTTCTTGCTCTTCTGTGTACACCCAAAAGTTAAAAAGGAGGTAAAAAAAGCAATTGCAGTTTTTGCAATCATATCTTGAGAAATCCGCATGATTCAGAAAAGACAATTTTGCCCATCATGATCCACGAAGCGTTTTATAGTATAAACGAGGCCATGCAAGTGTGTGCAAGCTGTTGGCAGCACACAGATTGCTCGAAACAAAATTATCGCTGTGTGCTTAGTACCTCGAAAGTCGAAGCAACCGTTGGGTCTTTATTCAACCGTCAAAACTTTTCAATATGGGTGAGATAAGGCCACAGAATGACGCAACGGCCACTGTTAGAATTGCACTGTCAAGTGGTCTATTATTATTTTCACTCGTCATTACTCTCCGGTCTCCCTCTCATCTAGTTTACCCCCTTCTGCATAAAACAAACGAAGCCATGCAAGTGTGTGCGAGACACATTTGCTTCATTGCTGTTTTGCTGAGTGCGTCGACAAGTAATATGAAGTAACAGTTGGGCTTTTATTCTTATCATTTCAACTTGTTAAAGTGGCAGAATGAGTACAATCTTGAGCCATAACGCAGGCGGTCTCGGTTCGAATCTCAGATGCGGTATGGTAATAGTTTTTTTTATTCTCGTCTCATGTCATACTCAACACTAATACACTGCACAACCTCACTCACACATTGTATTTTTCAAAGCAAATTGATGTGTTGTTTTTTCGCCCACGACCAATGTTGCATTTTTTCTCCAAGTAACGATCCATTACGAGAAATGAAACAAAATCATGCGAAATTGAATTACAATCTTGCTTTTTTATTTTGGGTGTATCAGGCGAATTTGTGAAAGTCATTTCTCTGTTGGGAATTTTTCATTCATGGTTTTGTTATTTTTTTTATTGCGAACCTTTTCTGGCTTTCACCAAAATATGGAAAACAGTACAGAATTCAAAGAAATTTTGAACAAAACAAGAACCTAAAACGTGAACATGAACGTGTTTCATATTGTTTTAATTATCTTTTCCATGACCAATTTGTGTTGAATATGTTGTTGTACAACTTTTTCCCAGCATTATCCAACTATCACATGATATACTTTATGCCTCAATTTTGCCACCAGATAAAGAAAGCAAAAGCAGGCAACGCATTTCCGATCTGTTTTCCATTCAATTCCACGCAAAACTCGTTTGCCACACCATCATAATTGTCTGGCAGGTAGTAACCTGCTGCTGCTGCAACCTGCATCTGCTGAAAACGCTGTCCCTTTCGTTTGCAAAAAATAATAAGCAAAGTAAAACGAAACCCCTGAGACGTGTCAACTATCAATGGGATCTGAGGCAGCAGCTCACGGCGGATGGCGCGTTCGCAAAACGAGTTTCGTGCTTTCTTGGCAGCAAGCTTTTTTTTTCGTTTATTTCAGTCAAAAAAAAAATGGAGGCATCCAAGTCATGTGAACGGAGCCGTGAAAACGACGTCAAATGTGTGTGTGTGACACCTTGACACTCAGCTACTATCCCATTGAGCTCGCAGCGTCGGACGTCCCGAGAATGCTGTCTGGCATTTTCCATGCCGGTTTTCTTTTCCACTCTCCGTCGTCGTCATCATATCGACATGTGTATGGGCTGCAAGGAAATGCATTCCTTTCAATATGCATCTCATCCTTTGCAATCCAGCCGAGGAACCAGTCACAGCAGCAATGAGACAGCAACTGACGAAGCAGAAGGATGTGTGAACGTGTGTGTGAGTGTGCTGAGCTATTTTGCAATATCTATACGAGATTTTCCATTAAAACGATATCCTTCCGGTTGACAGCATGAGTGAATGGGAAATTTTCACCTTTCGCTAGTTGTGGGAGGGAGGGGGGTGGGTGGAATTCGCTGCAAATGTCACGAAGACATTCAAATCAGGCAGACAGAATTCATTTTCCAGCGAAAGCTAATTTTGAGTCAGACCGGCTGTGCGATGCTGAGTTGACGACATATGAGTTTCTTGAAATTCCTTCAAATTCGATGGATGATTTTGTGAGCAAATCCACAATTATTCGCAACCAGAACTAAAAGCTATCAAAAAGGTTAATTTTTTGACGTTATCCTGTTCACGAATTATAATTTGGTTTGTAGTAAAAACTGGGTCCCCCTCGGTTCCTTTTATATAAATGTGCTTCCTTGGTCATCGTTCATCTCGATAACCCAAAAACAAGACATTTCACGAGACCGTAAAAAATGTTAAACCACTAAATTGTTGTTTTCATTTCGTTCGGTTGATCATCATTTGCGGGCAGGATTGTTTACGATTTTTGATGGTAAATTTAAATATTAATAGCAATTTCTCGTGGCTCACAATTTCCGTTTTGCGGGATTCAGCACACTTTTCCAGTGATGCCCAACATCTGAAAAAGAACCACCGGAAGGGGAATGAACTATTATTCAACTGGGGTTGTATTCAGCGGGGCATTTTTTTTAAACTCCAGCCACGGAATACAACTCGTAGGGGAAAGAACATGATTATAAGAATAACGTCACAGTTCAGCTCCATATTTTTGGGGAAGCTGCCTTTTATGGCCGGTTGTAAAAAATAATAAGAGTGGAAAGCTCGTGCGCGATAAACTTCCCGGCCGTTGCTTATGCAATCATGAAAACGATGTCCCACAATGAACTCGTTTATCAAGCCTGCGTGAAACTGGGTCCTAACGAACCAACCCCAACATTTCACACATTTTACGACTGATTCAAACTTATCGAATTCCACTTAGAGCTCCATAAACAAAAACCATTTCTGTGTACTCCCAATCCCAGACTCGCCCACAAACCCCAAAATTAACCCTGTTTGAAAAGTTGTCGCTCGAATCGGAGCCTCAGTTTACAAACTGGAAACCCGTAGAAAAAAAATATCTATAACGAGCTCCTATTAATTTCACATCAAGCCACCCACTTACTCTACAGAGCATGTAAAACTACACACATTGTAGAGGCGGGTTTCATCGGCGGCGACTTGACTTGGTCGCAAGCGCACACATATCTCGTCTCTTTATTACGGCAGAATCGCATCCAGCGCCATCGTCATCGGATGTTTCCGCCGTATGCATATTAAGTCGGCTTTATGACGATGATGATTTGAGACGTTCAGTGGATATAAAAGAGGTATTTTATTCCACCCAAACTGCTGGAACCGAAGCGAATCGAAGAGTTTTTCTACTACTGTTTGGGACCTCGGGTACGATCGGGGGAAGTTGGGTCAAAAGAGATTTTCGCCCGGATGAAATCGCAGGTACTGGCTCACCAACATCCAAAAACTTTTTGGGTTTTATTTGTTTCCAGTTGCTGATCCATTAACCCCTCATTTCCCTAAACTAATAGCGTGGACGGATGGCTGTTGCTGAGGATGATGAAGATCTTGAAAATGTGCAGCACTCGGAGAGCAAGTCTCCCGCTGTTCCAAGCAGTCTATCATCATAGGGGGCGGCGGATGGCAGACTGATGATCAACTCAAACTAATGAATGAATGATGTTGCGACGAAAGCGGAAAAAATATTCAACAATAACAAAACCGCCATTCCGCACCACCACCACTATCATCATCATCATCATCTTGGTCGTCGACGTCGATTGCTAATGTCAAGCGCTCCTTAAAACCTGGGTGTGCATGTATAGTTCATTGATTGATTGGGAGTAAACCGTTTGATGTTAGTTTAATGGTTGAGTATTTGTTTGGACGCCTTCGCCTGCTGCGCTGGGGTGACTCCTCGCCGCGGGCCAATCGTGTTTGATTTGTGTTTGATTGTTTAATTTGTAGCAACTGATTGATCTGCAGTTAACCGCAGTCGTTCGTTTCGGTTTTATTTTTTTGTTTTGTTAGAGATAACATTGGACAGCACGCGAGTTGCGACATAGTTCAGTGTGAAGAAATCAAGAGTAAAAAGGGAAACTACGGATCGATCGGTTCAGGTTAGTTTTTTATCGCTATGTGCAGCAGTGATGACATTTTACTCGTACTGAAATTGTATACGGCTGAGTAATACCGATGAATGACAGAAATTGGTCTGGTGCCAAAATAGAACTCCTTACATAAAAAGAAAACGATTAGTTTTAGGCCAGCTGAAGTTAGCAGAATTTTGTTTAGTTGAATACTAGCTGAACTCGGTGTGAGCGCTGCTACGCTTGCAACCAAATTAATGAAAATTCAATAGAACCGGCATGTTATAGTTGTTTTTCGGAATGAGTTTTTTTTTCATGACTAAGCAGGGGTTCAAACTTCTATCAGAACATGCTTTTAATTCGAGAAGTACACGTTTTGTGTTTTAAATGCCTGGTTTCTTAAACCACAATACAATCATTGCCTTCAAAACCCCCTATATGCCAAATTTGGTTCCATTTGCTTGAATAGTTCTAGAGTTAGTATTAGCATTAGCAATGACGTTTGCACACCTCGTGGATGGAGCTACGATGAGTAATAATTCGTTGGAGACATTGCATGTCAGCATGAAACGTATCCAGCTACTGATACGTTTCTTCGCGCAATAATTTCCACGAAGACACTCCTCGACCGCACACCTGGCCACTAACATGCAGCCGTTGTAGATAGGAAGGATTTGATGCCCACCTTAAGACACGCGAAGACACGCGGAACACACGTAGCCTTCTGTGAATATCAAAGGAAAATGGAAATGAATAGTCGGAGAGAATAGTTAAACCGAATGCCCTGTTTGGTGTACAGAACAAAAACTTATTTAAAATGGTCGTCGGGAGCATATAGTCTAAGAAGGTTAAGTGATGCTCCATTTCTCTTCACACGGTTGGGATTTAAGCATTAACTATATCCCTAGCCCCATATGGCATATGGTTATAGCGCCATTACTTGCTCTATTTGCTTGACTAGTTCTAGAATTATGCAGAAATGTGTAATTCATTCGTGTGAAAGCCCCCCTCCCCCGCCACTTCAGAAAAGAAAAGGGGTCTTGACCATAGAAACCATAGAAATAAACTTGCCGTTCAAAACTGGGTCGATTTGCTTGATTAGTTCTCCAGTTATGCCGAAATTTGTGTCTCATTTGTATGAGAGGCCGCCTTTCTGAGAGAGAAAGAGAGAGATAGATAGAGAGAGAGAGAAAGAGAGAGAGAGAGAGAAGCGCTCTCAAACAATCATAAGAGCCTTCCCAAGCTCTCTTCTTACAAATTTTCAAGCCGATCGGTTCAGAACTTTCCGAGTCTATAAGGGTCAGACAGACAGACAGAAATTCATTTTTATATATGCCAAATGTGGTTTCATTTGCTTGATAAGCTCTCGAGTTTTGCAGAAATTTGTGTTTAATTTGTATGAGAGTACTCTTTTCAGGAAGAGGAGCTGTTTAAAGTCACCTTAGAAACATTTATGGCCTTTGAAAACCTCCACAATAACAATTTGGTTCCATTTACTTGATCAGTTCTAGAGTTATGCAGACATTTGTGTTGCATTTGTATGGAAACCCCTCCCCCCTTCCAGAGGGCGGAGGGGTCTCAAACTACCATAGAAACATTTCTCTCCTCCGAAAACCTCTACATGTCAAATTTGATTCCATATGCTTTATTAGTTCTTGAGTTATACAGAAATTTGTGTTTCATTTGTATTGGAGCCCCCCTCTAACAGAGGGCGGAGGAGTCTCAAACCACCATAAAAACATTTATTGCCTTAAAAAAAACTCGACTTACCAAATTTGGTTCCATTTTCCTGATAAGACCTTTCCTGAGATTTTTCCTGAGTTTTGCAGAAACTTATGTTTTATTTGTATAAGAGCACCCCTTCTCTTCTTCTTCTTCAGCATTTTCAAGCTTATTGCTTTCACAATTAGCTTATTGTTTGCTCTCAACTTAGTGTTCTAAATGCACTTCCACAGTTATTAATTGAGAGCTTTCGATGCCAGTTACTATTTTTGCATTAGTATGATTGTGTGGCAAGTACAATCATACGCTATGCCCAGGGAATCAAGAAATTTTCTTGAACGAAAAATTCCTATACCAGACCGGGAATCGAACCCAGCCACCTCCAGCATGGTGTTGCTTTATAGCTGCGCCTTTACCGACTGAACTAAAGGAGGAACCCCCCCCCCCTCCCATTACCAGAGAGAGGAGGGGTCTCAAACAACCGTAGAAAAATTTATTGCCTTCTAAATCCCCACGTGCCATGTTTGGTTCCATTTGCTTAATAAGTTCTCGAGTTATGCTGAAATTTGTGTTCCATTTGCTGGCTTAGTTCTTGAATTATGCAGAAAGCACTATTTCATTTGTATGGGAGCCTCCCCTTCCAGAGATGGGAGGGGTCTCAAACTACCATAAAAACATTTTTTCGCTTCTAAAAACCCTCACAAGCTAAATTTGGTTTCCTTTGCTTGATTAGTTCTCAAGTTATGCGAAAATATGTGTTTCATTTGTATAGGAACCCTCCTTTTCAGAGAAGGGAGGGGTCTCTAACTATCTTAAGAACCTTTCCCGGTCCCAAAAACTCCTCCAAACATTTCACGTCGATCGGTTCAGTGTCTCCGATTCAATAAGGTACAGACTGATAGAAATTCATGTATAGATAGATTTTCCGATTAACTAGCCATTTCCTTAGTGTATTATCTCTATCTGCATGTCTGTAGATTTTAAAAATAAACTTTGACAATCGAAGAAAAGATCTTGACTAGATGGTATTTTTTTCTATCGTGTTGTTTGTTAAATATCTGAGATTTGTAAATTATTGCACAAATCTTTTCACAATTGTAAAACAATCTTGTACATCCTAAAAATTTGAGTTTAC
The DNA here is from genome assembly GCA_034211315.2 of Aedes japonicus. Lineage (NCBI taxonomy): Eukaryota > Metazoa > Arthropoda > Insecta > Diptera > Culicidae > Aedes > Aedes japonicus. The sequence continues at coordinate 803,598 of JASCZW010000415.1, read as the reverse complement.
TACAAATGCTCCGAATTTTGTTTTATACAATGTTTAAATTTTTAGGAATCACATCAACTTTAACCAAGTTCTCTGAGCAGTTCATCCAAGTTTATAATCTATAAAAATATATTTTTTGGTTTGCCTCAACTAGAAAAACCAACATTTTAAAAAGGCCTATTTAGTTTACAAAAACCATAATAACTTTTGTTTGAAATACCATAGAGACAATTTCAGCACACCAAAAGTTGAAACTTTTATTGTTCTAGAATCAATGGGAAGACAACTTTGCTGAACAATTTCAAATAAGAAAGTTACAGCAAAATAACTGATTGTTATAGGGATCCCCTAAGCTAGTCAGGAAAAAATGCTCCCTTACGGTCATATCAAAAGGCTCAGAAAAAAATATACCATCAAAGTTGCTTGAAATTATTCATTCTACAACTTTTCCGAATAATGTATGCCTTTATTTCAGCAAACAAAAGAGTTAGATTTTCGATTTTTATGAAAATAAGGACCACCCTAGTTTTCATTCTTATCAAAAGAAGCGCCTTGTTATTAGAAACAACTTGGTGGAAGACAGTTTTGCTCCAAAACTTCAAACTTTGGCTGAAAATATATATATTTCTAGCTAAATTCGTATTCTGGACCACTGTGCATTGTTAGCAGTAATAGGAATTTATTTATAAATAAAGAATGTGCACAGCAAAAACTAGTCAACGAGAAAGTAGTGTTATTAAAAGAAACATAAGGGGAGATTACTAGTAAAACGTATATTCAATAACAATAACTGCCACCAATAGAGTACAATTACACAACGCAGAAGAAAAAGAAACTTTGTAGTTGAAGTACGCGTATCTATCAAGATAAGCAATAAAATTAGCTAGAATAAAATGAAAATTGTCAATCTTTCTTCTCAAATATACAACATATTTTGTTTAGTCAATTATAAATGTTGTATACACATGCTCCAATCTTTCGTTTGACACCTTCCATAAGTTTTTGTACAGTGTCATCCGACACTACACACTTAGAAAATTGTACAGTATTCGGTAATTTTTTACCGAACTTTCAACAGCTGAACGTTCGGTAATCCAATTTACCGGATTTTGGTGAAATTTCACAGTATTCCGGTAAAGAAATTACCGGAGCTTGTCAAATTTTACCGAAATCCGTTAAATCGAATTACCGAACAGTTCAGCTGTTGAAAGTTCGGTAAAAAATTACCGAATACTGTAAAATTTTCTGAGTGTGTAATTTTTCAGCCTTTTGCTAGTTGCGACTGAAATGTTTCTCATCAATCGTTATGCTCTTCCTTTTTTCGAAGATCCCTTTTAACCAAACCTCAATACATTTCGATCGGACGGAGTTCTGGCAAATTTGGTGGACATAGACTGCATTCCTTCGGGACAATTACGTACCAATTCGGAGCCAGCTTTCCACACTGGCAAGATGCCAGGTTAGGCCACAACAGCACCGAATCCTTATGTTTCCTAATGAATGGCAATAGTCGTTACTAGAACATGCTTCCACGGTTAGGGCAACAAATAGCGGACCAGCATCGAAATTATTCAGCGGATTAAGAAAATAAATTACATGCAGAAAGCAGAAGATACGAAAGCAATCTCCTGAGCACAAGTTTCGTGCCAAAATGAGGGCCTGAAACCGTATTTTGGACGTTCCCTCCCAGTGTATTTTGAAGGAGGACGAAAAAAATGGTTCCAGGACACCGCCGGGACGGCAATTCTAAACAAAATTTATTGGGGAGAATGACCCAATTACATATACAACTGTTTCCATGGGAACAATCGGTGAAAAAATTCCCGTCTGGGGCAAGCAAATTGCACGTGTGATTTGCGATCTTCCATTTTCTACACTAAAGGAAAAATAAATGCTGAAATTTACCAGAAACGAACGCCTGCAGAAGAGGTAGTTTCCACTATATCGGATGTATGAGATCGCTCATCTCTTCTGGTCGAATCTAGCTACTGCCCATTAAGCCAGATCAACTTTCAAGTGGTTTTCTGAAAACTAAGTTGACTTCGTTGAACAAAATATCAACTGACCAAACTGTCCCCAATTGCGACCGATCGAACGCTACTGGGCAATCGTCAAGTGGCACCTCAAAAAGGCATGTGCAGTTGCTCAGAATATGTCAGACTTAAAGAAAAACTGGTCAGCAACGTCCAGGATACTGTGCGGAACTTGATGGACGATATAAAGGCTAAAGTACGATCATGTTACCAAAATCAGCAATCTGATTAATTTAAAGTTAAATTGATAGGGTTAGGGGATGTAATGTTAACCTTGCTCCATCACTCGGCCTACGTATCAAATATGTATTTAATTTTGCTATAATCAACAAAATCATGTTGTTATCGGGACGACCGATTATTTCCAAAGCTTGAGAGAACAGCTTGTGAGATCTTACTAATCAATTTATAGTTGTGTTTTTTTTTATCAGAATCATGAGATAGAACAAGTTTAAAATACTTTATTTTGCATGCTCACTATCGCCACGTAGCGGTGGAAATCATAACAGAACGGGCCATCTGTTGAATGCCCCTGACCTTCTGAGCAACTTTGCGGAATAGAACAAGCTGAAAAGGCTCGTTTTTGCTTGTCACGTAGCGGTAAAATTCCGAATAAAACGATCCATCTCTTGAATGCCAGATATTAAGGGTCTCGAGATATAGCATCATGAATGTAACTGTTTTATCCCCACTTATCCCCACACACATTCACTCCGGTCCTATTATGTGTTCTGGCTCTGGAGCCCTCGCTTGCCTCTTGGATCTTGTTGGGCTATCCATTCCAATGTTCACAACCTTTTCTAAGTGTTTTTCATTGCAAAGGACCTTTTTTACACGGATTTTGAAATTAGCACGATATTTTTAAAAGGTACGTATCCCTCGTGTAAAAAAACCTTAGTGAAATGATGGAGGACTTTGCGCCGACATAAGAAGGAAAATAAAAAAAAATGATTTTACATTCATAGACATTCTGGACATCTTACCACCCTACTGTGGCTAATTCATTCAATCGATCATGGAATGGCACAAATCTGCCTATCTTGAAGGCAAGTGAACAGTAAAACTTCGGCGATGAAGTCGAGATGGCAAATTCGCCGTGTTTTGACTCATTGGTGACCGCCGATAACGACACCAACAAAGCGGTTTAAAGACGCACTATGGCCGGAAATCAAGCCCATTTTGGACTGCGAAGAACGATTTCAGTTGAGCTTGACTGTTTTTGTAGCTTTTTCCGAACGAGACAAATAGTTTGTTTACAGCAGTACCATAGAGTACCACTGATATTAAACGTCAGATGCCTTCTTTGTACAACAGATCACAGCTAAGCCCTGAAGGTTTTTTGGAAGATTTTAAATACGCGTCTTAAAAGAGCTCAACAAAAGAGAGAAAAATTGTTGCAATGTAATTTTCGCTTTTTTTTAATAACCATTTATTTGTACAGGCTCAATCGAATTAACTTTACAGAGCCAAATTTTCATATATGTATACATCGTTGATTTTAAAACTAAAGTTAGGAGGATAGAGCCGATTACTCGCGGCCGACTCGAGGTTAATAGGAATTACAAATTACGGATGGGAAAGAGGGTGGGAATTTAAAGTATGGTTTACATAACACATTAAATTTAAATTCTAAATTATCTAAACACTTATAACTATACAATTTATGGTTTTTTTTTACTTCAACATTTTTTGAAACAATTTTCGCTTTGGAATACATCATATTTGAAATGGAAATGGAAATAATTAAAAAGCTTTCAGCTGCTTCAAGCTTTCAATCAAGCCGAGAAGCTGTCAATCGTAGAGTTTATTGAATTTTCTCTCCATTGTCCAGCTCTTTTAGTCTCAACTGTTAAAAGCTGTTCGATTTATATCTTCTGGTAGACATCTGAATTCGAGCTATAAATTATGGACATTTTCCATTTCCAGCACCGCCAGCCGAATCCTTTTTCTTTATAGAAAGTCAATTAATATTCATCAGCAGATCAGCGCACCTCGCGCGGGCTGATTTCACTGTATGTGGGTGGGTAAGAATCACACCTTCCATTTCCTTTCCACAGTCTTGCTCGAAGCAGAACGGTCATGCTTCTCAAGGCAGCACATCAAGAAAGCCCTCGAAAAAGTTCTTCTGCAAACTTTCTATAACCTCATCCCGCTTGTTGTCAGTACAAACGACTAATTTTGATTTATTTCTAAGGAACTTCAGTATCAGAATGATTCTTTCAAAAAGTAAACAGTTTAAAACACTCTCGGCCATTGATCTTGTTTGGATGCTTCCAAACTTGGAAATTAAATTATGCGATTCTGATGATCTGGAACCGTTCTCAAACAGTGACAACTCTAGAACTGGATTCGTTCACAAATAAATCTACGACACGCACCCTTCCGGAAATCGTGCGCACTTTTGCGTGACCGAAAACAGGAGCAAAAAGCAATCCTGACAACATGCACCATTCCTCCGTCGTCCTAGGCAAGGCGGCACATGACACCGAGCTATCTGGAAAGAGTCAAACCGTGATGGGGAGGATGAGGATGTTTGGACTCGTTCGCGGGTCGTCACGGAATCAAAATCAAATGATTGATGTTGATTGTTGGTGCCGCCATTCGCCTCCAGTGACTGTGCGAAGGTTGAAAGAGCTGTATGAATTGGGCTTTATTGTAACCGGATTTATAACCCGGTCGGTTCACCAAATAGATGAAAAAAAAAGGCTATATTGAAATGGGAAACTCCTCAATTTCGTATGTGTGTTTTTGCTTCTAGTCTTTATTTTCGATTGCCGGCGATGGTTTCAAGCCAGTAATAAAAAAGCAATCAACAACACTGGTTTGCTCGCTGGCTAGTATGTTGCTGCTGTAAACAAAGTAAATTAAACTGGGTCTGCGTGGGTATTAAATTTTGGGAAATTGCTTTGTCATCTGACACCATGGCGTTATTTTCAAAGAGAGTAGGTACATTGCTTTCGGGGGGATGTGTTTGGCAGACTAGTCGGTGGTGGGCTGATGACGGCGGACTTTAAAATAATGTGATAAACTGTGGTGTGCATCAATTGAAAGTACTCATAAATGCTTTAATAAGTCCCAACGGTTTTAAATGGACCGGGGAGCAGGGGTCTATATAACTTAGCTCGGGTTAGGATCGTCTGTTCATTATGATTTAGTGGACAAATTGTGGAAGTTCGTTATTTTACAGCATAAGATTGGAAGAGTCAAACGGTACTTGAAAACCGAAACGAACGAAATATAAAGTAAATAAATAAGATTTAAACAGGGTCTTGAGTTTTTTATTAAGAATATTTCAGGTAGTCGAATTTCACCCCACTGTGATGATATTTTCGGTCCAAGCATACTGTGCACAGATCACGTTTGGCTCGCATTTTTAAGTAAAACAACGCTGCTGACGATTCATCCGAACGAACATATCCTTCCAAGAGGTCGAAATCAATCTTTGAACTTGGCCAACATAAGGTCTGCGCACAGCAAACTCTTGCCAAAAAAAAACTCGCAGTATAACATTATTTCTATTTATTTCTAAATCCGAAAAAACGTCGTAACAAAGGGTTAATTTATAACTCAATTATAACTTTTATTATATAGTTATAATCAGATAGATCTCACTCATGGCCGCTTCCTTAATGACACTCGCTTGTTCATTCGTAAAAATTAAAATGTTCGACTCGTAATTAAGTTCATGCACTTGCTTCAAAATAAGCCCAGAAATTGCTGCTAAACCGTCCGTTAGATGTGCAACCTGCATAACAAAACTCTGTACACCACGTGGTGACTGCATCATAGACGCATTTTCCACACTTCTGTGCAAAATTTTGCCACGCAATTGTTGTTCTTTCGATTTCATTACAATACGATACATTGCTTTTGTGACTGCAAATCGTATAAAAAAACGTATCGCAAAACGTGCACACACAATGACATTGCCTTAGCGGTATTGGTGACATCTTTGTATTGACAAATAAAAAAAGATGTGGCTAGATTTTGTTGTGTGCATACCTTAGTAATGAATAAGGGTGGTTACAATCCGGAGTATTTAATATACGAGATATTAGGGCAATTGGGTATAATTTAGTTGATCGAAAAAGCATAGTGCTATTGATCTGTTTTTAAACATTAGTTGAATCCATAAAAATGAACTATTATTGGGAGTTAATAACAAAACTATATTTTGTTTTCTTTAGCATTCTAAAGTTTGAACATCATTAGAGATTTTTGCTTTCAATGACGGATGTGTATCGTGCAGGTATCTAGAACATATTGAAATTATTTCGAATCTTAAAGAGGTTTACCGGTTAAATGGGTTTTAGAGTTTGATTTTTGATTATATTGCATCGCAAGGAAGATCTAATGAGTGGAGATCGACTCAAGTGATACTATACATACGCTAATATTTTCATCATGCTTATGTTCCATTTGTAAAGCGGTATGGAAGATTACGGACAAAACAAGAGAGTAAAGGCTTTGACACAAGGAGGAATTACCTGTATTCCACCTCAGGAGATCGGACTACAAAAGAGTGTACAGCAACTTACTTAGATCTGTTGCTTCCAACGAATTACATAAACCTTTCAAAATATGTGGCGACTTGTACTGTGTGTCTCCGGTCTACAATTAAATGTGGATTAAATGTAAACCGCCGATAAAGCTCGTTTAATAGACTTGTAAAGGGTCTATAAAAATGGAACCCCAAAAATCTTCTGTAACTTTTGAATCGTATGAAAAAAAAAACATGGAAATTTGAGCAAATCTTATTCATACACAGATAGAATTTAACCTTCTGCGTTCTAAAGTACATAAAGGGAATGCTAGATTTCACCGAAATTGATAGGATATTCCATGTAAATTTAACTCAGATTACGCCTGAATCTAGTCTGTTGTATGGAAGATTGCAAACATTGTTGTATGGCGCATACAAGATTGCAAACAATTTCGATGTTTACGCTTCCTTTGGCTTGGAATCAAACGAGGGGAAATTTTACATGTTTGTTAAAATTCATTTTTTTTCTGTGTAGTGTATTGTTAACATCTGTCAAGTTTCAAAGTTTTTCATGCAGTAGTTCCAGTCATGTCGTTGAAACAAGAAATTGTCCGTGAAAAAAAATTGTGCACTTTCAATCAAAATCCAGAGGCGTCCCACCGATAGATCGCTAAAAAGCTTGGAAATGCAAGGAGCGTCTGAGTGCCCGAAGGAAGGAAGGGAGCGGTCGTAAACGTGGTTCAAAGGATAGTAAAATGGCCAGGAAAGTGGTGCAACAGTTCAAGAATGTCAATTCGAGATGTCGCTAGTCATTTCCGAGGTGTCAGTCGGCTGGGTAACATGTTTACAAGGTTCAAAAAAACTCGAAACCGGAATGCAAAGCAAAACATTACTGCGAAAACGCGGGCCCAGAATCTTTACACTAAATTGTTAATAATGATGATGATGATGATGATGATGATGATGATGATGATGATGATGATGATGATGATGATGATGATGATGCTCATTTTATTGATGATGACAGCTCATTTAAAAGAACGGATCTGAACCATCAACCATCAACGGATCAACTCTTTGGAATGAATCGATTCTTTTGACAAGCTCTTTTGATTTTGTGACGTCAACGTACGCACAAGTGTGAAAATGATTATATTGGACTATATTGGACTCAAAATATGGATAAAATTAAGCTTTAGCAAAGAAAATACTCCACAACTTGTTTGTAGTCTTATCGATTTGATTATGTGATCTGATCACGTAAAGTTCTAGATTAAAAGATTTACTTATTCAATTAACCAACTCTAATCGAGATATTTGACAGCCGGTTCGTCGATTTGTGGAGAAAAGAAAACAAAAGGAAATCAGTCCATTGTACACAGTTTTCTTCTCTTCTTCTCCTCTGTATTTTGATTTGACAGAGTCGATCAATTTTTCAGCTCACAGAAAATCAAAACGAAAAGTAAGAACGGGTTAGCTGCGGTTCTTTTTTAAAGATCTGGTAGCCATTTGCTCACTGGAATGAATCGATTCAGTGGAATAGCTCAGAAGCGGATTTCCCATACCTAGGGGACGTTTGGGCGGGAAAAACTCTTACGTGAAACTCGCGAACATAGGGAAGAGAATCTTCTTCCAAAAACACACTCATAGCACTACAATCAAGCCCTCGATGGACAGAATAAACCCAGAAGATTCACTGAATTTGTTTGAATGCATATCGTCACCTTTCATAGGATTTAAAGCTAATGTTACAGCTGCAGACTCTAACTTCTAAACTTGTGGGCAGTTTTGGTGACCTAAAACATCCCAACATATCTCATTATATCTGTTTACCGTCCAGAAGACTCACTTAAATTGGTCAAATACTTATTGTTACTTTGTTTGGCCCAGAAAGCTACAGTTACAGCTGTAGATTTTATGTTTTGAATTCCAGCATAGTTTGGATAACCTAGAAGATTATCTCATAATGTGTGTTGGTCTTCCAAGATATCCAAATAATATGTTTCAATACACAGCGTAGCTTTGCATGGCCCAGAAAGCTTTTGTTGCAACTGTAGGTCCTATTTTCTGATCTCAAGGATAGTTTGGATGACCCAGAACATGTCATATTGCTATATAATGTTGGTTGGCCTTTAAGAATATTAATTGATAATGTTTATTGCAACTTTGTAAATTACTGCTACAACTGTAATCTTAAGTTCTGAATGCCAGTTTGGAGGACCTAGAGGATTAGAAAGTTATAAAATATTGACTGTCGACCTTCCAAAAGATACATTGAGTATGTTTGAATACATATAGTCACCTTATACAGCCCAAAAGGCTACGGTTACAACTGTAGATCTTATGTTTTGAACTGAAGAACAGTTTGGATGACCAATAATATACCAAGATTGTCGCATTAGGTTTGTTGACCGTCTACACTATTCAATGAATATTGATAAATACATATTGTTCCTTTGCATACTCCAGAAACCTACTGCTACTATTGTAGATCTAAAGTTTTGAACTCAAGGACAGTTTGGATGACCTAGAGCATCACAAAATTATCAAGTAATGACGGTTGACCTTCCAAAACGTTCTTTTAATATGTTTGAATACATATTATAATCTTATAAAGCCCTAAAAGCTATTGTTGCAACTGTAGATCTGAAGTTCTGAACTCAAGTGCATTTTGGATAACCTAGAATATCCCAGAAGGATACAAAAATATTTAACGTGTATCACCAAAACATCAATAATACGAATGAATACACACCATATTCTAAAACAACGCTTTATACTATTAATAGGGCATTTTTTTTTTCTTCTTGTACTTCTTCATGTTCAGGATGTTCTAGATTGTCAATTTGACCTGAAACTCATGTTTTTTTTTCTTAGATATAAAAATTGATGGAGAACAAATTTGCGAAGACAGAGTACACTTTTATTCAGTCTGTGATTTTATACAACCATTTTCTTTTTGAAATCACATATGATCCCTAAGGCCTTAAAGGGTCAATATACTTTATAAGACAAGGCTTGACATTTATGAATTTTTCAATAGTATGTGGCCCAAAATTATCATTGTTCTCAATTGAAATTGATGCGTTAGAAATATTTCCGATCGATCGGTGCGAAAATTTTGAAAATTTGTTGAGAAATGACTGAGATATTAACACTCAAAACCTGACCACTTTTCGTGACGGCCGTAAACGACAGTTATACCACACAGAACAGACATCCAAGCTGGAGTGCCCTCCGTGTGTAAATTTCTGTAACTGCCATTTTAAGATTACAGCTCATTTACATTAGTTTTGATGAATCGTATGTTGATGGCGCCACTTGCCCGCCTCGAGATTTGATAGTCTGTCAAATTTAGTTTGGTGAAACCTAGACAAGGTGGCGTTGTCTGTTCTCTGTGGTTAAACAATACAGTTATTATTTTAGACGTCTTCGTTTCTTGATAAACTTGATTTCGAGCTTTGATTAATCCGACGAACCAATATGTTTCGAAAATTCCAACAGCTTGTTCATATGATTCCTTGCGAGCTTTAGTCATTTTACCTCGAAGACTTTGCTGATAAATGGTAGCTTCTGAGCAACCTTGTTCAACAATGTGTCGTCTATTAATTCTATCAGAAATCCATAGATTAAATCTTTCTTACACAGCTCGTAAGGTGACGCGTTGATTTTTTGGTCGTTTGGCGTTTTAGTCCTCTTCCAGATCGATCAGAATCATTTTCATGTCGATTTTTTTAAATTGTACCCCAGTAAAGAAAATAAAGACGAAGTACTACGTAAAAACTATCTTTTGGACAGATTATTCCGGGTCTTGCAGAACGGTTCCCATTGTGATGCTTTAATTTTGATGGTGGTGTTCTCCAGGGGATTCTCTTAGGTCCTATCCTATTCAACTTCTTCACGTCAGATGTTCTTTCCCTGCCGGGTGGTGGTATTTTGTCGATGTTTGCAACACTTGCATCATCTACAAGGGTCAAGTGATTCGTGCTTCGATTGGAAAACTTCATGAGGGTTTCAATGTTCTGTCCGAATATTTCATTAACTGTTAGATCTTTATAAATGCAGTTAAAACACAGACGATTCTGTTTCCGCACTCAAAGTCACCTCGTCTCATTCCGTCAGGAGATGCAAAGTCCACCTCGGTAATACATACCTTGGTCTTACCCTAGGTAGCCAGTTTGTTGTTCCAATCGCATGTTCACAAAACGTGAACTAAATGTAGAATTCTGTTAAGATCTCTAGATCCGCTGATCAACCAAAAATCCACTCTATCGACCAAGAATAAGTTTGCAGTTCATAAGCAAATCGTTCTTCACTTCGGTTACGAACGGATTGCCATTCTGGGAGAGTTGCACCAATTGTTACCACCGAAAACCTCAGGTAGTTCAGAACAACATCCTTGGGATGATTCTGAACTGTCCCTCAAGAACTAGGAATTCTGAGATCCATCGTCTAGTTGGTCGCCAGACCTTCGGCGATAGAAAAGGTATAATGCAGGAAAGGTTTGGAGAATCCTACCCGAGGTCGTCCTATCCACAGCTTGTAAACTAGGCTTCAGTTATAATAGTTGGGTAAGTTATCTCACCGATTTAAATTCGCAATACTTACTAAGCTTTCTACATGATGGCTTCTAAAGAAGGGCGCGTCACACAGTCGAATTCACAGCATAACAATCGAATAAGTAGATACTTCAATAATTATTAACAAAATTGAGTTGAGTCTGCACACACCCATCATCAATATCAATATGACTGGCAATCATCGAAGATACCCAGTTTTTTCGCTTGGAGGTCCGCAGCATCGATCGAGTTGTTGCTATGTTGCATTAGACCCATCTTAGCAACCGCAAAGAGTTGTTGAACGGCAGTAACAAACTGACTCGTTTTTTCAATCGATAGCAAACCTCTTAAGGGAAGATTTGAAGATTTCTTATTGAAGGATGATCAAGGGATTCTTCGTTGAACAATTAATATGGACATTCTACATGTTTAGTAGGCTTACCTCATATAGTAATAGTCGTTAATAACGCCAATTTATTGTAGGTATCAATATCCCAGCTATGGTGGCAAGTACTCGAAAAAGATGACATGAATTCGCCTTCGGTGACCCCTTTTCTGAAATACGGCAACCGTTTTTACAAGGAAATGGAACCAATCCTCGATCGTAGCTGTTCGGCTTGACCAAGAAACGATAATTTACCGGTGATCATCAACCACCAACAATGGAACCAGAAAAGTATCACAGGTTATTTTAACGGACCTTTTTTACTCTAACAAGTTCCTATAAACTAGTCTCCTATACTAGTCAGCTAACTGTTCTATTCTATTGCTAGATGTATTCTCGTGAATTTATTGAATTTTTTTCAAGCAATACTATAATGACGGGAAGTCGGACGATTGTTATCCAGGTGATCAAGAATCTCCGGCTGATGCAATTTGACCTACACATTTCGACTAAAATAGCGGTAAGCTGAATTCCGATTATTTTCTAATATACATATTAGATAAGATAAGATTTAATTCTGATCAAATTTGTATGTACTTCAAAGTACTTCGGCAGTGTACCAATTCCAAGTGTCTTAGTTCGCTTAGTTCGAATACGGCTGAGTAAAAGCGATGGAAGACGGATTTTGGTCAACAACCGAAGCAGTGTTTTAACCTATCTATTTCGATGATCGATTATTCTAGTTATTTAGAAAGCTCAACTAAAACGCAAAATTTTTACCAAACAGGTGAACCGGTGCCTGCATACTGTTTATACCAGGCCTTGGAATTTGCTAATCTATTCGAGGCGAATCATCTGGAATAATTCCTTCAATTACGTATGAAACTTGACTACTTGATGTACTGCTCTACTTGACCAAAGAAAATTATATGGTCAATCCACCTATCATTATCTACCAGGAAACGATGAATGAACTACCCGAACAATGCAACCAATGGCAGCTTACTTTCATAAAGAATTTTTCTGTCATATTGAATTTTGTAGTCAAACATACGTTCCTAACTGTAGTTCTATTTTTAGATGTACACTCTCGAAATCGATGGAAGGTCAAACAATAACGTAAGCAATGTCGTAACGACTAATATTATTCTGGAACTAATTCCCAATCAAGAATACCAATATGACTGTGAGTAGAACTCAAATCGATATTCTATACCGACCAGCCAATGAAGAGATATATAAAAGTTTTGATAAAGTTGAAATGTTTCAAATCGAATTTGTATGCTACAGATAAGATAGATACTGCTATGCCAGTGGACCAACTCCCGCCGATCATTACCGATCGTAATAATGTAGGGCTAGAACAAAATTGCTTGATTTTTAAAACATTTTTAATGCCACAAATACTCCTAGCATGTTCAAAAATTTTAGTCGTTTAGTATGAATGCGACTGAGCAATAGTAATGCAAGTCGTTTGATCCGATTGTTCCGCTACGGCATAACTGCTCCAGCTTTCATATTACTCTGATATGCAGGTTATTTGCTGGAATATCTGGATAGGTGCTCAACTGAGCTGAAGTGCATTATTTTTAGTTAACTGTGAACCGGTGTATGCCCATCTGTTTTACTATGACTAATGATTTATTTATTTAGTCGATCTCATTTGCCTACGAGATAAGATGCCGCATTTTCAGTGAACCATAGCAGAGTGTTCAGGGCTAATGTGAAGCTTCAATTGATAAGCCTTTAAATCTTGTGCTATCGGCCGATTTGATTCTATAGATTCGAATGGTCGGCGTTGAGTCAGGAGGGACTTAGTAGCAATGCTTTAACTTTTGAGTCATGACACCATAAAAATCAGAACTTTTATTCCTTTATCATCAAGTATTCGCATTGCACCGTTCGAAAAGAATTCCTAATTGCAAAACTTCTACTCAATATTTCCTCGAAATAAAAACTGCCATTTCGTCCAATCTGACTCAATGCTCATCAAATGAAGATGAAATAGTATAAACTATACTTCATGGCGCCAGCATCAGTGGTTTAAAAATGCTTCGCGCTAATGGCATAGTTCCCCTGCCGAAGAGCATTCCACAATGATGTCTTGGTTAGCTCTAGTTAAGCGATTCTATCTCAATCATTCATTGGACTGTAGGATCATTTCAAGTCGATATCACTTGATTGAGTAAGGAAGAATCAAACTATACTACAAAACATAAAGCACTAGAGTTCACAGCAATGCCTTCATAAAGAAATTGGACCTCATGAACCAAACAGTTGAGCCGCTTTTAAAACTTATCTCCATTAAGTGTTCAAATATGGAATTAGGAATCACACTTTTTGGCATTGCATCGTGTAAAAAAAGTATGCAATTAGTCTCAAAATTTAAGGAATACTGTTTAATTTCTTTCAACAAGAACATGAAATACGGAAGTAACCCGTTCTGACATCCGAGAATTATGAAATTGTCCATTTCAAAAAACAAACTCACAGAGAAACTCCTCAAAACATCAAAAGCAAAACATACACATTCTCTACAAACTTCACGTTAAACTCACAAGAGACTACAATTTGGATGCTACATCCATGAAGGACCCTCAAACAAACTTCATTTTCCAAAAAGTCAATTTCCTCAACGAAGACTAGACTCGAACTATGTTTCCAACCCTTTAGGTCCGTAATTATTTAGCCGGCAATTCAAAAACATAAATATCTGCTTTATTGGGAGAGTCCGAATCAATGGTAGTTTCCGGCAGCAAGGAAAATGTTCCAAGATTAATCGTTTTAATTGCGGTAAATATCCAGATTTAATTATCTCCCAATTTTCGGATCTAAACTAGAAATCCCACGCACCATACCCTCGCATAAATTTGGAAAAACAAAAAATTTCTAATCGGATGGAAGAGCGTGCGGTTCAGAACTCACATCTTCCGAGACTTCTTTCCAAGTCAGGGGTCGTCTCCCTTATATAGGCTTTCCGGGCGGGAAAATTTGGCGTTGTTATGGTACCACCTGCGCAACAACCATGCGCAAAGATCGAAACGCGTTCAAATTGAGTTTTCCGGTCGAAGTTGCCATGCATATTTTCCCTCCAACTGAACTGTCAATGGAGTCCGAGCGAATCTTTGCTGGAACTTTTCCCCTGCCAATTGGGAGATCGATGTAAATAATTTCCCGAGACATGCATGTTTTCCGCCATTTTGGTGCGTATTTATTTAGCCGGCAATTCGAAAACATAAACATTTGCTTTATTGGGAAAGTTGTTGGAAACCGAATCAATGGTAGGTTCCGGCAGCATGGAAAATGTTCCAAGATTAATCGTTTTAATTGCGGTAAATTTCCAGATTTAATTATCTCCCATTTTTCGGATCTAAACTAGAAATCCCACCCATCATACCCTTGCATAAATTTGGAAAAATAAAAAATTTCTAATCGGATGGAAGAGCGTGCGGATCTGAACTCGCATCTTCCGAGACTTCTTTCCAAGTCCCGTCATTTTGTTAGGGGTCGTCTCCCTTATATAGGCTTTCCGGGCGGGAAAATTTGGCGTTGTTATGGTACCACCTGCGCAACAACCATGCGCAAAGACCGAAACGCGTTCAAATTGAGTTTTCCGGTCGAAGTTGCCATGCATATTTTCCCTCCAACTGAACTGTCATTGGAGTCCGAGCGAAACGTTGCAAAGATTTTTCATTAGTTTGATGTTACATCAAAGTTGGACTGGCAATGGGTATCAATCAAATGTTTTGGTTTGTGATCATCTGAACATCTTTAATGCTTTAACGCATTTATTTAATACCAAGGATGAATTATATTTTAAACATACTTGTTTGATGAAGTTTATTCCTCATTTGCATCATATTATCATGTTCCTTTTCTTCTCTCTTTTCAGGTAAGAAGCATTCGACGAATGGAATTATATGAGTTATAAGATCAGGGAATCAACTTGAGCGTTTTTATAATTCTACAATCCTTGAGTGAGTTATCCTTAAGCCTGTTTGTGTTTCACGACATTAGTTTGTTTGGAAGAAATAAAAATTCGCTTCAATCAGCAACGGTTCTCAACTCTTTCCACTTCATTACCTCATTCCCCATCATGGGAACACATTTGCATTAATCAGCTGTTTCTCAGCTGCTCAACTTTTCAATTGCCAATTCCTCGCTCCGACTGAAGATAATCTCGTTTGTTTTGGTTCCTGTCACAAATCTTGATTCGATTTTCCCAGAGTTTCCGAGTCTTTGTTCTTTCGAGCACACGTAAGCAAGAAAAGCACGTGCGTTTGTCTCCTTTTTTTCTTGAATAAAAGCAATATTGTATCAACTTCTTGAAAATGCGTTCTTTTGATTTTTTGTCTTGTACCCCTCAGCTGCTTAACCGAAGAAAGAAAGAAACAACCGTCAAATAAAGGCTATATTAGTTCATCTTGTTCCAACGCGTGCGCATTCCTGAACACGAAAAAAAAGCAGCTACGTAGAAGAATTCGGTCGAAAATCTGATGAATTCAGTCTCTCCTCACCTCAGCGCCGAAAAAAGAAAACAAACTCAGTCGGGACAGGAGGACAGTGCGCCGATGATGAGGGGTTAAAACATCATAACTTCATCTCCTTTGCCACAAACCAACCGCCACGCCACTACAAACACTGCGCAGTGTAGACGTAAAAGTCCAAGTGGAGACGAATGGTTATTTACGGCCGACTCATCTGTTCTTCTGCCTCGATGATGTGCACGGCCCACGGATTTTTGAGTGTTTGTGTAAAAATAGATTTTTTTTGCTTCGCACCCTCACTTCTTCATCGTCTGAAAAATTCCTCAATTCGTCAACTAATGAAATGCGCCCAAAAAGCGTGTAATTAGGCAAGCCAAAAACAGAAACTGACCTTTTTCATTCAATCCAAAATTCGAGCTTCGTCGTCGTGGTCGTCATATGGTGGACAAATTGCAGTGGGTCCAGTATAGGAGAATGCAAGAGATGAGTTTCCATAGCCTTTTCAAGAGATAATATCATCAAAATTGAACAAAAATTGAGAAACAGAACATTATACCATCGTAGTTACTCCGAACAAACATGAGCAGGAATTCGGTCGAAATTCCCCGGCCTTTGCGGGTGTGTATGCATTTCATTCATTCACATTGCACGACCGCGTCGTCCGGCCGAGGATGTTCCCACCCGCACACACAGCTCAACTACACCCCCGGGAGTAGACAAACAACCCCGAAAATGTGTTCCACGCCACCCCCGATTTGGCGAGTCCACCTTAATTAATTTTAACGACCGTCATGTTTCGCGTGTCGTTTACTAACACTGTCGCACCATGCTACTGGTCTACATATTTCTAGACCACCACCCCGTTCCTATTGGCGAATGCGATTTTTTCCGTTCGCTCGAATCGTGGTCACACCTGTGTGTTTACTAGTGTCGTCGTCCCTCGAAAGTTGAATGAGAACGGTGTTTGTTTTGATTTGAAATCCCGTGAATATTATATGAGGTAGTGGGGCAGCTTGCTGCCGGTCGACGGAAGAATACAATACTTTCGTTTTCGTGACACATTCCAATTTTCCAGTGGGGAAAACACTCACACTCGGCGCTACTTTTCACTGTCAGATCGGACAGGGTCGTGAAAGGGGTGCGAGAGAAAATGAAGAAGAAATTTATTATCTACTGTCAGCAAATGGAATGCATCGAGTTGTTGGTGCGGGAATTCCGAAGCATGTTGACTTATTGAGAAATATTTCACGGCATGAATTTGATTAATGAAGGATTCAATTGATTAAAATAGGTAACCATCTGACAGTAATTCAATTTGCTCTATACCATGCAATCAGATCCACATTATTCTAGTCGTTTTCGTTATCTTATATTCCGTCAATCTCCATCCTTGAGGAGTTGATAGATTTGCTGAAATCATCATCAGTCGCTGACCGACTTCAGTCCAACGCATTTCCGTCCAAAATGCTCATTTTCCCATTACCGATTTCATGCGTTCCCTACTTGTCAGCTGTAAATGTCTTCCGAATCATCAATGGTGGCCCCCCTACGGCTGGTTACTGGCACTTTCGGAGCGCAGAGCCGATGGAACACAGTCTGGTCAGTGTCAAGCCAAGAAGCGAGAACCGAGCCGTACAAAACAATTCCCCAATCTGTCGTTATTAATTTGCTTTCACCCGACTGAGAAGATGTTTCCGGAAGGCAACGAAGTCGTCGACGGACGACGAGGGAAAGCGGGGCTGCAATGTGCCACCATCATGTCCTTTTTATTCTGTGCTCGGAGAACAATGAAAAACGCATTTCCATTTCTTCGGATCGGTTTGGTTTTGGTTGTGACTGAGAAGGATGGACCGCGTGGGAGTAGATGGGGTTGGTAAGGGCAATGGGACGGACCTCGATCTGCTTCGGGGGTATTCGTTTAGATGAATGATGTATCATTGTTGCGGGAAGCGAACACTGGTCCTCGTGATTTTCGTGTCTGTTAGTATGTGTGGTGTTTAAATGGAAGAAGATATGGATTATTATGAAACTAATATGTAAGATCTGTTTAAATCTCTTACGTTCAGCGGAGACTTGTAAAGTTTCCGAATGTACCTTTCAAAATCTATGTATATATGAACATGAATGTCTGTCTGTCTGAACTTTATAGACTCGGAGACTACTGAACCGATCGGCTCGAAATTTTGCATGGAGGGGTTTTTGGGTTCGGAAAAGGATCTTGTGATAGTTCAAGACTCCTTCCGCATCTATAAAGAGGGGCTCCCATGCAAATGAAAAACAAATTTCTGCATAACTCGAGAACTAATCAAGCGAATAGAATCAAATTTAGCATGGGCGAGTTTTTGAATGCAAGAAATGTTTTTATGGTGGTTTGAGACCCCTCCTCGCTCTGGAAAAGGGGGCTCCCCTACAAATAAAACACAAACTTCTGCACAATTCGAGAACCAATCAAGCAAATGGAACCAAATTTGGCATGTGGGGGTTTTTGAAGCTAAAGTTTTTATTATGGTGGGTTGTGACCCCTCACTTATCTGGAAGGAGTAGCTTTCATACAAATGAATCAGAAATTTCTGCAGAACTCGAGAACTAATCAAACAAATGAAACCAAATTTGGCATGTGGAGGATTCTGTAGGCGAGAAATGTTTCTACGGTGGTTTGAGACCCCTTTCCTCTCTGGAAAGGGGTGGGCTCTCATATAAATAAGACACAGATTTCAATCAAACATGAGAATTATCCCTACTGGTATGAACATGCAGGACATGCACATGTTTATGCAAGGATTTTCGGGGCCGGGGAAGGTTCTTATTATGGTTCGAGCCCCCTCCCTCTTCCGGAAGGGGGCTCGCAAACCAATGAAACACAAATTACTGCATAACTCGAGAACTAATTAAGCAAATGAAACCAAATTTTGTATGTGGGGGTTTTTGGAGGCAAGAAATGTTTCTATGGTGGTTTGAGACTCCTCTCCTCTCTGGAAGGGGAGGGCTCTTAGACAAATGACACAAATGTCAGCCAAACATGAGAATTATCCCTACTGTCATAAAAATTTATATGTTCTTAAGCAGAATTTTTTCTTAGTTGGTTTGAGACCACTTCCCTCTGAAACAAACTATGAAACAGAAATCTCAACCAAACATGAGAATTATCCAGGAAACTAAAAGTCAAAATGTGTATTTCTCGGGTAAGCAGCATGTTCTGGTAGAAGTTTAACCCCTTCTTAGTCAAAAATGAGGGATGCTTCAATTACTCTTAGTGCCAAATTATGCACAAGAAGTTAATCTAAGGTTATGCAATAGGAAATTACGTTCAAACTGACAGGATACGGCTTCGTTTGAAGATAAATGTTTAGTCTATGAAATGCTTCTACACAGAAAGAAAAACCGGTAGAAATTACCGATCCAAGGGCTACAATAAAAACACAAACCTTGTTTTTTTAGCAGAAATTACACATATTAGCAAACGAAAGTATTTTAACCAAATTCATTCAGAAAAAAACCATGAACGCACCAGTTCTATTAAATTTTCATTCATCTTGTTGCATGTGGAGCAAGGCTCGCACTGGGTTCAGCTAGTAACAATATAAAAAGATTTACAGTGCTGTTCGGAATAATAGCAGTGGCTAGAAAGAATAAAAAATGGTACTCATATTCTCAAACTCTTATTCTTTTTAATTGAACTCTCTTGCATTTTCATCTGGAATTGGTTATTATCGCTTGTTCGCTTAACCAACATGGTTCAAGAGTCAAAGTCGGCCAACCAAATCGGTCTACTAGAGCGTTCCGCGAATTAGGGTTTTTAAAACACATGGCTTAAGCTTAAGTCGAGTTCAGATGACACACAAATGCATGGAATCAACTAGCAGATGAAAGACCTCGAACTTCCCGAAGAATCTAATCCGAAGCTTTCGGGTTTGTATCGGCTCGATTAAGCGTTTACGACGGACTTCTGGGTTTCTTCCAGAGAGAGTGTCTCTAACTAGTCCGCGCAGTGTGTGCTCTTCATAATTTTCATAAAATAAGAGCTCAAAAGCTACATGTGGTATAAAAATACAAAAACAAACGGTCGAACGGTCCTATTAAAAATTAAATTTTAAAATTATCAAAATATTCACGGCGTGTCAACAAATGTATAGGAAGAGTTTGACCATTATAGAAAGAATAAACCTCAACGAATATATCATTTTT
Organism: Aedes japonicus; assembly: GCA_034211315.2. Classification (NCBI taxonomy): domain Eukaryota; kingdom Metazoa; phylum Arthropoda; class Insecta; order Diptera; family Culicidae; genus Aedes; species Aedes japonicus. The sequence continues at coordinate 783,487 of JASCZW010000415.1, read as the reverse complement.
ATTTTTATTTATTTCATTTTTAGCAAATAACATTTTTCTCTACCAAAAATACAAAGAAATCTTCGTTAATCCAGTCCAGTCAACATGGCACAAAGCTGTTGGGAAATCTAATGCAGGATCTTTGGCTCCTGAGATGCTTGCTTCAGATCCGCCGATGGGCAAGTTGTATGGCTCATCAGACCTGCTCAAATAAGTTGCTCAAGTTTCTTAAAGCCAACTCTTAACGTTATCATCTTGAGAATACTAAGTAGTTAGCTAGGAATCAAATGTCCCCTGATTCAGAATTTCTTCGGATGAGTAATTGCAATGCAGAACAATACACTCACTTTGAAGTATACATTTCAATTGTTGCTAGCAGTTGTGATTTCTATACGGATTTTGAGGAATTTATTAGTTTGATGGAAGTTATAATAAGCAAATTCGTGAACGTATCAGCTGTTCTAGAATTTTTGAGGGTTATTTCAAGAGTCGAAGTGACTTTGCATCTTGGTGATGTGAGAAAAGTCACCTGCAGTGACATGACTCTCCATTTTACCAAGAAGAGTCACGCCACTGCAGTACTGAGTACTGAGATCTTTTCGGAAGCTGTGTGCATGTTTTTCAAAAAATGTAAACTTATATGAGCATGTCGAATGTTATATATAAACTTTTCGATAGATCCACTTAGGATTTTACGGAAGTTCTACGAAAATTTGGAAAGTTCAGCACAATATTCGTTAGTATCTCGTATACATACATACGATGATTTGGATCTATGAGAAGGATCCGAGAAAACCTTTTCACAAGCTTTGTTAGCATGCCAAATTTTCAATAAAATTTTAGTATATTGATGAAGCTACCAAGAACTTCTGTATGCTTGGCGGAAATCATAGGAACTCCCTACAAAACTTGGGAAATTCCCAAGAGATTCAGAAAGGATTATTCTGGATATAGTCTCCAAAGTGCTGAAGAAGACTTTCCAGAAGATCAGAAAAATAATCTCCCAAAAAAAAAAAAATTCTCTGCTTATCTTTGGTATAGGGGGCACTGTTTAGTAGTTGAAGCAAGAATATCTCAGAAATTTTAGGACAAACATTCGCGATGTTCAAGGCCATATTTCCCAGAAGTTCAGGAATAAGCTTCCTCGAAGTTTAGGATGGAACTTACCTAGTAAAGTTAGTTCAAAAGAGAACTCACCGAAGTTTTGAAAAGGTTTTCTTCGATTTTCAGGACTGTGCGTGTGTGTGTGTGTTTGTGTGTGTGTGTGTGTGTGTGTGTGTGTGTGTGTGTGTGTGTGTGTGTGTGCGTGTGTGTGTGTGTGTGTGTGCGTGCGTGTGTGTGTGTACAATCTAATACTCGTTGGCCGGTAATGGTATTATGGAAAAAATCTGTTTACAACAATCCCTCAAGTGACCATTGGAAGCAGCTTTAATCCGAGAGCTAGAAAGTGATAGCTCCACTGCAGATCCAGCAACCCATTTCAGAATGTCTGGAGAGTCACGCCCATTCCGAGGTTACTTTCACATACAGTAAGCCCCGCATGTAAGCATTAACGATATCATTTGGATAAGGGCACGGCAACACACTTCCAGATTTGGAAATGTTAAATTTCCAAACCAGGCCAGTTATATTTAAAAACGTTATTGTTTTATAGTTATAATCAGAAAGATCTCACCCATGGCCGCTTCCTTAATAACACTCGCTTGTTCGTTAGTAAAATTATTTTTTTTTGGCGTTGATTCGATATTTATTTCATTCACTCACGACAAAATAAGCGCATAAATTAACGTTGCTAAACCGCCCGTTAGATATGCAACCGGCATAAAAAAAACTCTGTACACAACGTGGTGAATGCATTTGTTATTATGTGGCAGATTTTCAGGCACGCATGCGCGTTTCTTCGTTTGCTGCTTCGATTTTCAGGACAGGACTTATAAGAAGTTCAGAAATAAATTTACCTCTTCAGACTTCTTAGAAAGTCGGAAACAATAAACTATTCCGAACTTTTGGATTGAAGTTCCAAGAAATTCAAGAACGACTATTCAGAAGTTAATGGCGAAACTTTTCAAACGTTCAGGAGGAACTTTCCAGAAGTTAATCCGGGAGTTTCGCTGAAGATCAAGAGAAAAGAAGGAGAAGAACTGAAGAAGTGACCTATACAAATTTAATTCATATGTAATAATATTCAATAACCACGACGCCATATTAAAAATATAGAAAACACCCCCACAGTCTCCTAAACCGTTAGCATCGGACTAGGTATGAGCTAAGACACGCATATAGGAATTAAAATTCGTCCGTCCGTGCTCATCGAATTGATTCCTTCAGTGGCATGTCGGTTCGGCGGTAAAAAACATTTCCTGAAGGTTAGCATAGAAGTTAAAAAAACATTCAAAAATTCAGAGAAGTGGAGGAAAGAAGTTTTGAGAAGTGCGTACAAATATCAAAGAAGTTTTCGAGAATTCTTCCAATCCTCAATTAAGTAAAAATTCCCACAAAGATCGAAAATTTTACCAGAAGGTCAGAAAATTAAACTCGCAACATAGAAACAGATTTCCAATGAAGTTTGCAGAATAACAAAAGCATTAATTTAATTGACAAAACAAGCGTGAAAATTGTAAACACTAATCCTTAGAGTGTCAAAAATGACAGCAAAGTCCTGAATTATTGTATGGTGTAATATTTCAATGATATTTTGAAATCTTTCAACATTACAGTTGACAGTCTAGTTTGGTTGCGTACTCACTCAGATTCACTCGGCTTCTGTAATGTGCAATTTTGCTCGACTCGACAGTGACATCTCAAGTAACATTTCCAAAACCATCCAGCTTTATTAGGTTTTATATTTGTTTTATGAAAGCCACTAGAAATCAGTTCGGTTTTATTATGGCAGTAAGAGGTGGCAAAAGGTTTCAAAGTATAGTCCGGACATGAGAACCTTCACAGCTTCTTTACAACGATCTTAAAACCTTGTCTTCTAAAGTTCCTTTTACTCCTATCAAAGGTTTTATTTTGACTAATGCGTAAAATGCTGTTTTGCCGTTTTAGGACTGATTCGAATTATCTTGTTATGGTCAGTTGAAAAAGCATTTCAAAAACATTTTTCCTGCAGTAAATGCATTAAACGGCGAATTGGCTTTGAGGAAAGTCATTAAATAGTTTTATAATAGCCATTGTGAAGATAAACTGACTTTTTGGCAAAACTGCGATTTCTTCCATATTAAAATAAATGAAATAATCGAAATGCGGAAAAATAAATACACCAAATTAAAAATGCAATGTTAATGAACTGCAGCTCAAAGACTGATTTTGGCATTCTTTTAGATAACCTTCTTGAATTCCATCAATTTTCAGGAAATTCATGATTAATTTATCGAATATATTTGTTTCAATTTTGTTTTTGTTAATGCAACACTAGAACTTTTTTCTTAGATATTATTTACTGTTACGTGAATCAGAAGAGCAGAGAATCGAATAAAGCAGAACAACAAAAACCAACCACGATATTACAGTGAAGTTTGATAACTTTGACCATTTGGCCCTATGCTGGTTTTTATGGCAGTCAATAGGTTTTATGAAAGTTCTCAAGTGACCATAACCTTTTTTCAATAGAACATTTTCAAAATCTGTGTGGTCTTGTAAAGGTTTTTTAATCTGTTTTCACAACCGTCTATAGAGTGGGCCACTTTGTACACACTTCGGCTTTAAAGATGCATAGAGGTGTTGGTGGACAAAACTGTTTTGAATGTAGTTTTATCAACAAAGCCGGAAGGTGTGCTATACGGCCGGAATAAAACTAAAATTGTTACATGGGAAGTGACGAGTCGACTCGACGTCTATAATTGACCCCTATGACCTTCACTAGGTTAGTTTGAAAAAAAAGACCCTGAAAAAAATTGGATCCAAAACTCCAAAAAGTTTGAACAAGCGAAAGATCTTAATTTCCTTGAAAGTGCTCATCTTAAGATACAAAGACGGTTGTTAAGGAATATAAATACACTGAGGTTTTTTTTACACGGTTTGTTTTCTACGATAGCTCCAGAACGGAACAATTTATCGATGTAATACCAGTCACGTTTTACGTTTTGAGCATAAAGTAATCATATGGCACTTTTTCAAAAAACTCACAATTTTCGGTGTAAATACTCAAAATTTTAAAAACTGTATTTTAACCATTGCATGGAAAGGTAAGACATACAAAAAAATCGAAGCAAGATAAAATGTTTAAGCAGGTTAATTTATCAACTCTATTTAGTCTTTTTTACAGGGTTCCATATTAGAAGTGGAAGAAGTGCAGATAAAATAAACCTTTGTGTACCTATCTTGAAACAAAATTTCACCCAAATTAAAAATGGCATTAGTTGTATAAATAAACTTAAAATGCTAGAAATCGTTTTTTTCAGTGTAGGGTTTAATTTGAAATTTTTAGAATATTTTTAATCAAAAATGTGACTTATTTTGTAATAGTACAACGCTTTTGTGTGGGATTTGTCATTTTTTGATTTTATCCGTTTGAAAAAGGGTGAAAAAGTGTGGCCCTTTTCAAAAGACAAACTAGAAAGTATTCAAAGTGATTTTAAAAGTCAATCTGACAGGGTGCTTCCAAAATGCGTCACATGACATACTGTGTGCCTCTTTTCAGGATACGTTTTCGAAAATATGTTCCCCCGTGTAACTGTACCTAGACCCATCCAATCACAGAACATTAATCCCCTTCGCTGCGTACCGATACCATTGCGCGTAAAAAGAAAGCTAACTCAGCACGTTCGGATTCAGTAGATTTGAGTTACTCTCCATCAGCACTTATCAACTCCAGCGAGCGTTCGAAGACGTCGAGAACAGAGTGTGGGTGTGGGTTGGCAGGGAGGACCAACGAAGGGCTGTCGTAATTGATGATTGGATTACTACACTTGCGGGATTCGGGCTTCCGATAATCGTAAGCCCTTTTTAGACCACGTACACACAACCACACACACAGCTGGAATCAGCACAAAGGACAGAAGCATCAGCACCCAAGTATAGGACTGGTGTTGGCACAAATTGGAAATTGATGACATGAAATAGCTGCGATAAGCATCCTGCAATCCGTTGTGCGTTAGTGCGTTGGTTGGGATATTGTTTTGTGACACAAATTGTGCTCCGCAATTAAATAGGTTAGCCACGGACGATTGCGAGTCGAACCCCACTTCTTTTATAGCGCGTAAATTCTACCGAGCGGTTGCTAAATTATTCTTCATGACTGGATGCAAAGAAAACGGAACTTACGTCAAATCGACGATGAGTAGCAAAAAGCATCCAAATTTTGCAAAATAAGCCTTAGTCGGACGAATGCAATTTCTCACATCTTGAGATTAACGAATTCTTGCTTGTAATGCTTCTTGGGTAGATGAAAAATGAACAGCAATGAACAAAGAATAAATGGGTTTATTTAATCGTTTTAGGTTGTCTTGTTAATGATCAGGGTTGAACCATGATGATGATGATGATGATGATGATGGGTGCAACCCTGAATCGTTATCCTTGTTGCCGGGAGCATTTCCAAGGTGGCTCCTTCGACATTCAACACCGACCACCATTTGTGAAGAACGCTTAGGATAAAAGCAAAACATCAAGAAGACGATGTCTCCGGGAGGCTTTTATCTCCTACTGCGCGCGCTTGTAAAATAATGCTACAATCCTACGGAAGAGGAAAATCGCTTCAAATGCTGTCAGCTTGCAGGTGGGTTGATGTTGCTGCCGGTGGGTTGATGTTGCTCCCGCAGGGTCGGACGGGTGTCAGGTGTAGCTGAAATGGTCACTTGTGGAATTAAAGAGCATAGGGTGGAGCATTACTTCGGCATAGGGGACGCATTTTCGTCATCCGTGGTGAAAAGAATGAAGACAAACATCTTTAAAAAAACTGGTGAGTTAACGGGCTGTCGCACCCTACTCAAAAGATCACGGGTTTCAGAGATGAGAAACAAAGATGAGAGTGTCTCTATCAAAGATTCATCATCATTTACATGGGTGAGTGTGTTTGGTTTTGTGAACGATGGTATGAGAAGAGGTCTAAGTAAACGCCACTGCATCATTGTCTGTGCTTTGAATTTTAGATGATGTGATGAAGAGTTTGGCAAAGTAGTGCTCCCTCTTTGCGTGCTTCTGCGAAAGAGCGCACACATGAATGTAGAACCAATATGGAGACGCATGGTGGTGTGCGAGGAAATCATTTTGTTACCCCAGTATAGAAGCAAGATCTATCGCTTGTATTGCCATCCGCTGACTTTTTGCGCCGGTCGGTATGTAACACGAGACGTTTGACATATTTTTGGCACCGTTTTCCTAAGGTTAGTTATACATTAAATGAGCTCCAGGAAATGTGATAGAGCATGTGGTTTTAAAGCAAAATCAAATGTTCAATAGCGCGGGAGTAGGGTTACCAGAGTTCTTGTTTGCAATGATTTGTATTGCTCACAAACAAACAAATTTACAGAATCGTGCAAATAGTACATCAATTGTACTATTTATGAGTTCAATCGCTACAAAAATACCTAAAAAAGCATTCGAATGACTAGAGATTGTACCCGAAAAAAATGCAACAGACAAACATGATGAATCAAAAAATCGTTTTCAGTCGGATATTTTTGAAACTTTCAGGAAATAAATAAACTCATTTTTTTTGGAGCGTAGAACCACTGCGTCCATTGAGTTGAACTTTTGTGGTATAGTTGAACTTTTGTGGTTTAATATTCGCATCTTATAGGTTGATCACAATATGTCAAGTAAACAGCCTAAGACGCGTCTTCTCCGAGTCAGGCAAACTTGATTTGATAAAACCTCCTTTCCAGGATTCGCAGTTCAAATTTCTTCAGATTGCATATGGCCACTGTAAAGGAATTTAAATCTGCACTTGTAAACAGCATCACAACTGCAGAGCAGATGTTTCGAAGGTTCACGTTCCATGTTGGAGAAACGATAGATATCTTCTGAACCTAGCCAATATCTACTCGGACTGTGTCCGGTTACTAGGCCAGTATAGGTACAAAGAACTCTGATATTGAGCTTCATGAGCTTATTACTGATTGTTACATTTGGGAATTTAAACCTCTTCGATTGAACTCATTTTGTTGTGACCAACCAGTTGATCATCACCCTTTGTTCTTCGGAAGATTTTAGTTCCATTTATATGACACAGTATGACATACCGCAGAATGGTTCTGGGCCAATAAACTGTGCATTTGAACCATCCGCCCTTACATTACCTTCAATGCCACAGTGTCCCGGAACCCAGACTAAATTTACCGAGTTCTCTTGGCACACCTTTCGATGTGAAAGAATTCCCAGAGAAGTTGGAATGTACATTTCTAATTACTCAATGCTTTGAGTGCCGCTTGGCTGTCTGTAAAAATACAAATATTAGCAAGTCTATTTCCTCAGACAAACGTTAACGCATTTAATCATAGCAAATATCTCCGCTTAGAACACTGTTAGTTTCCCATCACCACTGAAATTTCTACTCAAGGGTCGAAGATTCCTGCTCCCGTTTTTGTTACAAATTTTGAACAGCCTGTAAAGAATTTTATGGAACTATGACGAACGGTTCCACTCTGACTTCCCAATCTTTACGTGACATCTCACATATGTTGTAAGGGATGTCATGGTTTTCCACAGGTTTCATCCAGTCTCCATTCATATACATCACTTGCCCATTTTGGAAGTTTTGCGAAATACACAAGTGACCGGATGAGTCTTCAGACTTAAAAGTTTTCAACCGTTTGAATCTTAGCATACTTGTGACTTAGGCCACGCTCTGCAGAATCTGAGTTCCTCCGGGAAAGTGGCCATATTATTTTTTTCCCAAAACCTGGCTTGCGATACATCAGAGTTCATGATTTTGCAAAACTTTGTCTTCGAAGGACATTTTGAGGGTGTCTGACTATACTGGCTACTTAGAGTGGCCCTACGGGTTCCGGTTTAGAGAGATAGAGTTTGATGTGTCACAATCCAGGTTTTGGAAAACATTTGAGTATGTCCACTTTTCCGGAGGAATTCGGATCTCGCTGTACCTCACTAAGTGGCCAGTATGGTCAAGAATCCTCAGAATGTCCTCCGAAGACCTATTTTTGCAAAATCATAAAGTTTAATATATCGCAAGCCAGGTTTTGGAAAAGATTTGAATATGGCAACTTTCCCGGAGGAACTCTGATCCTGCAGGGCCTCCCTAAGCGACCAGTATGGTTAGACACCCTCAAAATGTCCTTCGAAGTCAAAGTGTCGCAATCCAGGTTTTGTGAAACATTTGAATAAGGCAACTTTTCCGGAGCAACTCGGATCCCGCAGGCCTCGTTTAGTGGTCAGTATGGTCAGAAATCCTTTAAAATGTCTTCTGATAATCTAGTTTTGCGGAATCATGAATTTTGATATGCTGCACGCCATGCATCTGAAAATATATTTTATCCACCATCTCTGCAAAGGTATTACCCCAGTACTCCCACCTTGGAATCCTAAACTACGAATATTTTCGGAATAACCAGTGCATATCCACAAACTAAGATCATTTTGTGAACTATTGCAACGGTATCATATTCCGATTAAGTATCATAATTTTTAAATTTTAATTTCAATATTTTTTAATTTCTTGGGCGTACGTGTTGAAGAAATATAATGAGTTGAAAAAGATATGAAAAGAATAAGATCATATGCTGAAATCATAGGAATATTATTCTTTAATTATTACAACCACACTATTATTTTGATAAAATTGTTGTGAAAAATTTAGACATTTTTAAGTTTTTTATATAATATATTTTTAAATGTTGTTAAAGGCGATTTTGGAGCACAAGTTTCTATAATAACAAGTTTAAATTATTAAAAAAATATAAAATATATATTTCGATTCATCTACCTGATTTTAAATGGGAAATTGTTCAAATTTTGTAATTTTGTATCTGTCTTTTTGTGTATTCGTGTTCGTTTATTTGTACGTTAAGTTCTTTAGTGTATTATATTTAAGTATTTAGAATTTTAAAAAGCATACTTTTGTGTACTTCTGAGATATTAACAATTAAGTTTGTTTGAAAAATTGATAATATATTTTGAAAGATTTAATTTTGTTTTTGAATTTTTTTTTTAAATTTTAGGTACAATTCATTGTCTTGTAATTAAAAATTCGAGCAAATCGGTCTAGCACTGGAAAAGTTGTGATTTCTGAAACAGAACATTTATTCAAAAATGTCGTTAATTGGGTCGCCCTAACACCCTTATGACGAAAAAAAAAAAAATACTGATCAAATATTTCTTCGAAAAGGAGGAAATTTAACAAATAACCCCAAATTCGTTTATTCTATTTTCGTGGAGCCAAAGCAAGCATAAACAACGTAATTGTTCCCAATCTTTCATACAACATACAACATTGTTTACAATCTTTCATACAACAGACCTGATTCCAGCGATATCTGGCTTAAACTACCATGAAAGATTCCATTAATTTGGCCAAATCTAGCATTCCCTTTATGCGCATTAGATAACGCAGAAAATAAAATGTTTTTTTCAAAATCTGTAATCTAATTCTAAAGCAACGAAGAATTCTCTGTAATCAGAATGTACAAAACCAAACAAACAGAAGAATTAAGTTTATTGGTTAGCCGAAAATGAAATCGTCAGCTGAAATGAAAGCCATTTGATAATATTTTATGACAATAAATTTCGATTGGACGTAGTTCAGGGCATTTCGATGGATTCATTTTCTTGGGGACAAAATGCACCGAATAAGTATCATTGATTTGATTTTCATTGTGCTGCTCTAAAAATGGCGAAAGACTTTTTTGAAGGCAATAAATTCGTGTAAATTTCAAAATGCAAAATGCGAATTTGCGACTTTAGCTGGAAAGATAAATTTTCAGTTTTGGAGCAAAATTGTCTTCTACAAAGTTGTTTCTAATAATGAGGCACTTTTTTGGTGTGAATGAGAACTAGGGTGATCCTTGTTTTCAAAGTACATAATTATTATGTAGAAGGAGATGTTCGCTCATCGCCATGAGGCACCAAGAGTGGACAACAATGTTTGCTAGAATGAAAGATACGAAGAGAAAGTGTTGAAAGTTCCGTCAGTGTACGGTAGATTGGAAATAGAACAGAAGTAACGAAAATTGAGCGAAAGGGCATGGGTAAAGCAGTACTCGAACCATGGACGTTACCTTTGCCTAACATCCCACTGCGGGGTAGGTCGAGCCACAGACGAGTCTGCCACCTCAACAGGCAAAAGTAACGTGTTGGTACGCGCTCATGTACTACTGATAGCTGTGTGATAGTTTCTAGCGGTTGTTTGTAAGCACTCTGTTTTGATGCGCACATGGGAGAGGAACTCTCTCCTTTTTTAGGTTTGTTTTGATTCGCAACGTCTGAGATCACTCAGGTCCTGGCAACAGTTTGCTGCCATTCATCGCGGTTTGGGAAATTTTGGACCTTGTATGCAGGTAATACAGCTCTTTTCTTGGCCCCCTGGACGTAGTTTTGTAAAACGACGACCTTTTTGGCAAAATTACGTGTTGAAGTGTTGGGATTTTGAGTTCCCTCCATCTTTCTTCATGCTGTTTCAGGTTTCCATCCTGCTCCGCGCTTGTGAAGTCAACCAGTTGTTGAATCTTTTTAATACTCCCAAGACGGTTGAATTGCAAATTTGCAGCGTTTTTCGCGTGATGGTACAGCTCAGGATTTTTCATGTTAGCGTACATTTTTTTCCCGCGCGTCTTCAATTGACTCTTTTGCATATTGGTCGCAACAAATCGCACAACTACACATTTCACAGGATGTAAACAATACATTTCATATAGGAACAATGCAAAGCTTGTTGTAAGTGTTGCAATAATTTCGTATTCGCTGTTTACCCTTTGAATTCTCGAGATAATCTCTGTAATTTTTCTGAAATCTTAACAAATCTTATACCCCTAGCAAATTAAAATAACAAACTGATATCAAATAAGTAACAAGTGTTGTTCTCAGATATCATTTTGAACTCACCTGTTATCGCATAACAAATTTAGTTATCAACATTGACAAATTTTGTTATCATCTGTTATCAATTTTTCAAGACGATCTTTGACGGACGAACGCTACTGAGTTGCACCAGCATGCTGAATATTATCAGCATGTGATGGATATGAAATTGAGTTTTTTACGAGAAGCACTACTTCAGTTATTAGTGTATGAATTTGATATCATGTTGATAACATAATTTGCAATTATCTCAAGAAATTCGTTCATATAACAACATTTGTTATCAAAATTAACTCGATGATAATAAAACAAGTTAATATTGTGCTATCCAAAGAATATTATTTTGTTATCTCTGTTGTTATTTTGGCTGTTTATTCAGCCTAAATAATAACATATTTTGTTATCAAACACTGATAATATGATATTATAACTTGTTATCAATTTTGTATAAACCTTTGCTCGGGACAAGGCACTCTTGATTTTGTGCTGAACATTGTACGTGTGTAAAATTTTTTTCAATTGAGAAATTTTGCCTCTGCTAATTTATTGTCAAACGTGTGTGAATTGTTTTTGATTTAGAACTCTTGTCTTTGTTGGACCTGCACATTTCAAAAACTCTATTCACCATTTCAGCCCAATCCCTTGAACATGCCATCATGTGGCGTTTAGATATACTTTTTTTCAGCGCCGCCTGGTAACCCTAGATGCTCATTTCAGTTGAATCATCTCCCTCTTGCCTCCCGATACGGCGCAGCCCTTGCCACAGCAAAACATGTCACCACACTCACCAATTGCACTTCTGTCTACTGTTCTAATCTCACCCGAAAAACATTCTCCCGCCCGCTCGCGGAAACTAAATTTAGAGAGAAGAATTTTAATTATATTTTATTACTTACACAGTGTCACACACTCATTCTCACATACCCGAAAGTTTTCCACGCCATGATCGTTCCCATCGGTCTTCGTCCTTCACGGAGGGCCGCGTTCAGAGCATGTTTTTCGGCAAATTTCAGACGGTTGGTTAGTTGGTTGCGACTGGTGCTATATGTGCTTGAAACTATGCACTGCACTCAAAATGTAGCTTTTCTGTGCCTATCAGCATGGGAATTTGGGAATAAAAGGTTTGTTTTGACTATGTTGCACTCAAGAGTAGGAACACATGTCTAGCGATTGTTGGAGTTGTGTTTGATTTGATTATGACTTTTAGTAACAAATTTTAGAAAAGAATATTTTCAAGAAGAAAAATCACAATACTGATGATAGGAATGTGGGTCGAGGGTTCCGATTGCCAATCGCTGGATCAGGAACCCAACTCGGAGAGCAGCTTTTCCCAGAATCAATAATAAGAAACAACGATAAAGTGACATTTTCGCTGAGGCACTAATCTTTCGTATCGTTATGAATGTTCGGAAAGCGGTGACTGAAGTTGAAGCGTCCTCATTTTATATTCTTCCATCGTTGTTTGTTTTCTAACAATATGGCGAATGATCCCTTCCTCCATTCCTCGGGAGGAATAGATTTTTCAGCGTGGAAGAACTTGTCATAATCTTTTGATTCGCAAACTCTTTTTCTTCCCTGTTTGCATTTATTCGAGTGAACCCTTTGGGGAGTTGATGCAAATTATTCGGTATCCAAAGTGCTGGGAATTCCTGGCAACTGTTGTATATGTTTTTACTTTCTCATAACTCGTTCATTCTTCCCATTCCATACATCTCGAAATAAAGCTTCCGGGGGAAAAGATGACAGCAATTTATGCAAATGCTATTCTCGCGACTCCGAGTGAAAGTTTTACGCATCAAATGTGGCCGGTGCGTCTGTGCGTGTGAGCTGAGGAGGAGTAGGAGGGGGAGGGGTTTCTTATGAAAAACTGATGAGACTTGAAACAACGCGGTAAAAACAAGCGGAAGCAGCCGTGTCTGATTATCCTTTAGCTACACATTTTCCACTCGGATCAATAATTTAGGGTATGTGAATTGCTGGAAAAAAGGGTCAATGGATAAAAGTTTTGCTCCATTCTGAAAAAACAAAAAAGAAATAAATGTCTCTCGATGGAGTTCACGAGGGATGCATAACAATGAACTTTCAAGTGCGCATTCAGGTAGGTAAGTGGAAGAACGAAGAGCAATGAATACACTGAACCAAATAATCTTACGAATTTCATAAGGTTCAACTTATTAACGATGCTTTGGAATTTCATAAGGCTGAATTATGAATGGATTTTGTTCCACTCGACGTTGTTGTTGTACGCCTTTAAGCTTTCCATATTACAAGTGTTGATATATACTAGTGGGCAAGTCATTAGACCCATATCCTCAACGTCCAAGGTTCGAATCCAGGTTGCTCCATATTTTTATTTTTTCAACATCATTATATTTCATAAGATATATTTATGAGATTCATACTGGTTTCTTATAGCAAATAATCATAATGCAATCTTATGAATATCAAAAGTTTATTTCGCTGAGTGTAGGTTTGGTTGAAACAAGGATTGGTCGGGATGGGTTGAGAGGTAAGAGATGTGTCGTATTCGTGGAAGTGGTAACATGAGAAAAATGACAAATGAACAATGGATACATAATGACGTCATAATATAATGTGAACATGATCATGGCATTCATAAATTGTCTTCCCCAACAATTAGGTTCTCGTCTGCTCTTAACTTATTGTTCTTAAGGCACTTCCACTGTTATAAATTGAGAGCTTTCGATTTCAATACCATTTGGGCATTAGTATAACTGTCCCTTCTGGGCAGCCGAGCAATTTGTCCTAACGAAAAAATTCTAACCAGTCATCAAAGTCAACCCCAGAACTTGCATCCTGCTTCCTTCTGTCGACAATCAATATTTCAAATGCGATTCCACAGGCCGGGAACCAGTTATAAGTAAAAATAAGAAAACAATCAGAGTCGACTGTTGTTTAAAGGGTGTCCACGATGAAATTGCCACACTATGAAATTGCTCTAACTTTTTAACCGTTGTGTAGAATTTAATGAAAATTTGGGTGGATTTAGTTCATAGTGCATTATTTACATCCTGCAAGTTTTAAAGTCCTGTGATCAAAACTCGCGGAAATGGAGTCGAAAGAACAGCTCGTGCGTGATAAAATCTTGCGCATTCATCACGAGAACAAGGATCTCTCGCATCGTTCCATCGCTAAAACGTTGGGAATCGCGAATTCCACGGTGTCGCGAGTGATTAAGCGGTTCGAGGAACGGTTGACCACCGATCGGAAGCCCAGAAGTGAAGGAAAAAGTATTCCGTGCAACACCAAAAATCACAACCGCGTAGTTGGGGCCTTCAACCGAAATCCGAACGCCTCCGTTCGGGATGTGGCTAGAAGCTGCACCTAAGCCGAAGTTTTGTCCAGAAGGCCAAAACTAAGGCTGGGCTTCGAACGTTCAAGGTACAAAAGGCCCCTAATCGCGACGAGAAGCAGAACAAGTCCGCCAAAACCCGTGCCAGGAAGTTGTACCTCAACATGCTGACGAAAGTTGAATGCTGCGTCATGGACGACGAAACATATGTGAAAGCCGACTTCAAACAGATCCCCGGCAACCTGTTTTTCACGGCTAAGGATAAGTTCAGCGTTCCGGAGCATGTCCGCACTCAGAAGATGTCCAAATTTGCGAAGAAATTCCTGGTTTGGCAAGCCATCTGCACGTGCGGGAAGCGGAGTGCACCTTTCGTGACCCAGGACACGATGAACGGACAGGTGTACATAAAAGAGTGCCTCCAGAAGCGGCTGCTTCCTCTCCTGAAGGCCCACAACGTCCCAACAATCTTCTGGCCGGATTTGGCCTCATGCCACTACTCCAAGGACGTGCTGAAGTGGTATGCGGACAATAAGGTCAATTTCGTGCCGAAAATGTTCAACCCTCCCAACACTCCGGAGCTCCGCCCCATCGAGAAGTACTGGGCGATTATGAAGCAGCACCTTCTTAAACGACCTAAGGTAGTGAAGACAGTCGAGGAACTGAAGAAAGTATGGGTTTACATGCAAAAAACGGTTGATTCACAGGTTGTGCAGAATCTTATGGCCGGGGTTAAGGCCAAGGTGCGGGCATTTGCGTATGGACTGTACATAAAATACGAGTAAAATGGTAAAATGAAGTTTAATAGTTATTTCTCAATCCCTGAAAATTTGATGGCAATCGGATGAAAACTCGAATTTTGCGAATCAATTTTGTGTGTGGCAATTTCATCGTGGACACCCTTTATGATGTGACTCAGGAAAAATGAACTTCCATACAAATAAGAGTCACTGCATTCAGGCTACTGATCATCACATATTGTCATCTCATTTCACACGTCGCGCAGAATAGACCCGACAGTGACTCGTCCCCCCTATAATCCGTCTTTCACTTGCTCTTGCTAGAGCCATTTAGTCTGTTATTGAGAGTCGTTTTCGGCACATGTTTCGTCCTTCACAACTCCCGGGGTTTACGGTCTAAACGATGGATGGTTCTTCAAGCAAGTATCTAGTACTCGGTTTTCCCTCTTTTCTAAACATCTAATGATATGTAACGTAATGCAAGTTGTCAAATGGAAGTCAGACTGTTGTATTCTCTCACTCTGCGAGTTGTCTATCTGCATCTATCCTCAGCATGGGCAGGTTGGACACACGTGCCTCTTGGAAGTACAACAGTACGCTAACGCAACCTCTGTCTGGGTACTTGGGCACGCAGTTATACCCGGTAAGCACCAGGGTCGTCATGCGCAGCTGGAGGATATTCCTTTACCCTACCGCGACGTTACCCGCTAGGTGAAGCGGACCTCTCGATGCCCGTGGGCCGAATCTTGGCATAACAACAGTGCTGCATTCATACGTCGTATGAAGAATACGACCCAGGAGTAGAGGGATATGCCCAACCCTCGAGATCAGAAGATTCTGACTCGGCTGAGGGTAGGGCATGCACGGCTCACTCATCGACCTCGTTTAAGCGACAGTCTGGACAGAAGCCAAGGATACGGTGCGGAATCAGATGTGAATCATCTATTGGGTCAGTGCCCTGCTAGGGCACAGTTGAGAATCGACACGGGAGTTATAGGCCCAATAAGTGAAGTATTTCTACATGAAGCTCAACGCATCCCTTAAAACCTTCGTGCCGCGAGCCGAATTGTGTCGGGATAAAGATGGAAGTATCTTGACGGGTTTACGTGAGGTGATTGAAAGGTAGAAGCAGCACTACAATGAACACTTGAATGGCGCAGAGGCGGAATACCAAGACAGCAGGAGGAATGTCTTCATCGGTATGGTGAACGAGGGTGACGTGCCAATTCCCGCGATAAATGAAGTTAAGGATGCTATCAAAGTTGGCGATAAGTTGGCGACTTGTCTGCATCGACTGATAGTTAGGATCTGGGATACGGCACAGCTACCGGAGCAGTGTAAAGAGGGAGTTATCTGCCCATTATACTTAAAAGGTAACAAGTTAGAATGTGAGAACTATCGAGCGATCACTATTCTCAACGTGGCCTACAAAGTGCTGTCCCAGATTATCTTCCGTCGTCTATTTCAATTTTTCAACTCAATGATTGAGTATTATTCGATTGAATCGAAATATATCCAATGGGATGGAGCTAGAGAACAAACAAAATATTTGTCGTTTTGTCTTTCAAGAACCTGACGTGCAAGATGGATTATTTCTTTTATATTTTGGCAAAACGTCATTTTTAAAATTACCTGATACACAATGTCCCTCCAACGACCTCGGTTTATAACTGCTCCTCTCCAATCTCGAGGGCACCTTGTACTCCCTAGCTCTTGCTCCGCTTGGTCGAATCATATTACTCGTTGTGCCCCTCGTCGCCTTGTGCCAACCGGATTCCCACTGAACACCATTTTCACAGGATAGTTCTCCCGCAATTTTTGCATCATTTCTTGCCTAGCGTATGCGTCCAGATTTGACCTTCTTTCGAATACTGAGTCTTCCTGCAAGTTACACGAGCCCATGGTTTATCTTCCGCCTGCAGACTCCATACTTCTGAACT
The DNA here is from genome assembly GCA_034211315.2 of Aedes japonicus. NCBI lineage: Eukaryota > Metazoa > Arthropoda > Insecta > Diptera > Culicidae > Aedes > Aedes japonicus. Next base: position 766,544 of record JASCZW010000415.1, on the reverse strand, counting down.
CTGCCAAAGATGGTTCTAAACAAAAACTCCGAGTGTTTCTTATTTACGTGATTGTTGGCCTGAGGCTAATTACGCCAGAGAGACGACCTGGACCCTACATATAGATCCCATCAACTTATGGGTCGGGACCATCAGCTTGACTGCCCTTCTGAAGGTTTTTGGTCTCATAAAATCCCGATGGTGCCGGCGCCGACGCCGTCTATGCTCGTAGGTCATCCTGAACGGTCTTATACGCATTTTGTACAGGATACGCTCAAAACCTAAGTCTGTTTGACCACCTATAGTGGGTGCAACTTCCACTGATTATAGGCCTCCGAATTTCATGGCGGTTATTGTTATCCGCAGTAACAAGTGATCTAACACAGACAAATTTGTCGACTATCCCGAACACCTCCAACCCGTGTGTTGAACGCCGCTTATCTCGTAATACCTTCGAGAGCAATGCTGCTGAAAAACAGGTAAGATCTTCCATCACTTACGGGGTTCGAATGATCCCGATAATCCACACAGGCTTCCATCCATTGTATCGCCTTGATTTGTCGGGTCAGCTCCCCGGAAAGCTGTTCTTGTCCAGAGCCTTCATAGCTCTTTTTGATTACCTGTATCATAAGCGACTTTGGAATAGATGATGGGGCTCTATACGCTCGGCACTTTTGGAGGCTCTGTCGGAAAGTGAATATTTGGTACGCTGTAGACGGTCCTTCGATGAAGCCGCCCTGATAACTTCCCACGAATCTTTTTTTCTAGTGGTGACAGTCGCTGAAATGATAGGAATTGAACATTATAGGCAGCATTAAAGACGGACGATAGTTTTCGCAATGCAAGTAGCATGCAATCTACACACTTAGATTTTTTTACAGAAAGTTTTTCCGAATTCTCAACAGCTGAACGTTCGGTAATCCAATTTTACAAATTTCGGTGAAATTTTACAGATATCTGTAAAAAAATAACCGGATTTCGGTAAAATTTTACCGAACGTTCAGCTGTAGAGAATTCGTTAAAACTATACAGATTTCTGTAGAATAATCTGAGTGTGTACGAAATAGTTCTTCGGATTATCAAAGGCATGACTAAAAGTTGCCAGAATGTTCAGCAATGTATACAAATGGTGTTACTAGAGAGCAAGGAAAAGGCTCCAGTGTCTCAAGAACCGGATGGGGTAAAAGGATGCAATTTTCGAGAAAAATCTTCCTGATGACGACTTGTACGACTCGGAATTCATCCAGGTGGCGTTAGATATTGAACATAGTTTTTAACTTCTGTATTTGAAGAATCTGATAGGATAGAAAAAAGTAATCTACGAAGAAGTACTATTTTTTCTGAAGAATGTCAAGGAATCAACAAGCATAGGAATTCACCCAAAAGGTGATGTTACGAAGCAAAAATATAACTTCTGAATACAAAGAACCTGATGAGCTAGTCTTTGAGAAAGTTCTTCTGATGATCAAAGGCTTCCTGATAGTCTGCAATGTATTCAGTAGATGGCGTTAGAGGTCAAACATGTTTTGACTCTGATGAGTTAGAAACAATGAAAATTGAGAATATTCTTCGGATTATCAAGCGCTATGTTAGTATAATACTAAATTCAACCACCAGGTACGCTACCCGAGCAGGAGACAACTACATGTGAATACCTAATTTTGATCTTGATACCAAGGCCAGGGTATTAAAGAGCTCAGATTAATAGGTAAAATGCCTCAACAAAATACCTAAGAATTGCAAGCAAAATATCTCTTAAATAACAAAACTTGTTATTTAGGATACCTGGGAATACCTGAGAGGTGCTATTTTGGTATTGTGTTACCTGAATTTGGTATTCGTATAACATTGTGGGAACAATTTTATGGTATTATCCTCAGGTATTTTACCTCTTAATCTGAGCTCCTAAATACCATGGCCAGTTATCGAGCTATTTGCTCCTGCTCGGGTAAACAGCAAGCTTTTTTTTTTTGGACTTCTGTTGCTGAAGAACCTGATAAGCTCAAAGAATGCAATATTCGAAAAAAAATCTTTTGAAAATCCAGGGCTAACTAATAGTTGTCAGACAGCTTCACTGCATAAGACTGTAGAATTTTTTGAATATGGTATTTTTTCCTGCTTTGTTGTCTTCAAGCTATCAAACAATCTGATATTGCTCTAAATCTAACGTTTCTATGGTTATTACATCTTCTTTAGGGATTTAGAACCTCTGGTCGTTCTCACTATAAAGCATGCTTTTGAGCATAATTTTCCGAAACACAAAATTAGCATTAAATCATCAGAACGCGATGCGCTCTTCCAACTATTCTTCAAATGCCAGATTGTTTATCAATGGCGGTTCGTGAACAGTGGGAAGTGCGTACCAAGTTCTGATACTTGAATGGTTATTTTGTTTTTTTTTTTGAAGTTGTCACCAACAAACCTCATGTGTGACGAGCTATTCTTGAAGGCATGCTTTATAACGAGAACAGTTCTAATTCCCTGTAGAATATGTTGTAAACATCGAAACGTCGGATCTAGATCGATATCAGGTGTTTTGATAGGTTGATGTCAGCGAAACCCTCCGTATTCGGATTGATACACGGGAAAAAATCCGTGCCCAGATCCGTGAACTGCAGTCAAGTCGAGAACAATCAAAAATACACCGTGAACTGATTCACGTAATCATGAACTAAATAATGTTTAAAGGGAAAAATCCAGAAAAGGGGAACTAGTTCACCGTCCGTTATCATTTACGAAAACGCTTTTTTCTGTGTAGAGTAAGTGAACCTTGGTCTGATTGGTAACGATGACTTGGATTGACGGTTTAATAATGATGACTAATTTTATTCCCAACGTGTCCGTCATTTCTATCAGCATTCAATTGACCAATAGCTTGTTCGAGACCAATGCATAACGCTTCTTCTAGTTGTTTATTGTGCACTCCCCATACATATTGTGTTACAGATCCTAGTAGGCAACCAAAGTACTACATGATTCCCGGCCTCTTTCGTTGGTGTTGGTTACACTATTCTGGCTCTCAATGTTCGAAGGGAGATAAAAAGGTTCTTTGAAATATTTGGTCCCAACCTAATGATGTCTGTGTTTGGACAAAAATCTGATATTTTCCTGAAATTTTACTTTTTACTGTCATCGTTGTATTAAGCATTGTAAATATTTCACTCAATATCCTTGGATTGGTACCCTTTGAAGAAACACCTCAATACCCAACTTTCCATAACAGTAATGTTGATTGCAGTTTCGTTAAATGCATACTTGATATATTTATCCAAATATAATTTTTTTTTTCATGTCAACTATAACCAGGCATCATAGAAAAAAACTAAATTTCTGTAATATTTAAATCTTTCTACTTTTTTTTCAGGAATATCAGAACGGGCAGAACTTTGTTTTCTGGGCGGTAAGCTTTCTTTTAAATACTAGTTAATTGGTACGACAGGGTTGGATCGCTTTTTGGTTTTTTTTTTATTTCGATGCTCTCTAATATACAGTCTAGGACAATATAATTAGATCAAGGTCCCATTTTCATACAAAATAGGCATGTCTGGAGGTTTGTATTTCATTTTTCTGTAAAATAATTGAGTCAGAATTCAGGGTCTAGGCTAGGAATAACCTGAATATTCATCTTTATTAAATTCATATTTGTTTCATTCACCACCTTATAAGTTATATATAGTTATAGTTAAGAAATTATATTTTGTATGAAAATCGGGCTTTGATCTTATTGTTTTGTCCGTCACTGCAGAATGCTAGTGTTTATCCAATTCCAGTATAATCTCAATGAACATCGCAAATCAACCGTAGTACCATACTCCGTGTTTTCACCGAAGCCACATTACACTGGGAAATCTGAAGATACGGAATGTGATGCGGAATGTGATTTATCAAGTGGAAAAGTCCGAAAAAAGCTATTCAACCCTGCGGGATGGTCTATTGATTAATATTTCATAGCTTATAGGGTGTCCCAGAAAGTGTAAGTACGATTCCTACAAAAACCTGCACGAACCCGGATGACGTAAGATAGCCTGACATTCACTGTATGTCTTTGTTTACATTCTGAAAAACAAGTTTGTTTGTCGGAGTTGGAATTTTATATCGAAATCATCAAAATGCGAGCTAAACTGGTTTTGGTCTATTCCGAATTCCAAATTCCTAATTCAACTGGTGAGTATCGGAGTGGTTCGTAAAGCCACCTGGAAGTTTGTAGCTTTGTGGATGCACCGATATGTGGTCGAAAATCAGGACCAATGGATGGAAAGATGGACCGGACGGTCATGATGGCTTTTTCAAATAAAAAATCCAGTTCTGTTCCAGAGATGTTACTAACAAGCTGGATACTTGCAAGAGTAACGTCCAACGGGCAAAGGCAGGAATCCGTCTAAAAGCCTTTAAGAAGAAGAAGAATAAGAATAAGCCAAAATGGAGTAAATAGCAGGCTGCAACCGTTGAACCGCGAGCTCGGAAGCTGCCTGTTTATTGTGAAAAATCATTTTTTGGAGATACTACAAGTTTTTAGATCGAAGATGGCGACCAAAGTCTAGCAAATGCGATAAGCAATTGTGTTCGGTCGCAATGAAAATCCGGATCTGTCAGTAAGAAAAGTTGCAAAAAAAACTTGGTTTTCCTGCAAACACTGTCCATAACGTTCTTAAATCTTTCGATACACATTTGGCAACATCCAGGAAGACTGAGAGCGAAACAAAAACGGATCTCAGGAACCACCAGAAGGACGCGAAGGTGAAGCAAATATTGCAGAAGAGACAAGATCTTTCGATACGTACTGTGGCTAGAAAAATCAAAATATCCACAACTTTCGTGAATAAGTCCAAGCACCGGGAAGGCTTTGAAGTCGTTCAAGGTGGAAACCAAATCGAACCGTAATGATAAACAGAATGTGACGGCTAAAACCCGAGCTGGCAAGTTGAATCGCGAATATTTGACGAAGTTTTCCTGCGTGATAATGGACGATGAAACTTATGTGCTGGAAGGCTTATACAGGCTCCCGGAATATCTTGTTATACTGCCATGCAACGGAACGGCGTAGAGAAGCATCAGGACGAAGAAAAGGGCCAAGATTTCCAAAACATATTTGGTTAGGCAGGCAATATGCAGTAGAGCAAGCCAAAGCTTCATCACTACCGGAACGGTAAACAAGGAAATATACCGTGAAGAATACCCAAAGAAGCGGTTTTTACTATTTCTACGCAGCCTATTCTGGCCTGATTTGGCATCTTGTCACTACGCCAAAAATGTTTTGGAACGGTATAGAGCGAATGGACTCCGAATCCGGTATAGAGCGAAAGAGGTGAATCCACCTAACTGCCCGGATTAGCGACCTATCGAGCGGTATTGGGCTCTCGTGGAGAGAAAGCTCTCTCTCAATGTAAGAGAGTTCTATAGAAAATAGAAAAAAATCAAAAATCTTGGACAAAAGCAGCTAAATTGGTTGTAGAGAAGTCTGCACAGCCCCAATGGCTGGAGTAAACTCAAACGTTCGTAGTTTCTTCATGCAGCCTAATTAAGTATCTGTAATTAGTTTCAAGATGACTAATAATGCACAATTAGATAAATAAAAAATGTATCTAGTATTGAACTAACAGCAAATTTGTTTTATTCCAAATTTAATCTGTCCAGATTTTGTCGCGAACACGCCTTATTGTCATAGACGATGAAGCATGTGTAAAATTTGACTATGGACGCTTTCGGGAGATCAATATTACACCGTGCGTAAAGGTCAGGACGTCGATGATGCCTTTAAGTCAATTTTGAGCGGGAAATTCGTTGGAAAGACTATGATTTAGCAAGCTATTTGCGAATGCAGAACCGTGAAATCGCATACAATGAAGACTGAATGATTGGAAGTCAATGACCAGGAACCATGATGGTCCAGTATTGTCCAGTAAAGACACCATAGCATGGTACGACGCCAATAATGTTCTATACATTCCGAAACTTATAAATCCTCTGAACAATGCATATCTAAGAAAACATGCAGCAGATACCGATGGAAAATTGGCGAAAGACTGGAAAAAAGTGTCTAAAACAATCGAAGGATTCTATGCAGAGATTGGTGAGTATGTTACGGCACCCAAAGGTTCTTTGGTTTATGATCAACGATTAAAAAATATTTTTTCATATGCTACTGAGGGAGAACATTATAGAGAAATGATGCACGAAACCAAAATAAAATCTCCTCCAAAAAAAATGTTTTTATCTTGAATTTTAATTGTGCTTATATTTTCTGGGATACTCTATAATTCAGAGAAGATCATACACTCAGCCAAATAATCTTAAGTATTTCATATGGTTCTGATGCATGGTCAGTATTGGAGTCATAGTTTGTTTTCTTTGCAATGAATCTGATTTTGACTGATAAAGGGGCGCGTCTTTGAAGAGTACTCTCACTCTTCAAAGGGTTTAAATAGCGGAAACTTTCAATAAAATTCGATTCATTGCCAACAAAACAAACAATGACAACTGTAACGACACCGAATACTTCATCATTTCTCAATAGTGATGAAGTAACTCGACATGCACTAAACAAAGGATACGGGATATATTACAATAGATCAAAGTACTGGTCGCAGTGGTTTATGTCCCGAACAGAGGAAAAAAAAAGGTTCAACTAATGAAAGTTGCTTAGACTTATGAAGGGATTTTGTTTTACGCGACATTTTTCTTGTTCGCCTTTAAGCTTTCTTATTCACAAGTGTTGATATATACTAGTGCTTAAGTCACTCGACCCATAGCCTCAACGTTCAAGGTTCGAATCCAGGTAGCTCCATATTTTTGTTTTTTTTCAACATCACTTTATATTATAAGGCAAATTTATGTAATTCATACTGATTTCTTATAGCAAATAATCATAATGCAATCTTATGAGTATCGAATGTTTATTTCGCTGAGTGTACGCTAGTTAATCAAGCCTGGAATTCAGTGAATTTGTTTTTTTTTCTTTCTTATTATAGTGCTTTTCAGCCTTTGGCGGGTTCGGCACTTACCAGTCAGTGAATTGGTGAACGTTACCAAAGATAGTGGCAACGATTTTTTAGCGTACCTTCGGTGATTAGCAAAAACGGTAAAATTTGCAACGTTTCGGTCCTTTTTGCACCTTATTCAAGGATTCGAAAAATAAAGAGAACATAGACTTTTACACAAAATTAAGGAAAGTGGGTCTAGAATGTAATTTATTAAAATTGAACTGTTATCTGTTATTTAAGAACGCAGATGCAAGAAAAATTCAATTCAAGTGAATACTGTTTCTAACTTTATAGTTGTTTGTCATCTAAGGACAGCCAATGTATCACATGCAAATTATTAAATATATGGCTGTTTAGGTACTTCGAATGGAAGTATAGGCTATCTGTAGAGCAACCTGAATTAGTGACGAAATTTAAAAAAATCGTGGGCAAGAGGCGTCATTTGGACAACGGTGATGCCAAAAAAGCAAGATAGAAATTGAGCTTGCAATCATCTATAAATTCAAATCCATAATGTGTCTCTTAAAAACGAAGCTCAGAGTCGTAAAAATAGGGGAAAGTGTTCTAATGTGGGTCTACGGATCTTAATTCGGCCTCTCTTTGAAAATTGCCTGTCTTTAATTTTTCTTTTTATTGATACACTAAGGTCTTTTGTACACGGTTTTTTACTACACGGTCTGTTTTCGGCGATAACTCCAGAACGGAACAGCTTATCGACCTCATTCAAATCACATTTTCAGTTATGGGAAAAACGTAATCCTATGGCAGTTTTCAAAAAAATCAAAATTTTTGGTGAAAATATTCAAAATTTTAAAAATTGTTTTTTGACCATTGCATGGAAAGGTAACACATACAAACAAAATCAAAGTAATTTTAAATGTTTAGGCATGTAAATTTAGTCTACTTAGTATTTTTTTACACGTTTTCATAGTAAATGTGGAACGTATCCCCTGTGTAAAAAAAAAACAATACTACTATACTACTGTGTATTTTTTGTTTAGATTGTAAGTGCCGAACTCGCCAAAGGCTGAATGGCACTATAATAATGGAAGAAAAAAAATTTGTTTAGATTGTAAAACTAGTTAATTAATGATGTAGAAGGAGATGTTCGCTCATCACCATGAGGCACCAAGAGTGAACAACAATGTTTTTTGGCTAGAATGAAAGATATGAAGAGAAAGTTTTGATAGTTCCGCTAGTGTGCGGCAGGATTGGAAATGTAACAGATGTTTATGAAAATTGAGCGAAAAGGGCATGTATACGGTGGTACTCGAACCAACGACATTTTTGCCTAACATCCCACTGCGGGGTAGGTTAAAGCACGGACTAAGTCCGCCACTTCAACAGGCAGCAAAAGGTGCTCTAATGTGAGTCTACGGATCTAGTATTCGGCCCATGCTTTAAATACGAAGTAAATATTAATTAACTACATACATTAATTGTTATGTTATATATTCTCCGTGCGAGGAGTAACGATTATGATGTAGAAGGAGATGTTCGCTCATCACCATGAGGCACCGAGAGTTAACAACAATGTTTTTGGCTAGAATTAAAGATATGAAGAGAAAGTTTTGATAGTTCCGCTAGTGTGCGGCAGGCTTGGAAATTTAACAGATGTTTTATGAAAATTGAGCGAAAAGGGCATGTGTACAGTGGTACTCGAACCAACGACATTTTTGCCTAACATCCCACTGCGGGGTAGGTCGAAGCACGGACTATGTCCGCCACTTCAACAGGCTTCAACAAGTTTGTTTTGTAACAATTGTAACAAAAAAGTCCTCAACTGAAAAAATCAGAACAAATTATGATATAGATATAACAGTTTTGTTATGATGTAGCAAAACCATATCAGCTAGCGTTAGGATAAATTTATATTTTTCGCAGATTGTGCCTTGTGGGGCATTATATCTTAATTTGTTATAAGTATGTTCACTCACCCAAATAATCTTAAGAATTTCATAAGGTTCAGCTTATGAACGAAGCTTTGGAATTTCATAAGGTTAACTTATGTATAGATTTTGTTGCACACGACGATGTTTTTGTACGCCTTTACGCTTTCCTGATTACAAGTGTTGATATACACTGGTAGGCAAGTCACTGGACCCATAATCCCAACGTTCAAGGTTCGAATCCAGATTGCTCCATATTTTTATTTTTTCAACATCATTATATTTCATAAGATACATTTATGAAATTCATACTGAATTCTTATAGCAAATAATCATAATGCAATCTTATGAATATCGAAATTTTATTTCGCTGAGTGTACAATTATCCAGATGAAAACGTCTTTAACACCTTTATACCATAGTCAGTTAGTCGATTCGAAGTTTGTTATAACTTTGTTATTTTTATGTTATGCCTTTCTGGTCGGGATAACCATTAGCCAATGGTGATCACTAAATTTGTTATAATGATATCAGCTTCCTTAGCTTCCTATGTTCCTTAGCTGGTTGTTTTGCGTATATCCTATAAAGATAGTGATCAGCATTCAGTAGCATACAATCAGCATTTAGTAGCAAATAGTGACCATGGAAACAGTAAATTAAAATGCAATAATGTTAGTTTTGTAATATTCCAATAGATTTAACAAACTTTTCCAGGATACTTCAAATCAAGATTTTGGTGCAATGCTGCTATCGCTGAAAACGAAAGAAAACTTGCTAAAGCGCTGAAGCACAGAACTCTACACTTTAACAATTTACAACATTTGAAGCATTTCAGGATCATTAATAGAAGATACGAATGATTGTAGTATTTTTAATTTACATATATATTTAGACTGTTATAAAAACCATTCATGAGAATGGGAGGGACCACGAGGGCACCCGATTGAAGCACCCTGGATGGGGAGAGTGAGAATGCCAACTCCCCATTGCTAACAGTTTGAGAATAGAGGGCCGGCTCCTCTCCACGCCCGTTTGGGCATCCTCATGTTAGATGGCTTGCTCTTTTGACCAAGTTTTCAATCTTGTTGTTGGAAGTAGATTCTTTATATCCCTGTGGATACGCATAAGTGATGTTGCCTATCGATCCACCTAACCAGTTTTTTCCCTTCACAAAATGACATGATTAGGATAAGGTTGTTAAAGCTTGATCAAGTCTCACAGAGAGGAGAGCCCATTGCTGTCGGACTTAGTTTCCGTGCTACAACGGGTGGTAGTACATATCTTACATCAAAACCTACGAGCGAACTGGAACGATTCACCTGAAGTCCCTACTGCACTTAAATTATTTCAATTAAACTCAAAGCTCCTTCATAAGACTAGTTATTACGCCGGAAATGGATTTTAAATCCCCGCCCTCCGTTCCAATCATAATGTTATGCATCCTGAAGCGCATTTTAATGTAGGTATCTGCCTCCCCCGTTAGCTCGTAAAACCGAAAGCGAAAGCACAGCATTGTGGCATTAAGAGACCAACTCTTCGGTACTCGTCGCCAAGTTTCTGAAGGGGGAAAACGTTGTCCCTCGTATGATCCGGTCGCGATATCCTGGATTCAATTTTACGATCCACTACCGGCGACCTGATCCGACGAGAGTAGCATCTACTGTTTATCATGTCTGTTCTGGAAAATTTTGACACCTTTTCACCGCCACCGTCCACGGGGGAAAAGCTGCACTACAGCTGGAGGCAAGTAACTGAAAACATAAAATATTGATGCAGGGTGATAAATTTAGATTTTTCATTTTTGGAGCTCATGAATCTTTTGGTTTGTTTTACGCGCGGGATCCTTCGCGTGTCAGTGAAAAAATGAAAGAAAACTCGCAAGAATGGTTGATGCTCCAATTCTTTCTTTTTTTTTTCCGGCTAAGAGCCGAGGAATTAGGATTATTAATAACGCCCTTTAATGCATGTAATCCCGTATTTTGGAGAATGCTAAACCGGTTCATAAATCTGCGCGGGAGTTAACTTCGCGGAGGGTGAGTTGGCGAGCTGAAACGACAGCTGTCGGAACCTGCTTCTTATAAATAAAATAAAACACGTTTACACTTTTATTCTCTGATTAGTATGAAACACGCCATAGCATTTGTGTGGTAATAAGTAATTTTTTGTATGCCTGCAATATTCACGGATTTTCGTGTTTTTTCCCGAACGGAAAGAAGACCAACGAGGTATTAATTTTATTCATTTTTCCGCGTATACTTTCAGAACAACAACAACAACATCAACGTCACAGACGAGCCTCGGCGAAAGCGCGATGTAGCAACCCGGCCGAACCATATCCTCCTGTTCACCATCATCAATCCAGTCTATCCTATTACAGTGGTAAGTAGTAATTCGTGGTAATTTTTTTTTTCGTCTTCTGAGCTGTGGGATTTCCTCAGTTGGTAGGGATGAGATGACAGATATTTCCGTCTCCTCGTCGGAGACGGCAACAATGATGATTGTGCCTCGTGTTTGATTTCCTGAGGAAGGGGGGGGGGGGGAATCGTCGTCGTCTGCGGAAACGATTATTGGATTGAGCCAGTTTCAATCCCACGCGAATTACGACTGGGAATGTCGATTGTTGTGCGTTCAGAGATTTCAAACTGACTAGCGCTATCGAGTCTACTCGGCTGGAATGTGGGGTGGGAGGTAATTGTGGGTTGGAGAATCATGCCTGCCGGAATTTTCTTTCCTTCGGATAGCTGATTTTAGCTCAGATACAATAGAAGGATTTGCTTTATAAATCTGGTTTGACGCAAATTTGGCATGGATTAGATTCACCTGATGTAAATTCAACTGTGAAATTCGAGTAGTCCGCGCCCATATACTGCTAGTATATGACTTTTAAAGTAGAACATAACATTTCACTGTGGGTATACTGAAAATCGATGCAATGATCTCTATCGATGAACCCCGGCCCAGACGGAATTCCATTCCTTTTTTGAAAATGACACATTGAGGATCTTCTTATTCCATTTCGGTTCGTATTCGGACTGTCCATTTCAAGCGGAGACTTTCTGTCCGTTTGGAAAACGGCCATAAAGTATCCGGTCCTTAAAAACGATGACCGGAAAATATCAATAAATACTGAGCAATTTCGTCCTTGAGTGCGTTTTCAAAGCAATTCGTACTTTGAATTTTGGATCCGCTACTGTCACACTGCGAACAGAGTACTTAACTGACAACAAGCATGGTTTCATCTCGGGTAGATCAACCATCACAGAGCGTCAAAATTAATCATGCCATAACGACAGCCATGCTAAGGAGACTTGGTGTGAGCGGCAGAGTATTCAATTGGTTTAACTCCTACCCTTGGCCGCAAGCTGATTGTGACAGTCGAAGGTTTCCAATCCAGCGAGTTTCTGGCCCCTTCAGGAATTCCACAAGGCAGCCATCTCGGACCGTTAATCTTCCTACTGTACTTCAACGATCTCAACAACACACTCAAGGGCCTTCGGTCATCATTCGCCGATCATTAGTTTCTGAAAATCAACTTTGCTTCAACGGCAGCTTGACACTTTTATCAACTGGTGTACAGGGTGTCTCACAATTGGTGTCACTAAAACAAAATGGGATTACAGCAAAACCAATCAACCAAATTATAGCATTTATTTTTCATTTCAAAGATACATGTTATAGAAATAAACTATTTAATTCAATACAAATCTCTCGCCCTTTTCCTTGATAACTTGACGCAAACGCTTTGTAATCCCATTGCAGCTGGCACGAGCGATTTCCTGAGGAATTTGGTGCCAAATATCAACCAAATATTTCTTGAATCGATCTAAAGTAAGCCCTTTTCGTAGGGCCTATATGTTGAAGCATATAACCCTAAACAACGTAGTCAAGTGGGATGAGTTTCGGTGAAAATGCAGGCCATTCTTTGTTTGTGATAAAATCGGGCAAATTTTCAGCGCACCACGCTTGTGTCTTCTTTCCCTTCCCGACCAGAAGCGAATAACATAAACATTACAAAATTATAACAAACCCTGTTACGACTAGCTGATTATGATATAAATTTGTTTAAAACATTTTTGTCAGGATAATTGTAAAACATATTTATAACAAATTATGATATAATGTCCTAGGAGGCACAAGCTTCGTAAAGAAATAAATCAATTTTAACACAAGCTGATATGATTTTGCTACATTGTAGCAAAACTGTTACAAAGTTTGATTTGTTTATGTTATGTGTATACCATAGTTTGCTATAATTTTGTTACCTCTAGAGGATCTTTTGCTAGAATTTCAGTTTTTTAACAACATCCGCTATCTAAATTCTAACAACCTCTGTTTTAAAAAACAGCGTAAGTGAATAACAAAATTTGAAATAATTTAGTTGCTTCCTTTTGGTCGGGTTGTGAACTGAAGCTGAGTCCTGTTGGGAACAAAAGGGTGTATTCCTATACAGCGTTGAAGCACGAGGAAGCAGATGGTTCTTCAAAAACTGCTCGATGTAATATTCACTGTTGATTTTTACGTTAGGTTTCATGAAAAGAAGAGGAAATTTTCCTTTTCGTGAAACGGCGTACAATACCATGATTTTCGATTCATTCTGATAGCGTTCTACAGCTAGTTTGTCTCTATTGGCAATATTGGCAAGACTTTTGCCAAACTCACGATCATTTTGTTGATTATGACTGTCCTGAAGAAAAAACAAAACGCTGAATCACTCCGAAATGCTAAAGGCTATTGAATATCTGACGCAGCCGTCTTCGGTGGTGTAGTGGTATGCGTGACTGCTACTGGCACCCCAATGGGTCTGGGTTCAATCCCAGTCGACTTCGGTGGTTTTTCTGAGGCGAAATAATCTGGTCACGTCTTCCTTCGGAAGGGAAGTAAAGCCGTTGGTCCCGGTTCATAGTCATGAGTCGTTAGGTAGGGTCCAGGTTGTGGAGTCGTCTCCCTGGCATCGGTGATTGTCACTATGTGAGCAAACAGGCCGACGGAAAATAAAGAATTAAAAAAAAAAAATATATATATATATATATATATATATATATATATATATATATATATATATATATATATATATATATATATATATATATATATATCTGACGCGGTCTAAGCTTTTGCAAATGTAATTTTAAAACTTGCGTATGGCTTCCATGGTAGCTGATAAATATAAGCTGTCAAAAGAATACACTCAAAACGGGAATAATCAATTCCGCTGTTAAAATTACCCAGCTGAAATAAATCAAGAGTGAAATAAGGTGACACCTATTGTGAGACACACTGTACATTGAATTGACTGGTTGTTAATTTCATTCGCTCGAATTCGCCAACCGAACATATTCAACTACAAGCTTCGTGGTACTGTGATACAATGTGTTGACTATGTGGAGGACCTTGGAGTTATTCTGGACACCCAGCTAACGTTCAAACGAAATGTGTGTCTTAAATAGTTGAAAAGGCACCTCTAAGGACTTTACCGACGCGTATTCTCTGAGGTCACTATACTGTTCACTCGTTCCTTCAACTCTCGAATACTGGCCTCAATATTTCCAGAATGGAGTAGAGAGGGTAGAATCTGTTCAACGCCGTTTCTTACTCCGCCGACTTTCTTGACGAGATTAGTTCCGTCTACCGACTTAGAAGAGTCGATGTCAAATATTTTATCTGGATACTCTTCAAGTGCGACGAAAAATCACAAGAACAGTGTTTGTTGCACTTAAACGCTGCAGGGAAGGGTTGATTGCCCTGTCATACTAGGTTGATTTGAACGTTTGTCCAAGGTTTCTGCGGAACAAAACATTGCTTTGATTGGTGTGCAAAGAGAGTCCCTTCCCAAGTTACATTTTTTGTTTTATTCCAGTCGTATAACACTCCTCTCGGCTTTGTTGATAAAGCAACATTGAAAACTGTTTTTCCCGCCAATACCTTCTCTATGCATCTTTAAAGCCGAAATGTGTACAAAGTTGCCCACTCTATAGGTGGTTGTAAAAACATTAATAAAACTTTTACAAGACCAAACAAAATTTGAAAATGTTCTAGTGAAAGATGTTATGACCACCTAAGAACCTTCATGAAACCTATTGGCTGCCATCAAAACCAGCATTGAGTCAAATGGCTCAGCTTTCAAACTTCACTGTGGCTTCACTTTGCTCTTCTGATTTAGTTAACAGTAAATAATATCTAAGAAAAAAGTTCTAGTGTTGGGGGAAATTTTGTTTGATAGCAAACTATCCAAAACAAATTGAATTTTATATAGCGTGTTATGCACCAAATCATGCACGCCTTCAATTATATTGTAAATATTGGCACGTAAAAAGCAGAAAATAAGTGCGCCTCAGAAATTATGCGAGTTTACAACAACAAAAATAAAATTGACACAAATATACTCGATGACTTCATCATGGATTTCCTGAAATTTGATGGAATTCAATTGTTCTCCGATCTACAGTTCCTTTGCATTACATTTAATATTTGGTGTAGTTATTTTACAATATTTCAATTATATAAGAAATATAAGAATTTCAATATGACGATTCAAAGTAATCACAGTTTTTTTTTCCCAAACAGCCAATTTATCTTCATAATGGCTACTATAAAACTATTTGGTCATTTGGTATCTTCCTTCAATGCCAATTTGCCATTTAATGCATTTAATGAAGTTAAACTGGTTTCAAAATACTTTTTTCAGCTGACCATATTAAGATAATATGAATGAGTCCTAAAACAGCATTTTACGAGTTCATAAGGTAAAAATTAAACCTTTGCTAGAAGTAAAAGGAATTTTAAAAGACAAGGTTTCATGATTACTTTGAAGAAGCTGTGTAGGTTCTCACAAACCTGACTAAAATATAAAACCTATTGGCACCTCTTGTACCATAATAAAACCAAATTGATTTCCAGTGGCGTTCATAAAACTTTAATAAAACTTAATAAAGCTGGATGGTTTTGGCAATGTTACTTGGGTTAGCTCTGCCGGTAAAGGCGTAGCTACAAAGCAACACCATGCTTGAGGTGACTGGGTTCGATTCCCAGTGTGGTCTAGAAATTTTCGTTGAGCTATGATGAGGAATACTATCTACATTAAAAAGATACGGGCAACCCACGTAGCCTTCAGTAGATGTCAAAGGAAAAAGGAAATTAATAGTCGGAAAGAATAGTTTAACAGAATGCCCTGTTTGTTGTACAGAACAAAAATTTATTCATAAATGGTCGTTGGGAGCATCTAGTCCAAGAAGGTTAAGTGATGCTCCAGTTCTCTTCAAACGGTTGGGACTTTAGCATTCACTATAGTCCAAGCTCCCTATGCTTATGTTTACAGCGCCATTACTCGCTCTCTGAAAAGAATAGAATGTCTGAACATATAAGAGGGTAGTGATAGAGAACTTGTCAAATTACTTGGAGTGCTGCGATGACATTGCGTCACTTTGATATAAAACTTTATGCATCATTATTTAATCAGTCATCATCACAATTTGTATCGAACACATTTTCAAAAAGATCTTAAGTCGAGGCATCATTTTCTGGTTCATTATGCAAATATTAATCGAGCATCTAGACCTAGCGTAGTATAGAACAGCATAGCTTTTTCCGACCATACACAATCATGGATTGGCTGTTGTAGAGACGATGGAAGCGCCGGAAGAGCTGCCTTGGGTATGACAGGCTTTTCATTCATCTATCTCTTTGCACAACACCTGGCCAGGTCCTTATGATCAGCAAGGGATGGGAGGGAAATGTTGCTTAGATGTCAACTTAAGAAGATGCTGAGGGCAACCTTCATAGACACAACTTACAACTCATGTCCTGGCTTTCAGAAGGTTATGGTTATAGCGCCATTACTCGCTTTCTGAAAAGAGAAGTAGGACGCGTCGACACAGAGTCGAACACTTACACACATTCTCTCTCTCTCTCTCTCTTTCTCTCTCTCACAATATCTCAGACTCACCCTCAATGAAGAAACATTGAAATGAAATCGCATCAAAGTAGGGACACATCAACCATGTCGAAAATACGGTTTGAATTGCAATGTTGTTGGAAAAGCCAAATACACGGAAAAAATCATATTCGTATGATTTCCGCTTGTCCAGTTATTATTTCGGTGGCTGCGGAAAAAAACGACTGAGTTAGTGCAGTCCGACGCAAGGTTACAAGTCGTCGAGCTCCTAATTTCTGAAGCATGCATATCTGCTGGCCGCTTTAACCGTGGTCTTCACAAAAGTTCAACTCAGTGGACGCTGTGATTCTACGCCCCAACAAAAAAAAACCGTGGTCTTATTTCAGTTCAAACAACGGTTTAGAGATAGTTTTAAGAGGTCGAAGAATGCAGATAGAAGCAGATCTTTTGATGGAAGTAATACACTCTCCAAAAATCCACTCTTTCAACTAGTGGAGAAACCAAGGATTGTTAGTTCAAAACTTTCTTAACAGAGATGCAGAGAATTCAACGGTCCCTCATAAGCGCCTCTAGAAAGCTGCAATGTGCTAGTAGATAGCGGTGGATGGGTCAGGGATAGAACCCATGACGTTCTGCTCGTTGTGCAAATGTTGGGTGAACTCAACTACCGAATCCCTCTCACGTATAACTTACTGAATATGCCGAACAGAAGTGATTGTTTCTTGTAGCTCAACAGCTATTATAATATTGCTTTGGGATGTTCTAGGTCATCTAAATAATATTGGATTTCAATACCTAGGATTTATAAGAACATATGTATATCGGAGTGTTTTTGTTCTATTAAAGTATGAGTAAATTACTCATTTGCAAAGGTACTTACTACTGAAAATTGCTCAAATTTATTAGATAGAGCAAAAAACATACCACCATTGCTTCAAATTTGCTAACCTGAAGTTGTTGGGGATCTAATGATAGACTTTTCTTCTTTTTAAGCATTTTAAGCTTACCGCTTTCACAATTCGCTTATTGCTTGCTTTCAACTTAGTGTTCTAAATGCACTTCCACAGTTATTAATTGAGAGTTGTCGATAGTGTGGCAAGTACAATCATACTCTATGCCCAGAGACTCGAGAAATTTTCCTTAACGAAAAAGACCGGAAATCGAACCCAGTCACCTCCAGCATGGTGTTGCTTTGTAGCTGCGCCTTTACCGACTGAGCTAAGGGAGAACCCGATCTAATGATTGTACAGTATGTAAAAAAGGTTATCCCAAGCGTTATTTAACCTACCTTGGCTGCCCAATAAATGCTCACCATCACACTTCAAATTGGCTCCCAAACATTATTATAGCTTACTTTTTACTTGAGATGAAAAAAATATTACCGCCACAGTTTGTAAGTTGTTTGCGAACTTGTTTCATTAACCTTGCAAATGAATATTCTCCATCACAATTTGTGTAAGGCGCCAACAGCATCAATACTGTTGACATAAATCGACTCTCAAGAGTGGTAAAATATACGTTGTCCTCCCAAATGAAAATCACATTTTGCTGTAGGTTTAGATCCATATTGGCTCTCGAATGTTTTAAATTGCCTCTTTATCTCAATCAGAAACCATCATCACACTTTATGAGCCTCCTTACTGTGTGTATAAATCGGCTTTCTAGCGTTATTAAAACCTTTCTTCAGAATGAAAAACCACCATCACACTTTGTGAGCGACTGTAATGGCATCCTTATTGTTGGATTAAATCGGTATGTATATTTAAATTTATGTATATTTGTGCATCCCCTTTCAACCAACGAAATGCAGGATCATCTGAAAATAAGAATAATAAAAAAAAAAATCCGCGTGTCGTCTACCAAAATGAACCCTGCTTCCGTATTACCCAACATTCCAGTGATTTCTCCTGGAAGTGCAGATGGTTCCTCAGCTTCCAACAAAACGAGTATCACGTTAACACATTCCTACTTTTCCTTATTTGATCTCACTTTCACTTTTGTTTTAAACACTATTTTTTAAAAAAACATTTTTTTGTATTATTTTTTGGTTTTTTTTTTTTGAGCGTATTAGTAGAACGATTGTCATTGGGAAACTAGGAGAATTAAAAATTAACACTTCATTTGATCGCTTTTTAAAAAATAAAAAATTAAACCTTGAAACACTTTTTCAAATTTTCGCTAGTAAACGCGAGCAAATTCCTTTTAATTCTACTATGAGCTTATCTTTTGACAGATAGCCTATTTCGTCTGCTACTTACTGCGTCTGCTACTTATTTGATCTGTTTTGCCTTAACCTAGGATCATCAGTTTTCACACAAGAATGACGCCGGCACAATTAGTGATAATCGTGAGTGATACTGGCTCAGTGGGTCTGGGTTCAATCCCAGTCGATGTCGGAGGTTGATTTTTCTGAGGCGTAACAGTATCTGCCCATCTTTCAAAAGGAAATTAAAGCCGTTGGTCCCGAATATTGATGAGTACATTATGTAGGGTGGCTCCCTCCAGTAGAAAACCAGCCTATAAGGTTAAAAGCAATCTAAATACAAGATTTAAATAAAAAAAAGCATTGAGGATGTATGTAAGTCCTATCATCTGTTGGTTTCTCTGCAATTACAGCTGATCTGGCAACAACATTGTGTGTGTCATTTTTGATCTAAAAATTCAAGCTTATTCTGGAAATGTATATTTCAGTCAAAATTCGTATTCTGGATCAGTTTGAATTGGTTTTACGATTTTCATTTAATAAAAAAGCCTAAGCGCTGAGTTTTTAAAGGCAAATTAATTTTTTGTTAGTTGTGTTATGAACGGAATGAAGCATTATGCGTTGTTGATATGTACCTCAACAGCATTGAACTATTTTGGAATTGAGTTCCTAAATTGAGCTTTCTGCACAGTTTGGATGACTTGAAACACATCAGGTTATCTCATAATCTTTGTACACCATCCAAAAGTTTCAATATATATATCTGAACCCATGTCGTAACTTCGAATTGCGAAAAGTGATACAGCTCAATGCTCTGATAAGTGAAATATTTCCAATTTGCTTTCGACATCTTTGTTTGAGCGATTATCGTTACGTTTGAAAACACTGACAACTCTCTTTCAAGTCTCTGTAGCATCCTGGTTTTGACTATCTCTGAATCCTGGATTCATAGCAGTTGTCAGGCGTTCCCCGAAGTTTCAGCGGTTTTCTCAAGTCGGCGTGAAAAAAATCTGGATTTTGCTTAAGCGTGACCTATGATACACTGCTTTTCTTTATTGGACAACATTTTGACTACTCAATGGCAATTAAAGGGTGTACGGAATTAAATTGCGACACACACAAATCTTCGGCAAAATTCGCCCGTTCAACCAATCATCTTCAAACTTTCAGGGAGTAAAATAAAACATATTATGAATATTTTCCCATGTTTGTTTTATTCAAATTCAATTCCATATCCAAATGCACGAGCCTTCTTCTTTACACTACTCATAAGGTCCTGTAGACCAACTTTTTTTTGCGTGGCAAACCAATTTTTTTTTCATATCTTTCTCAGATTCCATAACGAGGCAAAGTGGTTTCGTCAACATTTGGGTGTAGAGCTTCTGTGCACGTGTTTTACCTACTGTATTCTGCCGTTCATCGCGATTAGGCGCCTTTTAGACTTTGTACGTGTGTAGTCCTTCACGTTTTTCGCATCTTGCCCGAAAGTTTTGGTTAGATTCAGTTTCTTCGCCACATCTCGTACTAAACTGTTGGGATTCCTCTTGAAAGCTTGAACTACTCGCTTGTGATCCTTAGCATCATCCATTTCTGCCCCTTTTTTCCTTTCCGATCGATGGTCAAACGTTCGTGGTACCGATTTAATACACGAGACATAGAATGTATCATTCCCAGCTTCCTGCTGATGGCACGATGAGAAAGATCCGGATTCGCGAGGTACATGCGCAAAATTTCTTTGCGCCACTGCTATTCTTCCGACTCCATCTTCGCAACGATTGCATATCTGCAAGTGAAACTTACACAGCGTGAGCATGAGCATGAGCATGAGCATATTGATCACCCGTGGTTTGCTACTTCGTTATTGATTGAGACCAGCTGAAATTGCACAGAGAACCAACAGAATGCCACCTGGGAGTAGTGAATCATTCTCAATGTGCAATTCCTGGTGGTCTCAGTTTTTGGATCAATACCGACGCTGGCCACGCCCGTGTAGATCAATTAGGGAAGGAAGGAATGTTGGTTGGATACTTGTTGCTGCAAGAGGCCGTATATACTACTGCACCCCCACAAGTATCTCAGGGAAGGAGTTTGTTAGAGGGAAAGGGTTTGTTCGTAGGTCCATCTTGGTAAATGGTGATTATAAGTCCGTTTTTTAATTGTTTAGTCGTTTTCGATTTACTCTCCTATCAGCCGGCTGACTAGAGATGTGGAATGAACTTATTTAGGTTTGAATGCTGATTTAAACCAACAGCAACGATGCTATTGGGGACACGCGTGTGGTTTGTTTCAATGTAAAACACATATATTAGTTCACTTTGTTTGCGCTGTCTGCGGAATGCATGCTTCATGCAAGCAGAAAACAATTATATGATCCGCAAGTGAAACTTACACAGCGTAACCAAAAACACATTGAACTAATTCCACCTAACATTCAATAGAAAATACCCAACGGGTAAAAAGTTACAGCCTTTTAAAAGTGGTGCAATTTGATTCAGTACAACCTTTATCAAGACCAAATAGAAGCAACACTTCTTATGCAACCCATACAAAATATGCGATGTCTATGGTATCAAAGTTGTCATTTTAATGCGTCCAATTTTTTACCTCCACCCTTTACATCAAAATTATAAAATTCGAAAAATCCTAGTACTAAAGTACTTGATAGAAAATTGTTTTTGTTTTTCGGTAGCATCCTTATTGCAAACATCAGTTAAAAAATGTGACTTCGAAGTAGAATGTCATAGTCGCTTATCAATTAAAAGATGTATGTACAATTTTACAAAACGTTCCGTTTATTATGATGTTTTCAGCTCGATAGCCAGTCTGACCTGAACTCATAACTGAACTCCGGCCTGCTAATGCCTTTCAAACTTCACCCAAAGACATTGGTAAGCATTAGCATAGATCAAGCTCTGTCTAATGTAAAAGTTTACAAACTTGTCTTCTTGATCCACTACAAATAGACTTCCAAAGTCAGCAGACATACTTAACAACCACACACACTCGAATACCGAAAAAGTGAGGATTCTTGGATGGCTTAATCAAATATTCAAAACTGGCAAAACCTCTTCGCCGATCTCATCCCTGACAATGTATCGTTTTAAGGTATCTCTAGCTGTGATGTGATTTACTTGTTTGTAACCGAAGTTCACTGCAACCATTGAAGCCGGACCAGGACGGTTCCTCTTGCACAGTTGGCTCGGTGGAATGAACACGTAGCATCCAGCGACCCAGCCAGCCAGCGGAACGTGCAGTGAAAGAGGTAAAAGTGTTCGTAAACAAGATTTATCACATCCAAGGCGAACGCCATCGGAATGCTGTGTTGATCTCGGATGTTTTTCTTTTCCCATCCCTGAAAAACAAACGTGGTAAATTTGGTAAAAATGTGAATTATTAGGTGAGAATCACGTTTCCCGTCGAAAACTTTCAGCGGTGACAGAACCCGGTGAAGGCCGCGTTTTCGAGATGCATTCTTGCAAGGTGTGCAATTGCAAAAGCCCAGAACTTTATCTCTTCATTTCTGTGGGGAAACTTGACAGAAATGCTCACGTATGCTGGAGAGAAAATAGACCTTGTCACCCTTTTTTCACTGAAGGCTTTGAAATTATTTATTGCCATAGCCATGCTTGCGCGAAGGTGGTCCCATGAATGTCTGACAAGAGGTGTGCCGTCAACACAGTCTACCTTGCAGGCGCATCGTTTGTTCGCTCGCTGCTGTTGAAGTGGGAAGGTTAGAATATCACTCTAAATATTTTATTACGTGAGACTAGACCACGACAAGGGCTCCGACGGAGGCGAAATTCAAGTGAGCATTTTCTCGTCCAAGTTTTTCCTTCAGGACGCGTCGCAGCATCGCCAGCAAACAAGGTATGATAAGGGCCGGAATAATGTCTAATGCAACATGTGAACCAAAAGGGTGATGTAACGGCTCGAGTAAATTGCCAGAGCAGTTGCGCTCCCGTTCACCCTGTTTAAAATCGTAAAAGGAGAGCGGACAATGTTGGAAAAAGTAAATTTTGATATTCCAGTGCCAATTTGATCGGATTTTCTTACGAATAACGCTCTATCACGTTTGAAGTTACGCGACGTCAATACGTTGAAGGCAATATTCTTATTGGTAGGTCTATTACCGGAGATGAAAAAGATGTAGGAGGAAATGTTTCACATTCTCGAGCCAAAGTAAGAGGCTTAATCCAATCAAAATGATGGAATTTACGGAGGGTTCTTGGGAGTTAATTGGATTTGCTTGTAAACATTATTCTTAAGGATGTTCTTAAAATGCCATTGAACTGATGATGAGAAAACTTGCTGCAGATTTTTTTAAGCACTTCAAGCGCGCAGAGTATCAAGGTTCGTTAACACTGAATTGGATTTCAATCTCTGTAATTTTCATCACATACTGGTTGAAATGACGTCTTTTCCAATATGCCGACGGTTCTGCATTTGAATAGATTTTGCGTTTGGTGCGGATTGCGAATGTTTTTGTCTGCTATATGTGAACATATACCAATGTTCAGTGGTTACAAAGTTCATTTTAACGGGCAGCTAATTAACATTCCACAAAAAGAATTAAAAAAATGCCAAAAAACAAATACCAATGCAGAAAATTAAAATTGCCTTCGAAAAACCGCTTAGAACTCTATTGGAAATATCAAAATTTTAAAGGAATAAAAAAAACCAAACTCAAAATTGGCAAACGAACAAAATTTTAATTTTAAAAATTAATCATTAACATTATATAATCGTATTTTTTTCCATGGCAAAAAAAAACAAATGAAAGTCAGAGAAGTATCACAAAAAAACAAAAAATAATTAAAAAAGTAATAAGAAAAAAATATAGAAGCAATAAAACAATGACATAAAGTTATATAAAATTAAAAAATTCATATAAAACAAATCAAAAAATTTCAAATAAAATTCAAATATCCATGAAATGGAACCAATCAATCCATAAAAGACATAAAAATATTCATTGTTATGCTAATTATTTCATTATTGCTATTTTGGATTTTTTCTTAGAAATTTTGAAGGTATTTATGGAAAACTAAAACTTTTTAAACTGAAATTTACATTTTCTATTGCATTTTGAGATATTTTTACGGAAAATTGCTTCTTACATGGAAAATTTCGAATCTGTTAAATGTTTTGCTGCATTTTTGAATATCTTTATTGCTTGATAATCATTAACATTTGAACAAAGTTTGCACAAAGTATTTTGAACGAATGTATCTCAAGATTCGGAATGAATGAAATTCAGATTTCACAGCAAAGTTTGGATTTTGGTAATTTTTTACACGAATTAGGACCATGTAGTTTAGGATACACACTATTGAAAAACTACCGACACATTCATCCAAACCAAGGAAAACTAGTAATGGTAAACTATGTTTGAAACACGTCCGGTATGCTTCCAGGACTGGTTTTGGATGCGTTCAAAATTTATCTTGGATGCTTCCAGAGAAATTTTCAGATGATTGGATGGTTCCAGAATTATTCTGCAATGCGTCCAGAGTGCATCTGGGAACGATTCTAGAATAAGTAAGCCTGAACTGCTTTCAGAGTTTATATCTGATGCATCAAGGATTGTTCTGCAATGCTTCCAGAAATCTAATGGCATGCTTCCAGAGTTTTGGGATGTTTTAAGGAATATTCTGGTATTTTTCCAGAGTAGCTCTGTGATGTTTCTAGAGTAGTTCTGTGCCACTTGTAGGTTAGGAAAAGAATGCCTCCAGATTATTCTGGTATGATTTCTGAGTCGTTGCGCAATACTTTTAGATTTGGAAACCTACAAATAATTTGAAGGTACCTCCGTAATAGTTCTGAGACTATTCCAGAATAGTTCTGAAGTATTTTTTTTATGCTTCTAGGATCATTCTGTAATGTTTCTGGTATACTTAAAGATTAGTTCGGCGATGGCTTCAGAGTAATTAAGGGATGCTGCCAGAGTAGTTCTGTGCCACTACGAACGTAGGCCGGGAATGTTTCCTGAGCAATTTTTTTTATGCTTCTAGAATTGTTCAGCAATAGTTACAGAAATGTTACGAGATACCTCCAGAGTTGTTTTGGGAAGCTAGAAGAATTGTTCTGGGTTTTCTTCACAGTTGCTTAGGCATGCTTGCAGAGTAGCTCTGTGTCACATCTATAGCAGGGTTTATTTTGTGCCTTTCTGAATTGATTTTGTTTCATATTCATATAGGTTTGTTCTGGAATGTTTCTGGGATGCTTCAAGATAAGTTCTGTTCTGCTACCAGAGTAGTTTTGCTGCAAGCTGAATGCTCGTACATTTCTCTTAACACTGCGCATGAGATCTTGGGCGAGGCTTTGTCCATCTTCCTTACACAATTTCTCCCAGTTTTTCTTCAAAGCTTCATCGGTTTTGAATGTTTTTCCGCATTTCTTCAACTTCTTCTTCATTATCGCCCAGAACTTTTCGATCGGACAAAGTTCTGGTGTATTTGGCATGTGCGCCTCCCTCGGGACCACATTAACGCCCTTCGCTTCGTATCAATCCATTACAGGCTTGGCGTAATGGCACGAAGCGAGATCCGGTCAGAACAGCGTGGGACCACGGTGAAAGCGGAAAAAGGGCAGCAAGCGCTTCTGCAAGCATTCCTCTCGATAAATCTGCCCGTTTATGGTGCCGGTTGTAACGAACGGCTTGCTATACCGTCCGCACTCACAGATCGCCTTCCACAACAGGTACTTCTTCGCGAATTTGTCCATCTTTCTCTTCCGGAACTTTTCCGGAACCTCCATGGACGTACCGACAAAAAACTCGAGGCCGGGGATTAGTTTGGTGTCCGCCTTGATATAAGGAGTGTATCGAAAATAAGCTATCCACAAACTTTCTTTCAAATTATGTTGAAACCCGATATTTTATTCATACAAAAAATTGATCCTTTATTGTACGAGGTTAAACTTGAACATAATGAAGACCGGATGAAATTTAAGTTATTCCTTCACGAATTTTCGAACTTTGGATCGAATGCTCTTCATCAAGCGGACAAGTGTTGCATCGCATTTTTAAACGCTTGAGCCCAAATTTTTTGAACTCCTGCGTGTTCCCAGCTGCCTTACCAGTCTTCTTGAAGACCCTCTTCACGATTGCCCAGTAACGTTCGATGGGTCGAAGCTGAGGGCAATTTGGTGGATTGATGTTTTTCTCAACGAAATCTATACCCTTTTCCGCAAGCCAATTGAGAGTGGTTTTGGCATAGTGAGCCGACGCTAAATCCGGCCAAAACAGTGGAGGTGTACTATGCTTCTTATATAAAGGCAACAATCTCTTCTGGAGACACTCAGATCGATAGAATTCCGCATTTATAGTTCCGGTAGTGTAAAAATGGTTGACTTCAAACCACAGGAACATATTGCTTGCCATACCAGTACCTTTCGACCGAATTTCTCCACTTGAATCGACCTGTCCGCATCGCTCACATCCTCCCCAACGACGGCAGTAAAGTATTGTGGACCTGGAAGAGTTTTTGAGTCCTCCTTTACATAGGTCTCATCGTCCATCAAAACGCATGCATCCGGACGCTGCAAAAGACGCGAATACAATTTCCGGGCCCTTGTTGCTGCTCGCTTCTTCTGTTCTGCACTTTGTTTCGAGATTTTCTGCTTCTTGTAGGTCTACAGGTGGTTTCGCCTCTTGATACGCTGGATCATTCCGGCAATCGTTCCTGCTTTTTTGGCCAAATCACGTATTGACATTGATTTGTTCTTCATGATTAGAGATACCACTTTCTGCTCCAGTTTCGGGTTGGAAGAACCGGGTTTTCTGCCTCTTTCTGGTAGCTCATCCAAAGAATAGTGTTCCCCAAACTTATTAATGATGGTTTTAACACTCGCATGATGAATTCCAAACCGCTTCGCCAATTTTCGCATAGTAATACCCTTCTCACTGAGCCATGTGTCCAGAACCTTAATTTTCACTTCCTTTTCAATACGCGACATTTTGAAAACGCAGAATTTGAACCGCACAAACAAGAAAACAAAAGAAAGCTGACAACCAAACGCACAGCATGCAGTGTTCATAGCATTAAAAACCATCACAATACATGC
Organism: Aedes japonicus; assembly: GCA_034211315.2. NCBI lineage: Eukaryota > Metazoa > Arthropoda > Insecta > Diptera > Culicidae > Aedes > Aedes japonicus. Next base: position 739,538 of record JASCZW010000415.1, on the reverse strand, counting down.
GTACAACGCAAATGTATGTGGATAGCTTATATGCGATACACTCCTTATGTCTCGTCGTCCATGGCGAGACAGCCTGGCTTGACCAACCACTCACGGTCCAGCTTTAGCGCACGCTATTTGGCCACCGGGGTTTGCTTGTCAGTCCGGTTTGGCGCCTTCCTGACCTTTAAAACACGTAGCCCAGCCCGCTTCATGGTCTGCTGGACGAACAGTTCGACGAATTGACCTTTTTGGCCACGGCTCGGGTGGAAAGGTTCGGGTTATTCTTAAAATACTGCCTTATCTTCCGCGCCTTCTCTTGGTATTCGTTTCGGGTTACGGTCGCTTCCAGCGCGTCGCTCGATGGTCTTTGTCTCCTGGAACACCTTCACAACGCGGGACACGGTGGAATGGGGGATTCCAAGCCTTTTGCCGATCCATCTGTGCGACTGACCAGGATTATCGATCACCGCACTCAAGATTTGCTTGTTTCGAATGCATCTTGAAAACTACTTGACAGAAATTTTGCACACATAAACATAACACTCTAAACTAGTATTACCCAAAATTTCATTAAATTTTACCTACGTGATAAAAAGTTACACCCAAAACAAAGTGTCGCATTTTTTCCGGAGTCCAATCTTTATTATGCTTTTCAATCCATGTTAATCTGTGTGTTTTGATCTGTCCTCGACTACTAAACTTCAAAGTCTTATATCAATTTTCAGGTTGGTTGTACTCTCGAACATAGGAATTACTAGGTTCTGGGTAGTCATGTTCTTCAATTGAAGTTAAACACTGTACTCGCAAAAAATGATCACCAAAAATTCATTTTAGTTCGGATATATTTTAAATATATATTACCTATGTTTTAACAAAGTTGATTTATCCAACGTCCTCTCTTAGGCTTAATTCTCGCACCTTGGACTTAACGCTACACTTCAAATCCTGTGCAACACTTGCGTCATCTTTCTTACATTCTTTCATCCACTCTTTCCTCAAATCTTTGTCGTTTTTGATGACGTTCCCTTTTCTCCCGGAGCTTGCTCTTCATGATCGTCCGAATTTTTCTATTGAACGAAGTTCTGACGAGTTTGGCGGATTTGCCTCCTTCGGCACAAAAACAACATTGTTGGCTCCGTACCACTCCATCATCTGGTTCGAGTAATGGCACGAAGCCAGATTCGACTAAAACAGAGTATCATCTTCGTGGGACCGGAGGAAGAACAGCAGGCGCTTCTGGAGGTATTCATCTATGTATATTTGGCCGTTGAATAGTGCTGGTCTTTATGTACGGTTTGCTGAATTCTCCGCACCCCTATTTCAATCGGTTTTCATAACATCAAACCGAAGTGTCTCATGAGATATTGTCCGTAAGTGGATTTTGTGAGTCTCTTCCGTTTTTATTTTCAACAAGTTTTTTTAGATAGGTAGCAAATCTGTTTACAAACTACTTATTTTACTAAATATGCATGATGTTTTCAAAGTTTATTTGGAATGTTTAGTGAGATGTCAAAAGTGATTGTTACAAACTTAATTTGTCTAAAACGAGTTTTAAATAAGATAACTACTAGTCTAAAACAAGCTTGCCACTATTGGAAACGTTGCATAAATGCAGCAACCTTTGTGTGTGTATTTCAAAAAAAAAACAAACACATCGTTACATGATACTTTCATATCCCAGTATAAAAGTCCAGTAGTGCCATCGAGGCGAATGGATAACTTCATTTTTATCGCTAGTTCACATTCCCATTCAACAGTTTTAAACCCGTCTCTGAGCTGTCGGTTTATCTCGATCCCCCACCAAGCTCTATGTGTTGGCTGGATGCGCACAATATTTGCCATCAAATACAGGACCGTTCTCGTTCTTCCCAAACAGATCACTCGTAAATGTCGTCTCCACGGTTGAGCAGTGGAAAATAATTCCAGTACCGGGCTTCGCTCTGGTTTTGGCACGTACACTTTTTTCGGTCAGTGGCACCGTCATGGAAGTGGATTGGAAATTGGATTCCGGTGGGATTCGGAGACTGACTTACGTGTCCGGTTGCCTGCAGGACCGACGACACAACATCCAGCCCCAGGGCGGTTGCCATGTTGAATTGGATTTTTGGTCGGAAAGTTGCACACTGATTGCGAGGTCAATCGAGGATGTTGGTCGGGAAAGTTAGTTAGATTGATTACCGCCTCTTAGGACCGAGCGTCATGGGCAGTGAAAAATGTCCATGTCATGAGTTCAATCAAGGTGCCATCGTCGTTGCGTTGCGACTTAAGCGTGGAGCACATAATTTTTGCCTGCAACCTAATGCTATCGACAACCTGTCGCTAGATAATTGAAATTGAGAACGTGCTTCCACTGGAGTGCAACCAACCTACCTACCGCAGGACAGGTCGACCGATAGTTGCAGCTGCTTGAAGAAGAACCCGGTTGCACCGGTACATAGATTCCTATTAAGGTCAGAAATCCCCTGAAGAAGAATCTCGCAGCACTGATCAGAACATAACATTTACTGCCTTGTAGGCGCTTCCTACCTTTGATAGAGTGCGCCTAGCCACACCGCACGTATAATGGAAATGAATTAGTTTCACCATTTTCTGCAGAAAAAGCGCGGCTTCCACCCAGTGATCCGGGCGATGAAAAACCTGGTTGAATATTTCAGAGCCGCTCAGAGCGGCTCAGCTTTTTCGTCCCGCCCTGACACACGTTTTCTCAATCGATCAGATCGGTGCAGAAAGAGAACGTTTCAATTATGCTGTTATAGGCCACGTTTCCCTGCGCTACTCACTCACGGCATATTCCGGACGACGACGACGCCGACGACGACCATGATGACGGATCACTTCAAGGCGGAGAGGAATCGACGGCGTGTGGCTTTATGCATTTCCCTGCTCGCTGCTGAAGTGCACGGTTCATCAGGTCTTTGCCATAGCGGAAAACAAATGAACATCAACCTGTTATTACGAATGGTTACATTGCGAAATAAAAATTGCAGCATTATAAACAAACAAACCAATATACGAGGCGCCGTGAAAGTTAGCTCAATCTTGTTTGCATCGAAAATGGATCAGAAATTGCAACGGTGTTTAGGTGAACAGGTGTGAAATGATTTCGTATGAGTTAATGTTGATGGTCCATCGACGACAAGACGATGACCCGAGAGAAGGGAACAAAGGACAACAACAGTGTTTTGACGGTTAGTCAATCAACCAAGCTGCGAGTGAGTGAAATGCACCGCGGTACTTAGTCGAAGTAGGGAAAAGAAATGCATCAGGCCATAAAATTGAATGACGCAGGCACTAACATTTGTTATGTTTCTGGTGATCTTGCTCGGTGCATACGAGAGAGAAGGAATATCCATTAAAATCCAATTTCCAAATGCAAGTGCGCTCTGTACTGGAACACGATTGCTACTAGAGAAAGAAAACAATTGCGATTTATCACTTTTGCCTGCACCGCTGCTGGCTGGCTTGATTCGGCAGCAAATGGGTTTGGTTCACGCTTGTTAGGACGAATAATGCACTCGTTTATTTATGAAAGTTTGAGCTGGGTGGAACTTTGGCTCTTTTCGATAACGAACTGGATCCATTGCACGCAAAATTGTTGCGTAATTTAAAAAAGGCTAGGTAGTCCAACAAATTGAAAACATGTTTTAGATCCAACGCCACGAGCCCCTGGGTCTGCTTCTGCTGTGATGTCCTGCTGGGTTACAATTCAACGCAGAATTCGTTGCTGCCCCTTCTTGGTGTGTGGCTTACCTACCTCCACTTGTGTTTTCGAATTTCAACCTCAGCATACTAGATCCAGTTGTGGTGTCACTAGAAACGAATTCTATACTGCAGTTATCGTTTGATGAAGTCCGGCAGCTTTTAAGTCTTCACACCACGTCTGCACAGATTACATATTTGAATTGAAAATTTGAATTGACTTATCTGGTTTGATCTCCATACATTTCGTCTTCTCGCAAAAGCAGCCAGAATTCGATGAGATGCTCATAGTGATAGGCTCGAAAAGCAGCTCACGGTTCCGTCAACAGTAGCAATGATAATATACATCCTCGCCTCACAACTGCACACAGCCCGTATATGGTCAGACAAGCCTCCGTTATATAGGGCGCTGGACGTAAACGCCTCGTACTGCGCCTTGATAAGCTTGAAGATTTTATCCGGAACTCCTTTGCGTTTCAAGGTGCCCAAATTTTCGTGATTCAGACTGTGGGAGGCTTTTCCGTAGTCATTGAATACCAAATAGAGGGACTATTCGTTGACCTGCTCCAGGATGATTCGGAGCGTGACCATACGGTCCACAGAAGATCTTTCGGTACGAAACCCTGTCGGCTACCATCAGAGAGTCACGTCGCATCGATGTTTTCCTGTATCCGATTCAGGATAACTATGCACCTTACCCTACAAATCAGACCAAGGCCGGTGTGGCCTCCGCTGTACACAGAAGTTGTTTCCATTGTAATTCCATAGCTGTCCACGCCAGCCTCGCTGTCTGCGAAGATTCCAGGTCGCTTTCTTCTTCTTGTATCCGTCGGTTAATTTTCGAGAACCATTTCCATTTCCTGTCCTCTGACATTCTTACGACATGCCCAGCCTATCGTAGTCGACCGATTTTTGCCGATGTGTACGATGGGAGGTTCTCCCAGCAACTGATAGAATTCGTGGTTCATGCGCCTCCTCCATGTTACGTCTTCCATCTGCACTCCACCGTAGATCGTACGCAGCACCATCCATTCAAAGACACCAAGTTGGTCCTCTACTAGCAAAGTCCATGTTTCGTGGTCGTAGAGAACTATCGGTCTAATTATTGTCTTGCAGATGGTCTACTTTGCAGTTCGGTGAACTTTGTTCGATCTTAGCGTGCTTAGGAGTCCAAAGAAGGCACGATTTCCAGCCATAATGCGCCTTTATATTTCTCTGCTGGTGTCGTTATCGGCGGTCACCAATGAACCCAGATACAGATCGTCTACTACCTCGATTTCATCGCCGTCGTTCTGGACTTGTGGTAGGAGGCTAACATTGTCTTCTCGTGTATTTTGTTTTCAACGCATTAACCACAAGCCTAATCCTGCCAGCTTCAGCCTTAAGTCTGATGTACGTGTCAGCCATCGTCTCAAAGTTACGTGCTACGATATCAACGTCGTCGGCGAAGCCAAATAACTTTGCACAGAACTTTGAAAACAATACACAACAACATGATGCCTTAGGTACCTTTACTATGACGCTCGTTATCCAGTCTGTCAGACGCGGTGTCCCAGATATCACAGAATAGTTGATACAACATTTGTGCAGATAGCATGGTGTCAGCTAAGAGCATCTCTGCTGATATGCGATCGACCCCGGGAACCATATTGGATTTCATGCTTAGGTTAGCTTCTTCGATCTCTTGCAGTGATGGAGCCTACTCAGGGGCTCTACTTAGGGGCCATGATATATCATAGAGGAGACGGATATCGCCAGTTGTTGCGGATTTCTCCGTCTTCGTCTGCACGCTTGCTTTCCCCATCGATAGCATCGGACTCATGCAACGTGGATGTTCTATCATTTCTCAACACCTCTCCCAAAGGCTTTGACCACGAGCCGAAATGCGTAGGAATACGGATGGGAGCATTCTGACGGATGGACATGAGGTGATTGATGGGTGGAAGCCCAAGTAACAATTTTAGTTTTATTCCAGCCACATAGCACTTCTCCTGGCTTTGTTTATAAAACTACATTCAAAACTGTTTTGTCCACCAACACCTCCTCTATGCTTTTTTAAAGCCGAAATTTGTACAAAGTCTCCCACTCTATAGACGGTTTATAAGACCATAACGATTTTGAAAATTTTCCAATGAAAGATGTTATGACCATTTGCGAACCATCATATTACTTCTTGGCTGCCATCTGAGATGGCCGCAGATGCCTAGGAGATTATGCGAGTTTACATCTACAAAAACAAAATAAAAACAAACATATTCGTTAAATTAATCATGAATTACTGAAAATTTATGGAATTCAATAAGGTCATCTATAAGATTGCCAATATTGGTCTCTGATGTACAGTTCATATGGATTTCATCTAAAATTTGGTTTATTTTGCCACATTTCAATTATTTCATTTATCTCAATATGGCGATTGGAGAAATCACAGTTTTTTTCAAAAAAGCCAATTTATCTTCGCAAAGGCTAGTATAAAACTTGTTGGTCATTTGGTGACTTTGCTCAATGTCAATTTACCGTTTAATGCATCCACTGCAGGCAAAATGGGTTTAAAATGCTTTTTCAACTGACCATAATAAGATAATTTGAATGAGTCCTAAGACGGCATTTCAAAACAGCATTTTACGAGTTCATATAGTCAAAATAAAACCTTTGAAGCAGTAAAAGGAACTTTAGAAGACAAGGTCTTGAGATCGTTGTAAAGAAGCTGTGTAGGTTCTCAAAAACCTGAGCAAAATTTGAAACCTATTGGCACCTCTTGGTACCATAATAAGACCAAATTGATTTACAGTGGTTTTCATAAAGCTTAAATAAAACTTAATAAAGCTGGATGGTTTTGGCAATGATACTTGGGAGCAGTACTACTACGAACACCTTAATACTTCAGAGGACACTAGCGGAGAGGAGCCAAGATAGCGGAAAAAATGATTACTTCACCAACGAATCTGCTCAAACGCGGGTAGAAGTTAAAGATGCCATCTAACAGTTCAAGAATAACCAGGCGGCTGGCGAGCATGGTATCGGATTTGAAATCATCCAGATGGGACCAGAGAAGCTGTTCATATGTTTGCATTGGCTTATAGTCCGACTCTTGGAAACTGAACAGCTATCGGAGGAGTGGAAGCAAAGGATTATATGCCTTGTATACAAGAAGGGCTACAAGTTGGCGTGCATATGTTGCATGCTAAGTGCTATCCCAGACCATCTTCCGTCGTCTATCACCAAGAATAAATGAGTTCGTGAGAAGTTTCAACGGTTCGACGCACAGAGCTATCGAGAATTATGGACGAGAACGGCTCACATGATTCTTAAAATCTGCGATGGACGATGTGCAAAACTTCGTGAACATATCGGGAGAACTGAGAATGTTCAGTTGTTTGAATCACGTCGGGGACGACGGCAAGGCAATGGACTTTCATGGAAGGTGTCATACAAAGAGCGGATTGATGTTGTTGGCAGAAAAGGTGGAACGGTGGCAGAACTGTACACTCGCCTGACACGCAAAGCAACAAAAGTCCGACTGGTGATGAATGTGTAGAAAAGAGATGTACAAGCTAATAGAAGGGACAGAACGTGACAGGGCCTGTATAGAAGCAGCGTTACGATTGACGGAGATACCGTCGGAATACGGAATTCGTATACCTCGGAACCTTGCTTACGGCATACAACGACAACACCCCTTAAATCTGAAGACGCATAAGCAGTGGACCTCGTGTGTCCCGGAAGAAGGTGTAGTCAAAAAAGATTCACCTTCGCACTAAATGTGTCCATTACAAAACGCTAAAAATACCAGTGGTTTTCTACGGGCATGAGACGTGGACAATGTTCGAGAAGGACCTGCAAGCACTTAGTCTTTTCGAACGTCACGTGCTTAGGATCATCTTTGGCGGTGTGTGGCGGCGAAGGATGAGTCACGATCTTACCTAACTCTACAACAAACCCAGCATCCAGAAAGTGGAGAAAGCTGGAAGGATACGCTGGACATGGCATGTTGCAAGAATGCCGGACAACAACCCTGCAAAGATGGTGTTCGTCTCCAATTCGGACGGTGGAAGAAGACGTTTAGGGAACGATTTTCAATAAATCCGGCCAGTTCATCTGCTTTGCTGACGATGTGGACATAGTCAGCAGAACGTTCCATTTAGTAGCTGATCAGTACACCAAGCTGAAACATGAAGCGGAAAAGGTTGGATTGAAGGCGAATGCGTCGAAGACTAAGTATCTGTTTGCTGGAGGAACCAAGCGTGATAGAGCTCGCATAGGCAGAACTGTGACAATTGACAGAGATGCGTTCGAGGGGGTATATGGGTTTGTGCAACTGCAGCATGGGCTTGTGCAACAACTGTAGCTGAAAAATTTGGAGACGCATAGTTACCCGAATTCGTGCCTACTATGGTCTGGTAAACTTCACCCTCGTTCAAAGTGTACCATGTACAGAACGCTGATAAGTTCTGTACGGGCCTGAAACGTGGACAATGCTCGAAGAGGACCTGCATGCACTTGGAGTTTTCGAACGGCGCCTGCTTAGGACCATCTTTGGCGGTGTATTTGAAAACGGTGTATGGAGGAGAAAGAACATAGTATCCAGATAGTCGTTGAAGCTGGAAGGGTACAATGGGCGGGACATTTAGTAAGAATGTCGGACAACAAACCCGCGAAAATGGTGTTAGCCACGAATTCGACCGGTACAAGACGCAGAAGAGCGCAGCATGCCAGGTGGTTAAACCAAGTGGAGCAAGACCTTGGAAGTGTGGGACTTTAGAGGAACTAGAGACAAGCAGCGCTTAACCGAGTTTTGTGTAGATATATCCTGACGCAGGTGCGGTCCATTAAGAACGTTGGACCAGCATGAGAAGTGTCGTTAACGAAGCACATTTACATTGTAATGTGTATATACCACCTTGATAGAAATGATCCATTATATTGATACAATGTTTGCATTGTAAGTTTAACATTGGACGTCCAGAATTAAATGAGGGTTCAGCAACAAGTTCAGTGATGATAAGCCACATTGGTCAAATCTGGTTTAGTTCCAGGATGGCTGCCACTGGCTGAATTTTTTTATTCAGATGGTGCAGATCGCATCTTTACTGCATTACTACACAGTGAAGCGTCAAGATCATATCAAAAGTAACGTTGGTCCTAGAAACCCAGTTCACCGCATTGTTCGTTATAATTACCTTATTACCATCTTTGCATAAATAACCCATCGTGCAATGCCAGTGGCCTGGATGGAAGGATTCATCTAGGGCTAGAGACCCTTTTCCTATCCCTTCATTATTACACTTGGAGAACCTCAATCCACTTAATTCCACTAACTATAGCACACCTATCCGGTTCTCCGGCCATTCTGAGACCTGATTAATAATTAATAGTGATGACGATTAGAAACAGTTTTGCGGCCATGTCTGCCAGCGAGACGGATGCTCCGGAATCGATAAACGTTTGCAGCCTTCGGACGCATCTGGATCAAAAGACCTCCGTCCAGAACCCGTTTGTGATTGCTTGCCATTATGCTAAGTTTGCTTTCATCTTCGGATGAAGGGAAGTCATGCACGTCAGTACCACAATTTTTGTTGCAGTCGTTGTGTTTTGCATATCTGTCCGCAGTTGAATCAACAGGAGTTCAGAGTGAGCGAGAGAAAAAGAGTGAATCATAATCGAATAGAGTGCACAAATGAACTTATGTCCTACAGCATCCTCTCATCATGTGGAATGTAGTGGACCAAAGCTGCAAAAGTGCAGCTCTTAACAACGAGCATTGAACACTGATGAGGAAGTGGTGCTTGGGATGAGCTGGTAACCCGAGATTCAAATGGTGATTAATTACCACGTTTTCCACTGCAAACCAGAGCTGCTTGGTTTTCTTCATATCTGCACGAGAGGCTGCAGAGAAAATTTATGGATAAATTCTTCTCCCCGGAGCAACAGTTTTCCGAATGGTTATTGATCGTTAAAGTTCTACGAATGGTCTTTATGGCTCGTCGATTTTTGTATGAAAATTTTGGTTGTTCGAATTACATCATCCTCCAAAAAATCATCACTTCAATCATCATTCAACACATGACTGCCCAGCATGTGTTCCGAAACGTTGTGTTAGGTGATATCTTCCTCCTGTCATTCCTTATTCGAATAGAGACACATGACATGATTTTTCATCGTCCCGAAACTCTATGTCTATACAAACCAATATTATGCCATCAGACGACTGCCGTGGTTGTGAGAAAATTTCGTTCGGTTCTTCGTCGAAATAAATGTCCCACCATGCATATTTATGCTATCGGTCTCTGAGGCTGGCAGTTATCGAGCGTCATGTTCTCCTCTAAACCACAGTGAAAGGGGACGAGTTGCTCCAAGGGAGTTGTTTCTTGAATTTATAACTCTCCGAACTTCATTTATCGTAATCAGATCGTGTATCATTATTACGACTCCTGCTTGTTTGCTTGCTTTGATACGTGTGTGTTTGTGTGTGCGTGTAAGCATTGGTGGGAGGATCGAATATATTGTGTGAGATTTACGATGTTTGCAGGGGCTTTTCCGGCAGACTGTGTAGGAATGTTCTCTTTGATGACCTAGATTCAGGCATCATATTCGTATCGCAGAGTCGCTAAAGGAATCACATTAGCTACCTTCTCGATTCTCGAAATGCCATAGGCTCCATATCGTTTTCTTGGAATGGAGGACTCACCTCAAATCGCGGCACGTGTTTGTTAAAATAGCTCAAAATAGCGAAACATCCTCACTTTTCGCACGTTTCCGGATGACGATAACCTTGAAGAAGAATATGGAAACCATGACAGTAATAAATGTCACAACTCATTGTCGTTATTGCTGCGGCGCGAAGATCCATTTCTACACAACACTCAGATTCACCTGAGAGCGTTTTCTGCACGACAAGATAGGAACGAACATTCCGGCTGACTAATGTCACTGCCTATCAGCCATACATTTTCGAAAGGACATCCCACTGACTTTGATATACATTGAAATGCGCGAATGGAAATTTGTCCTACAAAACGAGAAGAAAGCGGCCCGTAAACTGGATGACAGCTCCAAGTAAGCGCAAATGACAACCTAATGGCAGTCTCCTGCTGGTGCTTCTTCCGTCTACTACTTACAATGTGCTGAAATTACTTCCCATTTTTCCAGACGAGGGTCCCCTTACCTCCCCCACACTGCACCCATCCCCAAAACCGATTGCTAGCATACATTCTGTTAAGAATATCCTGTCGTCTATTTTCTCAATGTTGTGATGCCCATTTGGATGACAACGGAGAAAAGGACAGGCGTACATACATACTACATAAACCGTCCGTCCCCTTGCGGCAAGATATCGAGGCTCAGTGTGTACTTGAAAGCAATCGCTGCCGTTGCCGCTGTTGTTGCCACATTTACGGGGACAGACCCTGATGACATCATAGGGATTTCAAGTTTTCAATGAGGATAACACTGTGGCGCGATTAAATATAGAAAAAAAGGGACACGTGGGCTTTATGGCTCAGTGCAATAAGGTGGGATGGGGAATGAGGGTACATTCAATTGGGCGATTCCGAGATGGAATGGCTGTCGAGTGCAGGGGAATGAATACTCCTCCGTTGGATGTGGATTCTGTCATTTATTGACCAGAATCCGATGGCAAAATTACTTTTTCCTTTCGATTACTGCAAGGTGTGTCATTTCGATGCGGGATTGACAGTTGAATGTGGGTTTTTTATGATGATAAGATATCAGGCTCAAGGACTTATTATGATATTTTTGTAGTAATAAAATGTTGTTCTGTGTAAGAATCGTGCTGAGTTTTTAATGTAGAAAAATTTCTGAAGAGGTTTGCGAGAAAATTTCGTTGTTTGAGTAGGTCATCGTATATGTTTTCAATCTAATATACATCCACAGGCAATGCTACTAAGTAAGAAATCTCGTTGACGTAACTTTCAAAGGCGCAGAGTTATAGGATGATAGCTCTGTTGCAGATCCAGCAACCCTTTACAGAATGTCTGGAGAGTCACTCTTCACGTACGGTTAACGTCTGCATGGACCAAAATTACGCAACGAGCTGGACAGATAGAAAATTACGAAATTCAAATCGATGAAACGAATTTTTCTCAAATTGTTCATTTATTGATCATTTTAAAGATTGTACTCGAAAAAAATGCAATAGACAAAATTGATCATTTGTGGTGGTCATTTAAAGTCGGATATTTTTGAAACTCTCAGGGAATAAAAAAACACATATTAGCTATGTTTTTTGCAAAATTGGCTTAATCAACCTCCTCTTCTAGGCTAAATGCCCACACCTTGGACTTAAGGATACCTATCAAATCCTTGTCCAACACTTGCGCCATCTTTCATACACACTTGCATCCACTCTTTCTTCAAATCCTTATAGTTTCTGAAGACCTTCCCTGTTTGCTGGAGCTTGCACTTCATAATCGCCAAGAAGTTTTCCAATGGGTGAGGTTCTGTCGAGTTTTGCGTAATGGCACGATCCCAGATCCGGTCAAAACAGAGTGTCACTTTCGTGGAACCGGAGGAAGGGTAGCAGGCGCTTCTGGAGGCATTCTTCTCTATATATTTGTCCGTTGATGGCGCCGGTCGTTATGTATGGCTTGCTGAATTTGCTTCCGGAGGATGAAATGAAGGGACTTCCTGGTTGCACTTGGTACTGTTAATCTCCACATTCACAGCCAATCCCGAGAAAAAGAACAGTGGCTTCGACATCTGTTACTGATGGTTAGCCACAGAAGATTCTTCTTAGGACGTGAACTGAATTGGACGTCGTTTATTCGGGGTCAACTATGGTGGCCTGGACGGGTTGTTAGATTGCCCTGACGTCGCGGTCCATAGCATAGAAGAATTTCACCACCTTCCTCTTGGTTTTACCGTAGAGGAGTATTTTGTGGGGTTTGAATAGGGCAACGACAAATCCGAAGATGCCAGTGAAAGACGGCTGGACAGTTACTAACTGACCCCACTGACTAGCTGAAATGTTGGTTTGAGCACTTCAAACAACCTCTTAGAGTTACGACATCCAACTAACTATCAACATCTCGGCATGTTCTGTCAAGGCTACGGCGCAGGAGATCGAAGAAGCATGACATCCAATAAGGCTCCCCGACCAAAAGGGAACAACTAAATTATTTCAAATTTTGTTATTGAGTTACGCTGTTTTTTATAACAGAGGTTGTTAGCATTAAGATCGTGGATGTTGTTAAAATAACTGAAATTATAACAAAAGATCCTCTAGAGGTAACAAAACTATAGCAAACTATGATATACATATAACATAAACAAAACAAACTGTGTAACAGTTTTGTTACAATGTAGTAAAATCATATCAGCTAATGTTAAAATTGATTGATTTCTTTACGCAGCTTGTGCCTCCCAGAGCATTATATCATAATTTGTTATAAATATGTTTTACAAATATCCAGACAAAAATGTTTTAAACAAATTTATATCATAATCAGCTAGTCGTAACAGGGTTTGTTATAATTTTGTAATTTTTTTGTTATTCGCTTCTGGTCGGGTCCCAGGGTCGGTCGGATTTCAGCAGAGATGCTCAAAGCTGACACCATGCTATCTGCACAAATGTTGCATCAACTATTCTGTATTACCTCTAGAATACAGCAATTCTAGGCAGCCAACTGGATTCAGGGCGTCTTAGTAAAGGTCTTTGACTGTGTGCGACAACCGCTGAGGCATCATGTTATCGTGTATTGTTTTCAAAGTTCTGTGAAAAGTTATCCTACATCGGATACAGACCAATATCCACGCGACTTTTCGGCGTCATTCGGCATGATTCCGTGCCGGATGTTCTTTGTGGACCATATTGTCACGCTCCGAATTATCCTGGAGTAAGTCAACGAGTAGTCCCTCTATTTGGTATCCATTGACTATGGAAAAGCTTCCGACAGACTCAACCGCGAACATTTGTAGGGCACTCTGAGACTCATAATAGTTGCAGATAAAATCTTCAAGCTCTTCTAGGCGCAGTGCGAGGTTTTCACGTACAGAGTCCTGTATAACGAAGGCTTCTATCTTCCTAGCGTTTCAGGCTTATTGCTTGCTCTCAACTTAGTATTCTGAATGCACTTCCACAGTTGTTTATTGAGAACTTTCGATGATAGGTACCATTTTTGTATTAGTATGATTGTGTGGCAAGTACAAGGTAAGTGTTGCTTTGTAGCCGTGCCTATACCGACAGAGCTAAGGGAGGATCCGTAGACTTGTCCGACCCTATATGAAAGGTGCCGGTATGAGGCAAGGATTCATACTATCACTGCTACTGTTCCTCATCGTAATCGACGAGACCATGGGAGATACTATTGACGGAACCGCAGACTTCTTTTTAAGGATATCACTATGGAGCATCTCAATGGTTCTGATTTCGCTGATGACGTTGCCCTGTGAAATGGCGCTCTCATATGCAAAGTAAGCTCAGGGACCTCGCTGAAAGATCCTCTGTGGTGGGTCTCACCATCCATGTCAACAAGACTAAATCGTTGGATGTCAACACGAATAACTCTTCTAAATTTTCGGTAGCTGGGCAAAGAGTAGAGAAAGGCGATGGTTTCCGACATCTTGGCAGCCAGATAGCGTCAGAGGGCGGAACAAAGAGCGACATAGGAGCACGAATCAAGAAAGCTAGGGTTTCTGCACCAGTTATTGGGAAAATCTCCTACCGTACACACCGTTAATATTGGCTGACTATGATAGACTGGGCATATCGTAAGAATGTCAAACGACAGCCCAGTTAAAATGATTCTCTAAATCGAACCGACGGCCACAAGCAGAAAAGGCGAACTTTTCAAACACAGCGAGGCTGGCGAGGTGCAGCCATAGGCCGAATACAATGGAGACAACTTCTGTGTACAGCAGAGGCCACCCCAGCATTGGTCTGATTGGTAAGTAAGTATAACTCGCACACAAACCCAAAAATAAAAGGATAATCTTATTATCTTGAACAAGATACGTTCAGAATACTGGGTAAGATTTACAAACACTGAAAAAGGTCTGTTTGAGAAAACAAATCCATTCTGGCCTTTTCTGTATGATTAAGAAAAAAAAACATTTAAATAACTAAAGCCTTTCCACATTAAAATTCGGACACCAAAATGATAGCAACAAAAAAAAATTACACATAATTCAACAAAACCGATTGTTTATTTCACAATAATAAGGTTATATCTACATTAGAAACAGTTAATGAATTGTTCTTTCTGGAAAATTCTCGAACTTTCTGTAGTTCACCCGCCATCAGGTTCCGTATGGTATCCTCAGATGCGCTCGCCGTGAGGATTTTCTACCTTCTCTTGAAATCATCGGGACCATTTGATTTCTTCTTAGTTTCCATGAGTTTCCGCTTAACTAGAGCCCAGTAATTCTCTATTGGGTGAACTTCTGGACAGTTTGGTGGATTGGACAACTACATATTACCTGCCAAATTAAATATTAACTTTTTCGGGAATTTGGACACCTTCTTTGTCCGGAAATGCTCGGCAACAGCATTCCTTTGCATTGCGATAGAAAAAGCCAGACCGGGAAGTTGTTTTAAGTCTTCGAGTACGTATGTTTCGTCGTCCATTATGATACAAGAAAATGTTCGCAAAAAATTAGTGTAAAGTTCCTTAGCACAGTGTCTGAAATTCAACGTGGACAGGCTTTAAGCAATGAAGAATGAACACGTTAAACAGGTTGAACTTTTGATCACTAGACGCCTCTGGTTGGAATGAACGTCAACATAATACATTACTATTTTACTCCATTATAGCGAATCATTATTCGATACTAACAAAGATTATTATGGTTTATCGTGGACATAGCTTATTAATGTTATTGAAAATTAGTGCTATTTGGCAACCCCTACGGTTTCGAATTATTCACCATTGTGAAACCCCTCAAATTTCAAATTTATTTTTGCTTCGCTCATTAAGAATTTAAAACCTCCAACTCACTCGACCATTTATCCCAGTTCATCTAGCAGAAAGTTGCTCTCTCAATTAGCCCCTCATAAATTGGCAACGATCTTACTTTTCCGACTCCGCAATTTAACCTCCCTGGCAGGCCACCTCTGCTGGGTTCTGTAAAGGAGCTCGTGACCCAGTTTTCCGCCAACCTAGGCACTTGTTCGAGCTTGAAGCCTTTTACCTTCAAAACAAACCTCTCCGAACCCGCAAACCCCTTCATCACATTTCCCGGCAATGGCAAAGTGCATCGTGTGTTTTAATTTTCCATCATTTATTTATCTTCCTCAAACTTTCCCACTCCTCGCTGCAACGATTCAGGGGGGAGAACATGAACACGACGTCAGTCGTCCTTTTATGCATTGTTAAGGTCGGGCTTTCTCCCTTCTATCGCCCTCTCGTATTCACCAGGTAGTGGAAGCTCATTCGTGTTTTACATTTTTTTGTTTTGTATTACGGACAGAAAAGGAACAGAGCTTTTAAATACATAATCGGGCACTTCCATGAGGTGATTCTAGGGTACTTCTCTATTTAATAAATATTAGAAATTACATTTGAACTGAGAACATCCGACATTTTTTCTATGTGTACGTTTGAAAATTTCAACACAGGATCATTACTCTAGTAATCCCTAGTTTTAGTTGTTTATTTATGCAGAAAGTTAGTTGAGGACGAGAACTTAGCAACAGCCTAGCGTAATGCATTTTTCGAAGCGACTTGCAAAAAGTACGTGCTGTCATTCACTACTAGTTGAACTCTACCGCCACGGGGACAGGAAATCGCACAGGGTTATAGATTGCTACCGTCATCATCATCATCACAATCATCCTCATCATCATTCTCCTAGGAACGAAGATAGCACGAGCGATGAACAGCATGTCATTATCTCTGTGATTGAAACACTGCCACCCACCGCCACGAGCTTTGATTCGAATCTTTCCTTCTTTTTTACCCGAGAATATCTCAAATTCCAGGGAAAGTGCAGCTTGTTTTTGCGCTGCCGTTGAATGCAAGTCAGCTCCGGAAGACAAAGAGCAAACGATAGACGTGAGCTTTTGTTTTCTCCAAGAGGGGTACAGTCCAAATGAAGTCACCAGCAGACACAAAGGGACAGAAGGAGAGCTTCTCGGTAACATGCATATCTTTGACACAGCATAAAATATAATGGCAATTAAAATTAAAAATGCATGCTCTCCTTGTTTTGGCGCCTGACTGCGCTTTTTACCGTGCTCTGCACGTGGCTTGTATGTAGGTGTACATCTGTTGAGGAAAGATTCTATTGCATGGAACATTTTCGCCCTTGGAAGTGTGTTGAAATGAAAGGTTTAGTAACCGGAAGGCTAGATGCTTCTACTTTTTTTTAACCTTTGTTTAGAAATACTATCAAATTAATTCATTTGTACCACTTCAGAGAATCTATTATAACACTATCATGAAGGCAATTCTAATTGTGGGTCGTTCACCCAAAGTGCCCATGTCATTTGTAGTAGATAGTCTACTACAGGTGCAGGTTTGAACCTAACTTGAGGGTATCAAGAGACCTTCTAACAATGCCAGTTTTTGAACTCCTTTTTACACCATTACTAACTTATTTCTTGGTTACAATGTTTATCACGATACTAGGTAAAATTACCCCTCGTTTAATTTCAAGCCAAAGCAAGCGTAAACAACGTAATTGTTTGCAATTTTTCATACAGCATGCAACATTATTTGCAATCTTCCTTACAAGAGACCAGAATACAGCGAAATTTGGCTTATATTCACTTGAAAGGTCCCATTAATTTATGCCAAATCTTGCATTCCCTTTATGTTCATTAGACAACTCAGAAAATTGAATGTTTCTGTCTATCTGTGCACGATTCTTGCCTGTTCAGAACTTCCGGTCTAATTTATCTTCCTAAGATATTGGGGTCAATACTGACCCAAAGCTTAACTTCAATGTACGCTATCTTTATTTTTTATTTTTAAACCAATTGGGCTGAAATTGGAAGAAACGCCGTTGTCGAATATTTCCGCACAACAAAGGTGTCTAAATTCTCCAAGAGATATTTGGTTTGGAACCTAAGAGTAGCGAGGTGTAGTGGCCGAAAATCCAAAAAAAAAAATCGGCACAAGGATGTAAGCAAAATGAAAGGCTGCAAAAGTGATTGTTACCGTTTAAAAAAAGGTCTCTTTTGAATTGATTGAGCCTTTTGTTCCTCTTGGCCTCCACTTTGCCAAATCCGCCCTGGAGTGGTATTAGACACAAGAGGTCAAATATGTCCCGGAAATAGCTAAACTGCCCAGAACTTCGC
The DNA here is from genome assembly GCA_034211315.2 of Aedes japonicus. Lineage (NCBI taxonomy): Eukaryota > Metazoa > Arthropoda > Insecta > Diptera > Culicidae > Aedes > Aedes japonicus. The sequence continues at coordinate 721,600 of JASCZW010000415.1, read as the reverse complement.
CCGATAGTAAAATACTGGGCTCTAGTTAAGCGGAAACTCTTGGAAACTAAGAAGAAAGCAAATGGGATCGACGAGTTCAAGAGAAGATGGAGAACCCCCACCGTAGCGTATCTGAGGATACTGTACGGAATCTGATGGCGGGTGTAACACAGAAAGTTCGAGATTTTTACAGAAAGAAGGATGAACATCTCAATCAACTGTTTCTACTGCATACAGGGCTGGTAGCAGGTCACCTTTTAGTGACTTAGTCACTATTTTGAGTCTAGTCGCTAAAAAGTCAATATTTGCATCCAAAAGTCACTGAAGTCACTATTTTCGCACCGCCGATTGTAAAAAGTTTAAAAAAATCGCCTGTACTTATTGTACAATAGTCAACCAAATTAAGTGATCTGGTCACACTGTATAAAGATCGATAAATATACACCAAAAAACTAGATACCCTGGCGAACGCTGTACTGCCTCTACCTCAATTGAGCTAGTCAAATGCAGAGCGCTGGTCGGTCACAGCACTCTAGATTAGCTTGAATGCGACGCACGTGGTCCCATATTACATCATCTATACTTTGTTTTACAATTTTCTAGCTATTTCATAGTAATTTATCATGTAAACCCAGTGAACCTCATGACGAATCGAAAGGAGTAAAACACTTTAAACGTTTATCCAATATGCAAAGAAAATGTCCATCGAAGAAACAACATAAAAGAATAAAGTCAATTTTGATCTACACTCACATTTTTTCAAAAATATTTTGTTAGTTTGTTCAAAAGCGGACTACCCTTTTGGTATCCAAATAATCGAGAAAAGTTGGAATGAATTGTAAATCAGATGAAGGACTTATTTTCGGTTACTCACTTAGTAATCCGGAACTAGATTTGATTGTTCGTATCCCAACGGTCAAGCGAACTTAATTCGATTTTAGGCGAAATCGCGATACAGTGCAATTCGACCAGTTTATAAAAGTGTTATGATTTAAGGATCCATTAAAACTCGTACATTGAAATTTTTTATTTTTTCTAGAAAATTTCTGAGACAAAGATTCTTAGTTTATGATACCGTAGATTTAAGAAAAACCATAGTTCTTAAATTATTCAAGTTTATTCTGACTATGCTTGACTGCTGTTGAACCGAATATTTTTTGGATGACCTAGAACATCCCACGATTATCTTCTTGTGTGTTTTTCGTTCGAATATATTTATGAATACGTGACGTAACTTTGTATAACCCAATAAACTACTGTTACTACCGTAGATTTCAAGTTCTGAACTCCAGGACGGCTTGGATTACCTAGAGAATCTTAAAGTTATAAAATGATGACTGTTGACCTTCCAAAAGGTTCATTGAATAAGTTTGAATACATATGGTCACCATATTTAGCACAAAAAACTACTGTAGCAACTGTAAATATAATGTTTTGTCGCTTTGCACACTCCAAACATTTACTGATTCAACTGTAGATCTTATGTTCTAAACTCGAGGAAAATTTGGATGACCTAGATCATCCCCGTTTATCTCACTTTGTTTTTACGTTAGAAAATATTCACTGAATATGGATGAACTCTAAGCGTAACTTTGTACAGGCCAAAAAGCTATAGTTAATACTATAGATCTTAAGTTCTGAACTCAAGGACAGTTTGGATGACAGAACATTATAAAGCAATCAAATAATGACTGTTGACCTTCCAAAAAGTTCATTCTATATGTTTGAATACATATCGTAACCTTATATAGCCCCAAAAGCTACTGTTACAACTATAGATCTCAAGTTTTAAACTCAATTACTTTTTGGATGACCTAGAACCTCCTAGAATTTAACCTATGCATATGAAAAATATGTTTAAACAACAGGCACAACAACAAATTCTTAAACAGGCTTTAAACTCCTATATATTTTTTATATTTTCCAGATAGAAAAATGAAAGGGTAAAACAAACAAGCCGATGGCAGTGTACACTTTAATTCAGTCTGTGTAATGTTTTAAACAGCCATTATACTTTTGGGGTCATATACGACCCGTCAGGCCTGAAGGAACTAATAACTTTTTAAGACAAAGCTTAACATTTATGAATTTTTCAATAGTATGCGGCCCGAAATCAGCATTGTTCGCTTTTGAAATTGAAGCGTACTTACTAATACTTCTGATCGATTGGTGTAAAGTTTGTGAAAATCTTTCGAGATATGACTGAGATATTAATACTCAAAACCTAACCACTTTACGTGACGGTCGCAATGCGATTTTTTTTTAAATTGTACCACTGTAAAGTAAACAAAGACGTCAAAAGTCTGGTGTGCAGAACTCGGTTATAAAATATTGCCAATGCCTCAACCCACCAGCTGTTGCATCCATTGATAGATCCAAGTATGTTGTGAAGATCGCCAAGTTGCTCCCGAATCAGGTCAACTATGATCTTCTTCTTGACAAATGAAACTTGTTAAATTGCTAGCTGCTGATCTTGAGTACAGAGTACAGAGAGTATTTTAACCAGTTGTTTACTAAGAAAACGGCTGTAGGTGAGTCTAGATGCCCTCAGGTGATTAAGGTTGTGGAAACAGCTTCGCATGGCAACGGCTCAAAAAAGGAATTGAGAAGCAAGATATTTCAGATGAAATTCTAGCACAGGCCATGCTGGAATGCGTTTCAATGCGTACGTATAGACCCGTCTTCGCCAAAAAGAGTTGCGGAACAAGTGCAGAAGGTCGTGGAGAAAAGTCGCTTGGTTATTGCAAACGAGTGTGATCACTTATTTTATTTTTACTGTACTGTAAAACGACAACAAATGTTTAAAAGATTAAAAAATATTCAAATTTGGAAATAACTTTTTAGTTACTATTTGGTCACTATTTTTATTATTTTAGTCACTTAAGTCATTATTAGTCCTGTGTATATATTACAACTGGTTTTGTTGAATAATATCAAAAAATGTTTTGCTGACATTATACTAGTGTTCTAAATTTAATGTGGTCAGGCTTTATGAAAGATAAGCTTTCTTTATGAACCGACAGGATGTAATGTGTTAAATTTTGATATATATCCTTCATTGTCCAACTGTTCTACAGCCAAAATTTAAAAAAATCATAGCTTTTGCTATTTGAAAACGGTCGCTACGATAGCCCAAAAGCCAAAAAACACATGGTATTCTCTTGTGTTTTCACTTGCCTCCCAACCTATCAGATCAATCGGTAATGGAATCAAATACTCACGTTTTACTTATAGTCGATTCAGTCATAGTCCAACAACGAGCACAAAAATTGAAAATTGTCAAAGAAACAAAGTAGAATTAATTGTTAAGAGTTAGAACATATTTTACATTATTGGAATGAACTCACCAAATTCTACTATTCGCTCAAATTCAACTTCATCCCATTTCCTTTAGTAAATCTTGAGCCACAAGATTGTGCTTTGACCTGTGGATGCCCGGTTTCAGGGTTTTGGGATAAATAAAAGTTTTCTGCCGCTTACCATTTTAGAACATATTTTTAAGTTCGAAGTGCCTTTGTCGACCGTTCTGGGCATTTGGTTTACAATGACGAATTTCACGCCATCTCATCCAGTGGTTGACAGCACCCTCTCAGAATCTAATGAAACTTTGTGGGTATATAGACTATGTCTTTTCAAGCAATTTTGCTTACTTTGTTTTTTCAAAATTTATGTCATTTGATAAGGGCTTAAGTTTTTTGATCGATTTTTTTTTAAATCAACGTTACTCAAAAAGGAAAAGACTTACAAAAAAATATATGGGTGACTATGGGTGAATTGATTGAGTTTTTATGAAAAAAAAGTTGTAAAAATTGTAAAATCAATTCTCACACGCTAAAAAAAAATATTTTCAAATTTAAAGGCTATTTGCAAAAAAATGCTATCTTAGAATTGGACGATTTTTTTTAATTGCAACCTTAACCTTTAAGATAAAAAAAGTTCTTCTAAGGAGTGTATCGAATATAAGCTATCCACATACATTTGCGTTGTACGCGTTTATGCTCTGAACACTGCATGCTGTGCGTTTGACTGTCAGCTTTCTTTTGTTTACTTGTTTGTGCGGTTCAAATTCTGCGTTTTCAAAATGTCGCGTATTGTAAAGGAAGTGAAAATTAAGGTTCTGGACACATGGCTAAGTGAGAAGGGTATTACTATGCGAAAATTGGCGAAGCGGTTTGGAATTCATCATGCGGGTGTTAAAACCATCATTAATAAGTTTGGGGAACACTATTCTTTGGATGAGCTACCAGGAAGAGGCAGATAACCCGGTTCTTCCAACCCGAAACTGGAGCAGAAAGTGGTATCTCTAATCATGAAGAACAAATCAATGTCAATACGTGATTTGGCCAAAAAAGCAGGAGTGTCGGAATGATCCAGCGTATCAAGAGGCGAAACCACCTGAAGACCTACAAGAAGCAGAAAATCTCGAAACAAAGTGCAGAAAAGAAAAAGCGAGCAGCAACAAGGGCCCGGAAATTGTATTCGCGTCTTTTGCAGCGTCCGGATGCATGCGTTTTGATGGACGATGAGACCTATGTAAAGGAGGACTCAAAAACCCTTCCAGGTCCACAATACTTTACTGCCGTCGTTGGGGAGGATGTGAGCGATGCGGACAGGTCGATTCAAGTGGAGAAATTCGGTCGAAAGGTACTGGTATGGCAAGCAATATTTTCCTGTGGTTTGAAGTCAACCATTTTTTACACTACCGGAACTATAAATGCGGAAATCTATCGATCTGAGTGTCTCCAGAAGAGATTGTTGCCTTTATATAAGAAGCATAGTACACCTCCACTGTTTTGGCCGGATTAAGCGTCGGCTCACTATGCCAAAACCACTCTCAATTGGCTTGCCGAAAAGGGTATAGACTTCGTTGAGAAAAATATCAATCCACCAAATTGCCCATACCAAATGTAAAGAGGTCTTCAATAAGACTGGTAATGCAGCTGGGAACATGCAGGAGTTCAAAAAAATTTGGGCTCAAGCGTTCAAAAAATGCGATGCAACACTTGTACGGAACTTGATGAAGAGCGTTCGATCCAAAGTTCGATAATTCGTGAAGGAATAACTTAAATTTCATCCGGTCTTCATTATGTTCAAGTTTAACCTCGTACAGTAAAGGATCAATTTTTTGTATGAATAAAATATCGGTTTTCAACATAATTTGAAAGAAAGTTTGTGGATAGCTTATTTTCGATACACTCCTTAACAACAACTCTTTCATGTCCTATTTTTACCGTGTATCACACAAACTCGTCTTGTAATGTTGTTGTTGTTGTTGTTTTTTATTAATGACATTTTACAACCATCGGATGCATTCATGTCAGTTACAGTTAAGAAAATGTAGAATGTACAATATGAGGTGAGTGGTGTTGTTTATAATAAATATGAATTAATATCACTTAGCTTTTTTCCCTTGGTTATTGCTCCTCCAGATGATTCACCTTCGTTGGCACTTTCCTTCAACGTGTTCTGCTTCTTCTCCATCATCTCCTTCAACATCACGTTTTTCCTTGGTCTTCTTTTTTTTTTCCTTTTTTTCGTTTTTTCCTATTGAATATCTTCCTCTCCATCAGCTTTTTCTCAGTTATCTTCTTCCGCACCATCTTCATCTCCGGTATCTTCCTCTCCTCTGCACCATCTTCTTCTCCATCATCTTCATTGTCGTCCTGTTTTCCTTTGCTTTCTTCCTTTTATCATTCTTCGTTCCGTCATGCTCTTCTTTGTTTTCTTCCGTTTCGTTGTCTTGTAATCGTCTTAAACACCCCTATAGAATTCAATATAATTTAGCAGTCATAAAGAATTGAATGTATTGAACACTTGGTAAGAAACCATAATCGTCTAGACTAACATTTAAAAAGGGACAAAAACATTAAATTTCCCTTGACATCAGTAAAATAGAACCAAAAGTGTACGTTAAGTACAAGTCATTCATAACTCAAATATGGCTTCGTATATCTTTTGGGGGGGGGGGGCTGCTGATAAATCTTAAATAATAGCGGACGTCATATTTGAATCGTCTTTGAATGGATATGCATCAAGTCTTATCAAATTAGAAATTTCTAATTTGATAAAACTTGATGCATATCCAGTTGGGAACGTTCATTAATGACGTCACGCAAGAAATGACTTTTTATACCCCGCCGCCCCCTTGTCACGTTTTTTAAATGGACCTTCAATTTTTTTTGTATGGATCGTCACGTTTTCCCAACCCCTTCCCCACATCCTCCCTTACTGCTGACTTTATTAATGGACCTTTAAACGCGATTTAAATATGAATATTCGAAATACTGTTTATATCAATGGAAACTCATAGGTTTTTGCTTGGTAAAGGTTTTTTTTATATGTATACATCTTCACGTATTAATAATTAACATAGCTTCATATATTTAATTTATTAATCTTTCACATACAAAGTGAATTTCTTTAGATTCAGTTTTGTAATACTTATATTTGACTGTTCAACTGCCCAGTCATATAGTTCTCGTGGAGTTTTGATTGTGTTTCCATAATCTTGAGCAAGGCTTACTCTCTTTTCTATGTGCCTGAGATTACCAACAATAGCATTACATGGACCTTTTACATGAACATTCCAATCCATATATGGACTTGAAATTTCACACGCTGGTAAAGTTATTATGAGCCGCTGCTCCATCTGATATGAAAATAATTTTTGAGCAAAATATTGAATTTTGTTTAATGAAATATAGCAATTTTGATATTATCAACTGAACTGCTATCGAGTCATGGGTCAATACTGATAAAGTTTTTGTTTTCAAGTTTCTTATCCTTCTTGTAATATACTTCAAAGGTTTGGTAACAAACACGATCAACCACTTGATTTAATTGTATTATCACAAAAGGTTAAAAAATTAATAATTTAAAAATAAGCCCTTTCCAAATAAAAGTCTTGATTTTTCAAACATTCAAAGACCCTTAAAACATTAAATTGTCATTATCATTAAATTTAATTGGCTTCTGTGAAGCTTTAGGACCAAATTATAAGACGAGTTGGTGCGATACACAGTAAAAATTCGACATGAAAAAGTTATTGTGAGAAAAACTTTGTTTTTCCTTAGAAGTGTTCATCTCGCAATGTATGGCGAACTTTTAGACAATTACACTAAGGTTTTTTTTTTGCACGGTTTTAACTCCAGAACGGAACAACTTATCGACCTTATTCAAATCACATTTTACGTTTTGGGCCAATAGTAATCATATGACAGTTGTTCAAAAAATTCACAATTTTTGGTGTAAATACTCAAAATTTTAAAAACTGTATTTTGACCATTGCATGGGAAGGAATTACATGCAAAACAAATCGAAGTGATTTAAAACGTTTAAGTATGTGAATTTATCAACTCTTTTTAGCCTTTTTTTAAACGGTTCCATACTAAAAGTGGAACGCATCCCCCGTGCAAAAAAAAAACCTTTGTGTATATTGCCTTTTTTAATTTCGTCCAATTCTAAGATAGCCGTTTTTTGAAAATAAACTTTAAATTTGAAAATATTTTTTTTGGCGTGTAGGAATCGATTTCACAATTTTTACAATTTTTTTCATAAAAGTTAAGACGATTTTCTAAAAGTCACTCATATAACTTTTTTGTAAGTCTTTTCCCTTTAGAGTTATGTTGATTTAAAAAAAATATCGATCAATAAAGTTAGGCGCTTTTGAAATGGTAGTCTGGATAAATTTTGAAAGAAAAAAAAACAAAGTAAGCAAATTTGCTTGAAAAGACATTGTCTACACACCCACAAAGTTTCATTGGATTCTGAGGATAATTTCCTCTACCAGCAGATGTCGCCCCGCCAGCTGTAGTAAATATATTTTTGTTTTACGAAAATAATCAGAAAATCACTTTCCGGTTAAATTACTTGAAAATGAAATGCGTAATAATGTTTAGGAAACATGGCGTTCAAGATTCAGTATCATAAATTTGTTTCTGGAATATTGAATTTGATTTTGGAAATCTCATACGTTTTTAATAGTTTACTACTAGCCCCATACAAACGAAGGATGCTTGCTGCTCGGTGGTGAGAATTAGCAGAAGCTTGGCTTAGTGGTTACTTTAAGCATAGCCTCAGACTCTTTTGAATCCGAGAATGTCGAATGATAAAGAAAACCACACTAGTTGCTAAGAAAACTAAAACAGGCAAAACGACCCCCCCCCCCCCCCCTTATGAATTGCAAACATATAAGACATAAACTATAACAATCTACAATCTCGTTTCCCCACCCGACGACAGCGGGGTAATAATTGCTCTGCGATGCGGAAAATTAGTTCTGTCACCCAAACAATTACGTTGACACACGCATCGTCGTGGCCGAATGCCCAATTAGGATAATTCACACTTGGCCGTGCATGACTAATACATCGAAATCCACGGAAATGTCGGGTTAGAAATGTTCCCCTAATGAATGTGGAGAAACCACCGCCCATTACTTAAATTGCATCCTTTTTCGCTTCGGATACTTTTCACAGCATTCCACTGAGCCGCCGGAGATCTTCACACTACGGAGGATATAAATCCTGCCGGTCAAATCTGCCATATGTTGTAGTTGAAGCATAATAATTTTCTTAAAGTAATCCCCCGTTGGCCATATTTCTCATCCAACCTGCTACGTGGCATGATGGGGCAGAAAATGGAGACCAGAAAGATCCTTCTAGGGCCTGGTCATAAACCACGTAGACCCATTTTTCAAAATCTCAGACTCTCCCCCTCGTAGACTTTTAGCCAAACATTTTTTTGAAATTTTATATGGAGCGTAGACTTTGGTCAAACTCACGCTCTCCCCAGAAAAGTCACTCGTGGTTTATGAATAGCCCCTTACCAATGTTCCACAGAAATGTGTATTACTGTCCGAGCGGCTCTGCAATTGTTGTAGTTGTTATGGTGGCAGCAGTGAAGAAAAAAAAGCACAACAAAACACCAGCAGTAATAAATCCTCTCTGAGTCGAAAGATCCTGCTTTTTTGTCTTAATTCAGAAACACAACACTAGTGTTTGGAAGATATTTATTGCAGGGCTTCGAATGCTGCATGATGTTTGCAGAAGTAGAGGTTTACCTTTAATACCCCAAAATCGCTCTTATCTGAAGAGCGGACACCAAACTCCTACTCATCGTGGCGTTTAAGAACCAAACTATCGCAGCGCCTCGCTCGCCACTAGACGTTTAAGTGAATTTCAAATTAAGTACAACTGTCACGTTCCACACCACCTTCCTGAGTTCCTTTCGTCCAGGTCATCAATCACGACCGTCAATGGATGTATTTTCTTCTCCTCGTTCTTACCGCTTTCCTTATTCGATTATTTCTCTCTGACCGGCCAATCTAACTTCGACCGTGTGACGCGCGTTGAGGGACACGATGACGGTGCGTTGCTGAAGTAATTACTTACAGGGCCATTCCCACCTCAACCGCCAAGACTCGCGGCAAGAGCGCGTAGACATTAATTACCCGCAACCCGCGAGTCTACCGACAACTTCTTCTTAGTCCGGCATGGATCATCCATCCATCGTTCATCGGGATTCACCGCCGGTCGTCGTAAATTAATTAACCGGGAAGAAGCCAGAAATTTATTACAGTGAGTGTCCCGATGGCTTGGTCAAGAGACAGTCCACGTTGGCAGCGAGTTGTATGTGACACAAAACAAGCACGGTATCGAGCAAATTAGATTTCGCTTACCCACGCGACGACACTCACACAGGACAGGTAGAGGATCAAGTAATAGGAAAAACGTGGCCACGGGGAGTGGAGATGGGACGAAGCCAACTCGATAGAACGCTTAATTTGGCTTATTTCTTCGGTGGCGTTGCCCGAGAAATAAGATTAGGATTAGGATATGCTCCGACTCTCATCAGCTTTGGTGTGAGGGGATGGTTTGAATTTCGAAATTGACTTTTTTCGTATGTAAATTTTCGCTTCATTAGGAATGGGATTCCGATGGTTTCGGTGGAATTGGCCGGTAAAAATGGGAGTCGATTCTGCGAATTTCGGTTCTGGCTATCCAAAGATGACGATGGTATCGGGAGATTGTCAGACTGCATTATTGGATTTCAAGATGATTGCAATGTGGCGAAATAGAATACATAGCAATAGATGAACGGTCGTGAACGCGAAGGAGCCAATAACTGTAATGCAAAGTTGATATTTTGTACCAAGCACTCAACAGCTATATCTAGTTGAGTTCGTAGTTGAATGTCTTTCGAGTTTTAAGGTGTTCCTGGTGTGTTGCAAGGTGGTCCCTATGAGATTCTCGATAGATTCTGATGAGTTTCAAAGTGGTCTCTAAACCCGTAAATAAAACAAAGGCTTTTGATCTATTTTAAATCCATAATTTTTCATTTACCACTTTAGAACTTACAGATACCACTTACGACCAACAATAAGAGCACATTTTGATTCCCATAGCTTAGGCCATGTTGAAAAATTTGAATTATGATTTATTGTATTGTATTGTAAAATTCAGATCCTCAATTTTAAGCAACAAATTTCAGCATAATTAGTCCACTGGAAAACGAAAGACAAGCCCCCAAACATGACAATTTTGTGTGAAGATCGGGCTTTGGCCATATTGTATTGTCCGTCACTGTATGTAACCACGAACCGCTTGAGCTCAACTGATGCCCGGCGACTAAAAAGAGCATTTCAATGGAACATTTTTTTTCCAAAATCTTACGTTTATAAGGTCAACTACAAAAAAAGCTTTGATGTCCGTTTTGGCCACGAAATTATTGGAGTAGATCTTCCGTTTGAGGTTCGCCCAAAAACTTTCTACCGGTCGCAGTTGTGGAGCGTTGGGAGTGTTTGCGATCTCCGGTACAACGTTCATCTTCAGCCGGTCTATCTCCTCTGGCGATCTCTTGTCATGATGGGCCGAGGCCAGGTCTAGCAAAAAGACCACATCCTCCTTCTCGCGATACTTCTTGATGAAGACGGCCACCTCCGGCAGGCACTTGTTACTGTATATCTCCCCGTTAACTGCAAGCCCGGAAGGAAAGAACAGCGACTTGGACATTCCCTTCTCGCTGATCGTCAGCCACAGAAGGACCTTGGTGCGGGAGATATAATTGACACCTCCTTGGTGAGGGACGTGAAGTACCCGGTCCCCTGTGCCAGTCAAATACGTCTCGTCATACATTATGACCAATCCGTCGCGCTTCGCCGAAAATATGTGTTTCACCAACATCTTCAGGAAAACTGCCTGCAGCTCAGACACGGCCGGCTTCCGTATGAAAATGTCCATTAGGCTGATGCAAATTTTGAAATTTTTGCTCCCCTAAGCTTAATCGACGCCAATTTGGGTCCTGATAGTCCCCAAAAAATTTGAACACATTTGGTTTTGATTTGGCTTTGCACACGCTATTTAAAGTTTGTATGGGAATTAGTATGAAGAATCTCAAACTATCATTTCCAGATCCCTAACATCTTAATATTATATCCTTAAACCAAATCTAATATAGATTCATATAGTGTAAGTTGTCAACTATCAAAATGCCGAAGATACCTGACATGTAAATTTTATACAAAAATAGTTATTCAATAAAACATAAAATACAAGCTTTAGGTATGATGTTTTGTTCTTATTTTTGTTATCTTATTATTTTATATATTTTATGTATTTTATTTATTTTATTTTAATATATTTTATATATTATTTTATATATATTATATTACATATTTAATATATTTTATATTTATATATTTTATATGTATATTATATGTTTTTATTTCTTATTATTTTATTTGTTGAATAACTATTTTTGTATAAAATTTACATGTCAGGTATCTTTGGCATTTTGATGGTTGGCAACTTACACTATATGAATCTTGATTAGATTTGGTTTAAGAACATAATATCAAGATGTTAGGGATCTGGAAATGTAAGTTTGAGATTCTCCATACTAATTCCCATACAAACTTTGAATAGCGTGTGCAAAGCCAAATTAAAACCAAATGTGTTCAAATTTGTTGGGGACTATCAGAATCCAAATTGGCGTCGATTAAGCGTAGGGGAGCAAACATTTTGAAATTTGCATCAGCCTAATGTCCATCTTCCCCAGGTACTTCGTCACCGGCTACCCAAAGCACAGAAAGATGAGCCCGCTGACCAATACTTTCTGAACTCTGGTCATGCACTCACGTCTTCTTGAAATTGCGCCTGGCGATAGCTCAGTAGCATTCAATTGCACGAGGCTGTGGACAATTGGGAGGATTGATGCCTTTCGCATAGAAAACTACTCCATTTTCTTGCATTGTACTGTGGTTATCTCGTAATGGGCTGACGGTCAAAACACAGGGGGGGGGGGGGGCTTGCGGGGCTTGAATAAAGCATCATTTTCTGCAAACACTCACTACGGTAAACTTCGGCACTGATCGTACCTTTAGTGTAGAAGATCGATGACTTCAAGTTAAATTGCCTGTCATACGAGAACCTTCTAATCAATTTTTTCACCTCAAACGACTTTTCGGAAATGTTCAAATCTTTGCCGATGACCTTGGTGTAAAATTGCGTTTCTGGAAGTGTTCTGGAGTCCTGTTTCATATATGTTTCGTCATCGATCATAACGCAGGCAGGTGGTCGTTACAAATATCGGCTATATAACTTTCTGGCTCTAGTTTTAACCCTAGATTTTTATTCAGCATTTGCCATGTTCTGGGGTTACCAGCCTTTTTGACCAAATCATGAATCGACATCGATCTGTTCCTAAGGATGAGGTTGACTACCTCCCGATCCAATTTTGGGTCCGCTGGTCCTGGTTTTCTTCCTTTTCTTGGCAGCTCATGGAACGAGTAGTGTTTGTTGAACTTGTAGTTGATATATTTAACGCTGTCGTTATGAATTCCGAATCGTTTCGCTATTTTGTTCATCGAGATATCCTTCTCACAAAACCACGTTTTTTTTCATTCGTTCATTTTCTGTCTGTCAATTTCCTAACAACGTGGTGACGCCCATCGACGCCAGGAAGACGACTCCACTACCTAGATCCTACCTATCGCACTCATCAACACATGAGTCGGGACCAACGGCTTTTCTTCCCTTCCGAAGGAAGACGTGACCAGATTTTTTCGCCTCAAAAAACCACCGACCTCGACTGGGATTGAACCCAGACCCACATCATTGGTGCCGCCCCACGAAATCACGTGTTCACCATTAGAATTTCAACACTTTTTTCAATAAGTGACATCATGATAACGATAACTGTTTACTGAAAGTTCAGGAGCTGATCAAGTTGTTGACAGGTGATCGCGTCGAATGTAGGTTGGTAACGGAATGCTCCATAGTTTGTATACTGGAAGTTTTCATGTGACTTACTTTCATCGGAATGAAAGTAAGTCACATGAAAACTTATGGAAAATTATTTAGTAATGAAAAGTTGTGTCCAATCGAATGTCAGGGAAGATAATGGAAGCATGAGAACTTCAATTACCAGTCACGCCCATCTTCTTTGTTGGCTTATCTTAAAAAAATTTGGCACAGTATTGAGTTTCTTAAACTTATCAATATATAGAAACGAACTCACCGAATCAACATAAAAATCTAAGCCGCCATCCTAGTTTGTGAAACTGTGTTAAAGAATATGTAACTGTGGGGTCTCGTACATTGCAAATTTATTCGACTTTTTATGATCCCCCCCCCCCCCCCTTGTCACGTTTTTTGTATGGACCTAATTTTTTTTTGTATGGATCGTAACGTTTTTCCAAAACCCTCCTCCCGCCTTACTGCGTAACATAATTAATGGACCTTCCCTATTAGGGTGGGAGCCGTCGTCTTTGGCAGAGACTGGAGTTGTATTTATCTTGTTTGGAATCAAAAAATTCTGCATCCATCCAAAGTTATGCGAAAAATAAACGCAATACGGATCGCTTTCGATGGAAATGACTCTCTCTGATCTGATTGCTGATTAATCCGGAAGAATGAAATAATAACTTATGTTCTTGAAATTCACCGCTAGTTTTCTCTGACGATTGTTGTTTGTATTTCATGGCACGAAATGACTGCTAGAAATTGCAAGCGGAACAGGAGGATTGAGTGTTTCAATAAGGATCTTTTCTTCAAAGCTATCATGATAGCTTGCAGACAGTAATGCTAGTTCGGGCATGTGGCACAACCGTGCCATGAGAGACGATGCCAATTAATAGAGGTCCGTAAGTCAGACATGGAAGAGCGGAGGGTGGAGTTCTCCCCTAGTAGCACACTTGTGGTCATTCGGTTGAGATAACATAAATATGACTTGCTAAGTCATAATCAAGTTACTAAACTAATTATGAATGTAGTGTGCTACTTGGATCAGAGTCCGATTAAAGCATTAAATTGTCTCAAAGAGCTCTTTCGGGAAGCTGATGCCATCTCCATGGAGCATTCCAAATCGAAGAAGTGAGGCCACTTGTTCTAACCAGTTTGCTCGCTGCGTACATCTGCGTCTTATTCCGGTCGGCAATTTGAGGCAAATTCCATTTTTGCTAGATTGCTGTCCGGCAAACTAACAACATGTCCAGCCCATTTTACCCGTCCAACTTTAGCGAATTTTAGGACACTGTGTTCGCCCAAGAATTGCGCTAACAACGCACAAGGAAGAGGAACGATTGATCCTCATATGGAGACCAGACGCCGTTTTGAGCCGTACCTGAAATGGAGAACCTACGCTCAGATAGGCTGCACCCTTTGAGAAGCGGGGCTGCTCTTCTTAGGGGTTGGTTTTTGTTGTTACTCGTTCCCCAGTTGCTGTCAACGTGAAAAACCAACTGAATTGTACGGAGTGCGCGAATGGTTGGCCGAAAAAACAGTTCGCATGCAGAACAGAGAAGTCTACGGTGGATGCAATTGCGTGGAACAGCGATCGGCAGTGCTTAGAAGCTAACCAAACAGCAAAGAATACCTGCAGGACACTGATGAATTACGTCCAAAACGGTACAGACACAGAACAGCGATCAACCCTGGTGGGAGGTAGACAGTTTCAGTGTTTTCAACGACGTGATAACACTGAAACTGTCTAACTAAAGATTTTTGGCTTTATCGAAGGAGCGGAACAAAAGAGCAACAACTGCAACTGCATTCAAAGAGTGAAACTGCTGAACTGCCACCACGAAACATAGCTGCTGCTGCTCTGTAGCTGTGGAGTAGTACGTATACCTTTGAAGCGCCTGATGAAATACCGGGGAGCGTTGACCGACAATCGACTCAACTTGTCAGTCATCTTCTTCTTCTTTCTTTCTCAGCATTTCAACCTTAAGCTTGTAGTACACTGTTTGTCCAATAGCCAAATATTTGTCATAGGCAGATAGGCATCTGACAAACATCTATGATATCACAGGCTCTTCTGGCTAGGGAATCTTCGTTGATATTGGGGAACGGAGATCGAGCTTATATTGCCGCGTTGTAATCTAAGACGAAATTAATAAGAACGTTTCGGCTGATGGCCATGAGTATCGTTAATGCGTACACATTCATCACTCGAGTGCTACCAGCGAGGAAAAACATATGTGTACGAAAGCTCCTGATAGTGGAGTCGATGACATGGTAGCAGCAGTAGTACAACGCGGTAAGGACATACAGGCTCATAACGATTTTTTTGACCTGGATGAACACGGCACAACGAATGTCCGAAATGCGATGCAGTACGTATGGAGATGCGTGTTCTGGGGTGGAGAATGTTGTCGAAGTTGCTGCAAGTCTGGTGAGACAATAAGTTTACTAAGCGAGCTAACTGCAGATAGCGTGAACTACTCGAGTTAATTGTGGATTGCGCTGACATGCGAATTGTATGAACCCCTCAAACTTGAGGTATTTCTGATTTCCGGGGGTTTTGCAGGAATTGCAAGACCATGGAGACCAAGGTAGCGAACTGGTCAAAAGCAACGAACGAAGCAGGCTGACATATAATTTTAAATGCGCTTGGCAAGCAGAGTTTAATATGCATATTGCATATCTAACGGGCGGTTTAGCAACTTTAGTTTTTGAGTTTACTTTGTCGCGAGTGCATGGAATTAATTACGATTTTTTCATTTTATGCCGATGTTATGATCACGAGGCTGGGTAGTTCAGTGGTTAACTGTTCTGCATACTGAGCAGATAGTCGGGAGTACTATCCCAGACCCATCCCATTCCTTGCCATTTGTCACTTGCCTTGAAAGAGGCACCAGTAGACTAAAAAAATGCATTCTACTGCGCTTTCGTTGATCGCATCACTCAACCTACCTCACCAACAATATCCTTGCCCAACATCATGCATACTAAGCAGATGGTTGGGAGTACTATCCCAGACCCATCTCCTTCCTTGCCATTTGTCACTTGCCTAGAAAGAGGCACCAGTAGATTTAAAAAAATGCATTCTACTGCGCTTTCGTTGATCGCATCACTCAACCTACCTCACCAACAATATCCTTGCCTAAACACGGTCGTCAACTATGATTGTCAAACTAATCATCCTTCCCTCTCCCCGAAGACCCGAATAGAATGAATTAGTGAACTTGTATATTGAAGATGTAAAGCTACTCCCAAGCTCCATCTTTGTTGTTCTCTGTGGAATTACACTAGTTCTGTTCGATAACGGAGTGATAACTACGAAACACACGGTCTTTTTTTTTTAAAAAAAAGGGGGTTTTGCTGGAGGCGGCCTTTGGTGAGATCAATCTGATTATAAATCTATATATATGAAAATGGATTTCTGTCTGTCTGTCTGTCTGTCTGTCTGACCCTAATAGACTCGAAAACTACTGAACCGATCGGCGTGAAATTTTGTATGCAGGGGTTTTTGGGACCGAGGAAGGTTCTTATGATGGTTTGAGACCCCTCCCTTCACTGGAAAGGGGGGCTCCCATACAAATGAAACACGCATTTCTACATAACTCAAGACCTAATCAAGCAAAAGAAACCAAATTTAGCATGTGTGAGTTTTTGAAGGCAAGAAAGGTTTCTATGGTAGTTTGAGAACCCTCCCCGTCCTAAAAGGGGGGCTCCCATAGAAATAAAGTCGATACAAGTGAAATACAATATTCTGCATGACTCGAGAACTAATGAACTAATCAAGCAAATAGAACGAAATTTAGTATGCGGTGGTTTTTGAAGACAAAATATGGTTCTATGTTGATTTGAGACCCCTCCCCTTTCTGAAAGGGGGGGATTTCATGCAAATGAAATGCAAATCCTTGCATAACTCGAGAACTAATCAGGAAAATGGAACCAAAATTGGCATGTGGAAGTCTTTGAAGGAGAGAAATGTTTCTATGGTACAATAATCAGGAAAGAAGGGGGGGGGGGAGGGGTTCTCTCAAACAAATGGAACACAAATATCTGCATAACTCGAGAAATAATAAAGCAAATGGAACCAAATTTGGCATGTGGAGGTTTCTGAAGAAGACAAAAAAGGTGGTTTGGACTCCTTCGCCTTCTTGAAGGGAGTAGAAGGGGCTTTAATACAAATGAAACACAAATTTCTGCATTACTCGGGAACTAATCGAGCAAATGGAACCAAATTTGGAATGGACGAGTATTTCTCATTAAATGTTTTTATGATGGTTCAAAGCCCCTCCTCCCTCTAAAAAGGGGGGCTCTCATACAAATGAAACATAAATTTCAACCAAACATGAGAACTAGTAGGCATAGATTTGGTTTTGCAAATTTATATTCAGTGGTTCTTGGGTCCGGGAAAGCTTCTTATGATAGTTTGAGACCCCTCCCGCCTCTAGCAGGGATCCTATGCAAATGAAAAACTAATTCCTGCATAACCCGAGAACTAATCAAGCAAATGGAACCAAAATTGGTATGGGTGAGTTTTTGAAGGCAAGAAATGTTTTTATGGTGGTTTGAAGCGCCTCCTCCCCTGGAATAAGGCACCCCCATAAAAATGAAACACGAATTTAAGCCAAACATGAGGATTATCCCTACTGCTATGCTAATTTGTATGTAGGAGTATTTACGTCCGGGAGAGCATCTTATGATAGTTCAAGACCCCTCCCGCCTCTAGACGGGAGGGAGGGGGGGGGGCATGCCAATGATACGAAATTTGGCATGGGCGAGTTTTTTAAGGCAGTTTTTTAAGTTCTTGGAATTGGAGTTCTTCAAATGGAACCAACTTTGGCATGTGGGGGTTTTTGGGCAAGATTTTTTTTCTTAGGTGGTTCGAGACGTCTTCCCTCTGGAGAGGGGGAAGGAGGGCTCTCAAACCAATGAAACAGACATTTGAACCAAACATGAGAATTATCCATGCAGCTAAAACACAAAATGTGTATTTCTCGGGTAAGAAGCATATTCTGATAGAAATTTGAACCCCTTTTTAGTCAAGAATTGGTTGAGTTACTCTCAGTGCTACATTATGCACAAGAAGTTTATCTTAGGTTATGCAAGAGAAAATTACGTACAAACTGACCGGATACGGCTTCATTTGTCTTTGAAATGCTTCTACGCAGGAAGCAAAACCGGTAGAAACAACCGGTCCAAAGGTTGAATTAATAACACAAACCTTTTTTTTGCATAATTAACACACACAAGCATACGAAAATATTTCAACCAGATTCATTCAGAACCATAGACGCCCCAGTATTAGTTAATTTTTCATTCATTTTGTTGCATGCGTTGCAAGGCTCGCACCGGGTTCAGCTAGTATATTATAAAAATCTTATTTTCAAATTATACTGAATACTTGCTTGCTTTGGAATTTTACATTTCAATCTGGAAGTGTGTTTTAGTACCCTTATCTAAATGATATCGGTAATGTGCACTCGTGGGGCTTGTTTTGGGTGAAAGTAACCTCGGAATGAGCGACATTCTGAAATGAGTTGCTGGATCTGCAATAGAGTTATAACTTAACGGCTTCCGAATTAAAGCTGCTTTCAATAGTCACTTGAATGATTGTTGCAAACAGATTTCTTTCAGAATACCACTGTCGGCCAATGGGTGTTAGATTGTATAATGGGTGTATTCGATAAAAATGGCACACAGAAAATCTTCTGTAACTTTTGAATCGTATGAGTAAAAAACCTAGAAATTTGAGTAGATCTTATCAATAGTGTATTATTTCATAGTTATACATTCAGTAGTTCCAATCATGTCGTCGAAACAAGAAATTGTCCGTGAGAAAATTTTGTGCACTCACAATCAAAATCCAGGGGCGTCCCACCGGTGGATTGCTAAAAGGCTTGGAATTGCAAATACAACTGTGTCTCGTGTAATAACAACCTTCAAGGAGCGTCTGAGTGTCCAAAGGAAGGAAGGGAGTGGTCGTAAAAGTGGTCCAATCGACAGTAAAATGGCCAGGAAAGTCGTACAACAATTCAAGAACCGTCCAAACATGTCAATTCGAGATGTCGCTAAAAAGTCTAAGGTGTCAGTCGGTTTTGTGCAGAAAACCATGAAGCGTGCTGGGTTACATGTTTACAAAGTGCAAAAAGCCCCAAACCGGAATGAAAAACAAAACATCACTGCGAAAACCCGCGCCCGGAAACTTTACACGAAGCTGCTCACCAAATCCGGTTGCATCGTGATGGATGACGAAACATACGTCAAGGCCGACTTCCGTCAACTTCCTGGGCAAGAATATTTCGTTGCCAAGTCGAAGTTCGATGTTCCGGAGGATGTTCGAAAGAAGAAACTATCGAAATTTGCAAAGAAGTTTCTAATCTGGCAGGCGATTTGTGGATGTGGTGAAATAAGTGCTCCCTTCATCACTTCCGGAACAATGAACGGTGCGATTTACACGGAAGAGTGCCTTAAGAAGCGTCTCTTGCCATTCATTAAGAAGCACAAAGGATCAACTCTGTTTTGGCCTGATCTAGCATCCTGCCACTACGCTCGAAACGTATTGGAGTGGTACCGAGCCAACGGAGTCAATTTTGTGCCAAAGGATATGAACCCACCAAATTCACCGGAACTTCGTCCAATTGAAAAATTCTGGGCAATTACGAAAACGGAACTTCGCAAACATCCCAAAACTATAAAAACAGAGCTAGAATTGAAGAAAATTTAGGTAAAAACAACAAAAACTCTGGGAAAATCGGTTGTACAAAATTTGACGGGTGGAGTGAAAAGGAAGGTGCGGGCATTCGGGATGGGAGACGAAATTGAATAAAACAAATGTTGTAAATCATAACTCATTAGTAGTTCTTCATTCCCTGAAAATTTCAAGAAAATTCGATAATCAGTTTAATTTTGATGAGTATATATGTGTGTGCCATTTTTATCGAATACACCCTTTAGATTGAATATCCACACAGTTGAAATTTACCTCAGAGCAATTAAAGAACCAAGGGCAATAACAAATGTTCGGACCAACAACGGTTCTAGGACAAGCTTCATAGCTTACCCTTGGAGTACATACACTTCTATTTTGTATTCAAATTTAGAAACGATTTGTTAGGATTCAACGATGTGTTGGTTTTATAAATACTTTGACATCTGGGTACAATAATTCAATATTGTTGGGTTTCGATCTTTGTAATTTCCAGGAGTGGGTCTCAAATGTAATTTCTTACCTCAGCTATCAAATTGAAATTTCTAGATCAAATAAAGCGTGGTAGTACACAACAAACAATGAATTATCCTGAATCAAGTTTTTTGAATTTGATCCACAACACATCAGCTTACTGCTTCGATGTATGTTGTGATGTAAAACGATCTCTAGTAACATAAATCATTTTCCTCCAGTTTTCCAAACACCTATGAACGTGGCAGAGTGACATCATTGACAATCCCATGATCCCCTTGCATCAAAGGTTGCATTTGCCTAACGAGCGGGGCGAATCGAATTTATTTATGCCCAGAAAAGACACCCTCTCGTCATCAATTATTCAATTTCGCGCACTTATCCGCAAATTATCCACTTACTTGGAGGCAACCAGCCAGTCCCTACTGCCTATATGTACAGGATCCAGCACAGTTACCAGATTCGCACAAGACCTGAGCAAGAGATCATTCTGGCTCTTCTTTCTCCCGGGGTGCAACCCACAAAATATACGCTGAATGGAAACCATTAGCAGTAGCAGAAGAGCATCGTTGTTGGGGCTTGGAATGGGGGTGCGCAGTTTCATTGTGATTCAATTTTATGCAACGAGAGCGTGTGCATTTTTTACCCTTTTCCATCTCATGGGCGACGACGACGACGATGACGACGACCGAGTGAGAGTAATGAATTACAATGACGATCATCAGACCTTGGGAGGAGCGTGGTGGTGGGCGGTGGTCGATGGTGATGGATTACCTGCCGGTGGGTGGTGTGCAGTTCCAGGTGGTAGGCTTTGAAAGAGAAAAGGTTTTTCTCTTTTATATGTGATATAAATTAAGTCAATTACATATCGGTCGGTTGGTTGGCTGGTCGTGCACCGTTTCTGCTCATCAGTATTCATTTACATTTTTTAAATCAGCTCAACCACCCGTGCCCATATCTGGCTGTAATGCGATTTAAATATGAGTGGATCATACTTCACCCTACCGAGGAAGGCTTAGCTTCAATAGGGTTGACAGATACTTGAAAATCGCGATCAAAGCTGCGAGGCGAGTACTTATCCGGGGACCACCTGTTGCGACGTTGCTGCATAGGGTTCTTGGGAAGTAAGACCATAAGCGTCATTTAATTAAGGTATTAGCATGAACGTGATTGACGCGAAGACGTGACCTATCCACGCACCAGCGTCAACAGCGTGGATCGAACACTGGGATACACTTTTAATGAGCGGGTATTATTCAAACGAGAGGGAGGGTCCATTCTTCGCTTTACTGGTTGCATGTTTGGAACGTTGAAGGTTTTTTTAGACGTTTTGTCCGTTAGATGTTATTGTTTACCCAGGCTGGGTCCGTTCGGTGGAGATTGATTTCGGGAGTCAACGTTCACCCATAAATCCTTTGTTTCGGTGCCCGTGTGGGTGACTGACGCATCAATCGAGCGTGTGTGAAAAACAAGGTCATCTCATCATATGATGTGGATCGGTTCGCTTCGCATGTCCCTTCAGTAGGATCATGAATCTTTTGATATGAACCTAGGGTGGCCGAGGGTAGTGTCTTTTCGATAATGACATAACAATGCCTGTCATGTGGTTTGAGATGGGTAGACTTTTCTCCTGTCTACTGATTTAGCTGGTTTCGTTGCAAATTTTGGGTTTCCATCATTATACTGAAGTTACGCGGATTGAAATTTCACATTTTGTGAGTGAAAAGTTACTTATATTATTTTTGTTTTTTCTCTTTTCAGGTATGTACGACCCAAAACATAGAAGTTAATCGATATTCTTTGACGCACGAGGGTGACAATCTGCAGGTTTTGTATCATTACATTAATTGTCACAGGATTTATGGCGTAGACTTCGTCGTGCTATAAGGGTAGGGTATCAAAAGTTTTAAAAATTGCGACTGTCACGAAACAATTAGATAGATTTCCAAGATCTTTACATTAATTATTTGAAAACATTACAAAAAGAAGGACTTATATCTAGCTTTTGCAAACTAAATTAACTAAATGCAGAGTGTTTCCCTAACACAGACGTCGAAAGTCGCTCCCGAGGTAGTGGTAGCCCCAAGCTCCGTTAGTTCGTCACTTTTAAAACGGTGAGGACAATGGCCGAGCAGTCGTTTGCCAGAACAATGCGGAAAAATTAGAAGCAAAAAAACCCGACCCGAACAACCAGTTAGTTAAAATTCACTGATTTTATGTAACAAATGAATAAGAATCAAGCGTTACCCATCTCTTCTTGATTAAACTTCAGAAAGTGTCCCAAGTTGCCATTTTTACAATAAAAACTAAACATATTGTACTAAACTAAAAATATAAATTCTATTAGGATAAATCAAAAATTAAACAACAAAACAAAAACTTCTAAAAACTAAGCTGTCTCGTGAAAATTAGTCCGTCGAGTCGAATACAACTCATATTTTTCCGGTTTAAAATACACTGCAAAAAAATAATAATTTCTCCTTGTATAATTCCAAGCCAAAATTGTTTGCAATCTTTCATGCGCCATACAACAATGTTTAAAATCTTTCATACAATAGGCCAGATTACATTTTTCAGCCAAATTTAGCATTCCTTTTATGTGCATAAGATAACGCGGAAAATTCAATTTTTCTTTTTTTTGGTGTAGATAAGTGTCCCAATAGGTCATTTTCCCCTATGTATTGGATTGCACCAAAAGATTTACACAGAAAAAAAAACTAACTATGCTCTGCTATGTAAAAATTCAGTGGCTACATACACGGAGTTAGGAATACTCAGTTCAAATATTTCAAGAGGTGATAGACTATCAAATTCAATATCTAAGAATATTCGTAGCCCCTAATTCCAGCACAGCCTCCGTTATCGTTACACTTAGAGACCGTTATAACCACAGCAGACGGAATCTACAAATCGACAACGTTCTCATTGATGGACGGCAATTCACCGATATAACCGACGTCATAACCTATCGTGGCGCTAACATTAGCTTCAATCACTGGTGATGTTTAAACTGCGCCCAAAACTCTCTGTCATCTACAATGTACAATACCGACCGTCGCTCCGGGACGACCTAGAGCGACTAAAACACCCGAGTGTCGCTACTGCGTATGCACAGCATCTTGAAGCAGCGTTCACGGACGAGGATGAGCTCGATTGGCCCCTCCTGAGTACTGTTAAAGCACTGATAAAGACCGTAGCTGGAAGATCGTCGAGTAAGTAGAACGGAGTCGACGGAATGATTGGTTTGACGAAGAGTGCAGCAAGTGGCCTGGCAGATGGCGAATTCTGGAAGAACACCGCCTGGAAGATGCGGAGTGTGATAAACGAAAGTTCTACTAGACGCTCAACGAATCCCGCAAAGGCTTTGAGCCGCAAGCCGAAATGTTCAGGGATAAGGATGGAAGCACCTAGACGAACGGACGGCAGGTGATTGAAAAGCGGAGGCAGCACTTTGGCGAACACCTGAATGGCGAATGTTGCAAATACGCCCACCCTCTACGGGACTACCCTACTTCGTGGAGGGTCTTGGCCATTTGGCTACAATAAAGCCATTTGACTCCTACTTCTATCCTACTTCTTGCCACAGCCATTTTGCTCTCATCTAACTTGGTTCAGCCATTCAACTTCCATCCACAACGTTATCGAGGTGAGTAGTCCCTGACTGTAGGTCTACCCTACTCCGACAGAGGATTATTCGCCTATGGATCCCGAGAGCGAACTACGGTGAGCCTAAATGGCTCCCACAAACTGACGCAATCGACTCGAGTTCTCCCCGACTGCGGATCTACTATACAATGACGGAGAGATCCCCGGCGTTGAAACATCACCGGAGATCGACAATCTGCTATTACACTGAACCACTCGCTTCTTGATTTTCCCGCCCTTTTCGTTGTAGAGCAAATATGATTTGGGTGGTGGCTCCGTTTATTGCATTCCAAACACTTTCGTTACGACACATTCTATAGACGACGTTAACTGGGCTGGTATCTGCCCCGGCAAGCATCTCGCTTCGCAGTGGTTCGAATCGTGGGCAGTCAAAGACTAAGTTAGGTCCCACAGCTCAAGAACAATAAGGTAGCTGGTAAGGATGGTATCGGAGCTGAACTAATCAAGATGTTCCCGGAAAAGTTGACTATTTGTCTGCACTGGCCGACAGTCAGAACAGCTATCGGAGGAATGGACGGAAGGGGTTATATGCCCCATCTACAAGAAAGGCGACAAGTTGGAGAGTGGGAACTTCCGGGCGATCGCCATTCTGAATGCCGCCAACAAAGTGCTATTCCAGATCATCTTCCGTCGTCTATCACCTATAACGTATGAGTTCGTGGGAAGTGATCAAGCTGGTTTTATGAACGGGCGCTCGACAACGAACCAGATCGTTACAGTTCTGCAAATCCTACAGAAAAGCCTTGAATTTCAGGTCCCTACGCATCACCTTTTCATCGATTTTAAGGCGGTGTACGACAGTAGCAACCGCATGGAACGGCTTTCCCCGGGAAGCTCACGATAATGATGAGAACAAAGATGGACAATGTGCAAAGCTGCGTGAAGGTTTCCGGCAAAAAATCCATGGGCATTCCTGCCTTCTTTTCAATATCGCCCTTGAAGATGTCTTGCCGGGAGTCGGGTTTAACAGCCGGGGTACGATTTCCACGAAATCCTATTTGTTTGCTTCGTGGACATTGTCGGCCGAAGACTAGGAACGGTGGCAGAACTGTACATCCACCTGAACCATGAAGCAAGAAAAGTCGGACTGGTCGAAAACAAAGTTCATGCTAATAGGCGGCAGCGAACGCGACAGGGCTCGCCTAGGTAGCAGTGTTACGATAGACGGGGATTCTTTAGAGATGGTGGATGAATTCCTCTATCTTGGATCCTTGCTAACAGCAAACACGTAGTTAGTCATGAAATACGAAAGGGCATCATCAGTGGAAGTCGTGCATATTATGGGCTCCTGACTTGGACCCTGCTCGAAGAGATCTTGCAAGTACTTGGTGTATTCGAGCGACGCATGCTTCGGACCATCTTTAGCAGTGTGCAGGAGAATGGTGTCTATGGTGAACCAAGTATTCTAAAGATGGCAAAAGCTGGAAAAATACGTTGGGCTGGTCATGTTGCGGGAATGCCGGATAACAACCCTGCGAAGATTTTGTTCGATTGAAATCTGGCTGGTAACAGGAAGCATGGAGTGCAGCCGGCTAGATGGGCAGATCAGGCACTCTAGAGAGATGCTGCCGCGAATCGAGTGTTATGGCGTGAAATTGATGATTCGATGTAATCTGTATAGATATTTGCAAAATAAATAAATGATCAGACTATCATATTTGATGAAAAAATCGTTCCAAGCATAGAATCAAATCTCAAAGCTTACTGAGTTATTGAACTTTTCAGGACAACCAATTCGATTTTCCCAACTAGTTTGTTTTGTTGGAATTTCCGTAATTTACCGTTGCATATCCTTACCAGTTGGTAGCCAGCAGTGGCTGAGCAGCTGGGAAGTTGCAAAGAAGAGGCGTTGAGTGAACTGCTGTCCGATTCTAGTCACTTGGCGGTCTGCAGCTATTAAAAAGCCTAGATAGCGCGGCCAGCCGGTAAAAGATGCAACTAATGTTGGCAAACGAAATCCAATATAGCCGCAATTTATTTTGACATATTAAAATAATTCAAAATAAGGCTCTAACATTGAAAATACCTGCTTCTAAAAAGACCAAAAATACGGCCTAAAATTCAATGCCCAACCAGCATGGTGCTCACCATCTACAATTTTTGGTTACGTTTTTCTTAAATATTGTTACTTTTTTTTGCGTTTTTAAATATTGTTACGTTTTCAGATAACTTTTCATGACTCTGCTGAAAAATCATTTTTTAAATCCTGACATTAAATTTCTGTCTTTGCTCTTTTCAATTACATATTTTATTAGGAGATTAATGAATAACAAACTGAGTTATGGCAACTTTCGTAAATCAATTATAGTAAAAAAAAACGATCTGTCCAAAATACTGTTTTATTTTCCAATTTGCGAAGCTGACTCAAGTTGATAATCTGAATGCAGCTTCTGTGCATACTAGCTGAGGGCGTTAATAGTAATTGATTAAAATCATATTCAGAAACAATGTATTACCAGAGCGCCGTACTCCGCGGGAGGTTAAGCGCAGTGACATTCTTTTATCATTATTTGAAGAAGGGGGTTTGAAGAGTAATGTAGATTTTTAAAAGCTGTCGAACATGCATGTGCCAAACTACAAAACATTATGAAGCGGATTGATTCTGAAGCTCCTGAAGGAATCGAAAAAAAATACAGGGTGCGTTACGAATTCTTGCAGTAAATGATATGTTTTAGAAAAAATACACCATATAGTAATATTTGCATTTGTGGTTTATTTACATTCGTTACATACGGATTGTAAATTATTTCTTTAAAAAAATCACCTCCCCTTTCGACGACTGCAGTTAGATGCCTCCGGGAACTGCTGTATGCACGTTTCACCATATTTCGATCCATAGATGTCCTCATCGTTGTGATTTTAGTTTTGAGTAACCTAAATGTGCCGTGAGAGGTTCTATTAGTATTCCGCACGGGAATACATCGGGACTGCTATGGTCCCAAATCACTTTCTCCCAATACTCTGGAACATTTCTATACTTCCTTAGTATAATGAAGAGGTTCTCCGTCATGTTGAAAGATGAAATTTCGGCCAGTAGCAACTTTCTTCATCCACGGTAAAACAACATCTTGCAGAAACTTTGAGTAGACACCGGCTGTTACCTTTAGTCCTTGATCAAAGAAATACGGGAACATTGAACCCCCTTAACTGGAGACTATCATTATCGGCCGAAAGATTTTTCTCTTGTTTCGATTCTTTACGTTTACTCAAGACTGATTGCTTACACCTGACACCTGACAGTATAAACAATCCAGTGCTGCCAAATATACCTGAGTCATGTTCGGCAAGCATGAGAAATTACTTTTTAAAATTTACTGCAAAAATTCGTCACGCACCCTGTAATGAAGACATTTAACTAAGATAATTGGAAAATTTTTGTACCATTCCTCCGTTTTTCTGATTTCAATATTTTAATACTTTAATTACAACTGATTTACGAACATTTATTTATTGTGAAGTGAACTTTTCTTCATGCACAATATAATTCTCGTTATAAGCTCCTTGAACAGGCTTTGATCCTGCTCAATTCATCATACCAGCATTATCTTGTAGATAATCTTTTTCCACGCATAAAATAATTTTTCACAATCCAGATCAAAAGCTGTCCTTTATTAAGCCCCCTGAACACTGAACTCCGATTCATAATCCCACCAGCCTGAATAATGTATGATTCACTCGCGCTGCTTAGCGACCGACATAATTAACCCGCCAACTGAGTGCCGAACATCGCATCAATATCCATCAACCGAAATGGTCCCCATGTGATTTCACGCCCGGTTCCTCATTCTTCCCAATCTGAGTAATGACCCCTTTGCTTTTGATTATTTTGTCAAAATGTTGAAACATTCTTCCCTATGCCTCGTGTCTGATGATGATCTGCTCGCAACAAATGGCGACTGTTGCTCGAAGATTAAATTATTATTTGTCATTGCCGCCAGAGGATTTGTTTTCCGGAATTAGGTTGAAACCTTCTTTTTTTCTTCATTTCCAGTTGTAACACAGAAGGTTTGTTATTTTTACATGGTTGAAAATAACTCCTATTCGGTCGGACAGTAGTAGGTCTCACAAACGCACATATGCCTACTCATCAATCATGGTGCGAGACGTGTGCGTTTTGAGGGGAGGCCGAGAAAGCTTCGGTGGTTAGGAAGAAACGATTTTCCTGTGGATGAGTAACTTTTGTTTGGTGGAAAATAGGAATCAGCACCATTAGTTAAAAGTGGGGAAAATATAAACAAACCCGATAATGGGAGACCGAGATCGTGAATTTGACTCAAATTACCATCTCTTATTGGCATGAGTAGACGACGATGACTGCCCGCCAAGATCGTTGCTAATTGGATCATTTGTGCGTGGCGGACGAAGTGCATTGAGGCGGCGGTGGCGTTGTTGTTGTTGTTTGGTGATGAGCAAATTTTTCGGTTCGTTTTGAATTTCAAGTCTGTCAGCAGGATTAAAGTGAGATAAAAACAGAATACTATTGACCGTTCGGGCTAGGATAAACTACTTAATTCGAAGAAGCATTTCCTTAGTTTTTTGCTCGATTTAAATGTACACCGTTAGTATTTCATTTTCTTTCGTTTGCTAAAATTTCAAGTTATTACCTTTCGATTGTAGTTTCTACAACACTAGTACTAGTACGGATCTCCTAATAACAACAGGAAAAAAAAAACAAATATATCTATCATTTGAAGTGAAAAGTTTTCAAATCGGTTCAGAGCTCGCTTAATGAGAGCAAATCCAAATTGCCAGGTTAAATGCATTTAAAATTTTACACGGAACTTCAGTAAAACAGAAGTACCGTAAAACGGGGTGGCTTCGTTCACTTTTTGAACTATTTCTTGAAATTTTCTTAAAATTTTGTTTTACATTTTTAAAACCAGTACTGTAGATACACAGAAATTTTTAAAATTTATGTGTCAGATGAACTTTAAAAAAAAAATTTAATTCCCGCGGCCAATTTTCAATAATGGGGTGACATTGATCAAAATCAATTTTATCCATTTGAAGTGAATAAAAAAACATCAAATTTTTATGCAAACCGTTTGATGCAAATGTCTCCCGAATAGCACAGGGGTGGAGCATTCCCCAAAGGGAACGTTCATTAATTATGTCACGCAAAAAAGGACCATTTTTAAAACCCACCCCCTCTCCGCATTTTGGACTTCTCAGTGCCATTAAATTGTGGAAATAAATGTTTCACACCTTTTCTCCAACACAGAACAAAACAAACCCTTTGACAGATTGGAAGGTAGTGCTACACTTCGAGAAGGTTGCTGCGTTCATTCGTTTGCACTTAATTTTCGATCAAAATATTTGTTTTTATTCATTAATTTGTTTATGTATACAACATTAATATTTTTTTCGATTAGCTTAGAGAGACGAATGTTTAAGTAATCTGAAAATGTGGTTGTCAATTTTTTTTAAAATCATTTTATTGCTTCAATATATGATTGTTGTTGGGCTTGGTAAAAAGTACCATAAGGAGCATTTTTTTTTAAATATTTTTTTATAGCGAAGGAAATAGAGAAATGCTAAAAACAAAATGCATTTATATACTCTAATAAATGCTGAATATACATGGTTCAAAGCTTAAACAATTCAGGCATTTGGAGAAGGATAATTTTAAAATGAATAAATATCGGACTTGGCGGTAGAAGTCAGCCCGTTGATCGAAGTCACGCCGCCCTACGGTATGTAGGTTCCTATATTAAGCTCAATACTTCTCAATTAATCATAAATCGAAAAAAGAAATTGAGGTTGGATTGACCTGTGATGTTTGTATTTGTTGTGACACGTAAGCAAACATAATTATAAACAGAAAAGAAATCATGTTTGAACAAATCTGCTCTTAATTTAAAGGGCGATCACGAAATTATTGCAACACCTACAACTAGTTGCAACTTTTTTCCCACTAGATAAAAATTAATCAAATTAAAAATTAAATTGCCAGGTTTACACCCTGTGAATTGCGTAGTGGTGTGGTTTGTTCCGGCCAAAATGGAAGTGAGTCCAGTGATCCAATCCAGTGAGTCCAAAAATCTTATTATAGACTTAAAGTGGATCCTTGATCATATTGGTCACTCCCTGAACCACCGGAACGTTCTAGGGGGAACCTGTAGTAGGGACTTCTTAGGCATTTATCCCAAAACATGCCGTGTGGCAGCTCAATCTTCATGATTTTTCATAAATATGAAATTAATAATCTTCAGAAGGCCATTGGATACATTTACCACTCTCGGAACCACCGGAACATCCCCGGGGAAACCTGTAGTAGAGGCCATTTACGACTTGCTGTGTAGCAGCTCTATCTTCATGATTTTTCATAATTATGATTTTGATATACTTGAGAAAGCCATTGGCTACATTAGCCACTCCCGGAACATTTTGTAGCAAGGATCATTTCCGTTTTTACCAAAAAAATATGGACGATAAAATTCACTGACTAGCCTGATCCTGATTCCTGGTATCTCTGAGGATCAATTGATTTAGCTTTGGTTCGGATAAGCAAGCAATAAATCGATTGAGTTTAGGGTAGACAGGGTTTTTGTTAGCAGCGAGTTGGTCCTCCATCCGCTTCCAAGACGGCTTCAATTCGTCTGGTGATGGAGCTGTTGAGGGTTTGAATGACGTCCAGTGGTATTGTATACCACTCGTCGATCAATGTTTTCTCCAATTCCTTCAAGGACGAAGGGGGTGGGAAAACATTCCGAATCCTTGCTGCCAATGTTGACCACAATGGCCAAAACAGTCTGAGTGTAATTTAATACTAGTCATCATCAATTATTTTCAAAAATGTCTCAAAGAGGTATTAGTTTTGACACTCTCTTCTTCAAATTATATCTTCTAAAACATGAAATGAAATCTAATCCAGCCAACATTAAGTTTAATTCTTTCAACATTCCAGTAGGATTTCTTACTGTACCTGCCGAACCTCGTGTCATATGGTCCTTCCTCCGATCGACAACGCCAGGGCCAGGACCTGGGTTGGAACGTCTGTGGCCTTGGCTACCCCAGGGGCGTCCTTGTATCCCATGTCACGACCGCTTACAACTTCCTGCGACCGCTTATAGCTTGCTGCCAGATCCCGCCTTGCTCCGTTTTAGCCGTTGAGGGTAGCTTATCGTTTCAGGGTGCACCGCGGGGAGGCAAACTACTTTCAAACCCCACAGCTGCGCCTTTGGAGAGGCCCCCTTAGCTCTTCAAATCGGTAATGATTTCTTCAAATTTTCATCCGGGATTTCTTTCTTTCTTACTCTGGGCCTCTGTTGAGCTTCCTACCTGAAGATTTTCATTAACACTTCCTTTCAATTATTTTTGTGGACTTACTCAATGCTTTTTCTTTTAATTTCTACCGTGTCTTCTTGAGGATTTGTTTTAGATTGTCCAAATTGTGGTATCGTTCAACCTTTCTAGTGGAAAGATGGATCCTTATTTAAAGCATTTTTGGTGATTTTCTAGATATTCTTCTATCCATCAAGACTTCAAGCTATGTCTGTTAAGCTCATTCAAATCTGCACATTGGCATCAGATCTATTTTCGACCTTTCTTCAGGACGTGCCGTGATCTCTCTTCTGGTCAGTCGTGTATATCGTTTTGGGCTCGTGGGTAGGTTAGTTTTCCCAAATGAACCCTTAAATCAAAAGCTTCAAAAAAAGAGTTAGATTATTTGCTATTTGAAACCGATAGGAAAACTGCCTCTCCTATTTACACCTAACTGACAATGCAGGGTGTCAAAATTGATAAAATTCTGCGCTGCGTTTCTTTGGGCAACAGCAGCAATATTATGGCAGAAAATCTAGGAAAATTTGAAAATTGGCACCGAAAACGAAGTGCCTATGGCAAGAAAAGAACTTGAACACGTTTTCCATGATTTGAATGATTTGAAAGTTCTGATGAACGGAGAAATTTTACTTTCTTAAAATATGTTCTTGAAAATCTTCACCCTGAATTGATGGAACTCCTTTGAGCTTATGCCTGTCAATTGTCAGTTATATCAGCCTACAAATTTGAAAATTTCACGGAAAAAATAAAATATGCTCCTCCTCTCATCGCTTCCTTTAAAAATGTTACACACTGTTAGTAAAAGAGTACTCGATCTAACTAAGCGAGCCTTACCATCAAAACCGAATACTTTATCTTTCGGCAATAGTGATGATGAACAAAGTGATAAAGGGCGGATACGAATATACTACAATAGAACAAGTTAAAGCCTGTCCACGTTATATTTCAGACACTTTTCTTTCAGTGTAGATTTTGAATTATTTCACGGATCGCCGAAACGTTTCATTCATTTGACAGCTGAAAATGTCACTTTATTTCGCGGTACAACATGTTTACATTCTTATTACATTCAGTAAAATGGCGTCGAATCAAGTGGAAGTGCGCAAACGCATTTTGTACAAACCACAGCAAAATCCGAATTACTGGGTACGTGATCTTGCCAAGTAACAAAAACTACCAAAAAGTACTGAGTTTTGTGTAGAGACGGGTTATCCTCTCTTGAACTGTTCCTCTGAATCGATTCATTTCAGTGAGTACACCACCTCACCCGTTCTCGCCGTTCTCACTGAACGCTTTGCTTTCCTGTGAGAAGAACAATTTATCGACTCTGTCAAATCAAAATGCAGAAGAGAACTGTGTAACACTCTCAAACAACCTCTCTTTCATTTGTATCACTATCCCTTTTTTTCTCACGGAAAATTTACCCAATTTTCGTAAAAATTGGAACAACTCATGAATTAAATTGTTCCAATTTTTATGAAAATTGAGTAATTTTTCCGTGAAAAAAAGGGACAGTAACACAAATGAAAGAGAAGCTGATTTGAGCGAGAAAGTCTACAAATTCCCTTTTGTTGTCTTTTTTTTTCACAAATCGACGAACCGGCGTCACTTTGCGAAACACAATCTCCCGTAACGCAAAGAAGAGTAAGTTTCGAAATAGACGAATCTAGTTCTCATTTTTGGTGCTAATATGTACACTTAATAATCCAAAACCCATTTTATTTTCGAATTCCAATCTTATTCAATCTAAAAATGTTGGAAAACTATTTGTTATTTTTTTAACTGAATAATAAATACAAAAACCCATTTTATTTTCAAATTCCAATCTTATTCAATCTAAAAATTTAGGGAATTTTTTTGTAATTTTTTTAACTGAATAATAAATACATGTCAAATCTCATTGATTGGTGAATCAAACGAACGTTGATTTCGGCACCTTGCGTACGTTGACTCAAAAAATCAAAAGAGCTGGTCAAAAGTATTGATTTATTACGCTCTTTAAAATGAGCTGAACTGCAAATTTCTAGTTTTGTGTTTGGAATTCATGCTACCGCAAAATATGGCTCGCAAAGTTAGGAAGTCAAAATCATAAGTACAAAAAGTGAAAAGTGAGGCAAGGACAGAAGGCGTGCTAAGTGAAAAAGGTGCCCTACAAGATAATATTTCACTGCAAAAATTCGTGCTAAGGAGCTTTACACAATTTTTTTGCAAACAATCTCTTGTATCATAATAAACGACGAAACATACGTACTCGAAGACTTCAAACAGCTTCCGGATCTTGCTTTTTATACCGCAATGCAGAAAGAACGCCATTGCCGCGCATTTTTGGAGAAAGAAGGGGTACAAACTCACGAAGAAGTATTTGAAAAATACGAAAATCTAAAAGTTTCGTCTCTACCGGCACTGTCTGTGTACGAGGATGTGTACGAGAAAAAATGTCTGCAAATGCGGTTGCTTCCGTTTATAAGAAACCTCGGCTCTCCAGCTAAGTTTATTAGCCTGATTTGGTCTCTTGTCACTCGAAATCCATCCTGTAATGGTGTAAGGTACAAGTGGTCAAATACGTGCCAAAAACAGCCAATCCACCAAACTGCCCAGGACTTGGCCCAATAGAGAAGTACTGGGCTCTAGTTAAGTGGAAACACTTCGAAACTTAGAAGAAAGCCAATGGTACCGATGATTTTCCCGAAATTGTTCAAAGCGTTATCTCAAAATTTCCGCAATCATGACAATGGTATACCTCCAAATCAGATATCTTCGCATGAACAAACACCGCTTGACACCTTTTTTGCTTCGACCTGCGACCTGCTAATGTGTGTGGACAGTAAATCTCGGCTCAGATTCATGGCCTCCAAGCACGCCAAGTAAGACAAAGCTGTCTGGGAAGAGTGAAACATCCACAAACCAGTCCACTGGAGCAGAAGAAGAATGAAAAGTGAAAATGTTCCCACCACTTAAAGTATGTTCCGCACAGTACAGTACCGCACAAACCTGCGAATTTCTCAATCCGGTGCAAACGAAACTCATATGTGGGTGCTGCAGTAGTCTTCCGAGTCGGTGAATAATAGGCGCATAAAAACGCAACCAATATAATGGGGTTGCATGTTTGGTGGCAAGCCCTTTTCTCACATTCATTCACTTACAGTTTCCATTTTAACCTGAGACTGGTTGGAAATATAGGGCTTGAATCATCTCTTTGTGTTAGACCTTAGAGTATTTCGAAAAAAAAATGAAATGAAATGTTGATCTCGCCAATACTGTTGCATTTTTTGTTGTTTATAAACAATGAGAATTGGATGCATCTCGCGTCGGACAACTGTTTGGACAACCCCCGACTGCGGCACGGTTGGTCGTCGGAATTGGAGAGACCCACGGTCAGCAGAGAATAAACATAAACACAACAAAAAGGTATCATGGCTACAGACTCCCCCCTTCCGTCCTCGTCGTTGCAGCGGACCGGGGTTGACTCAATTTCAAAACATGACTTTCGTAATAATTAGATAAATTAGCATATAAGCGCCGCCGCGGTCACATACGGTTCGATTGAAATGGACCTCCAATGAACACCACGGTGGAGGTTATGTTTGTTGTCCACTTCGAGATAGATTAAAATTCAATGTGCATATTGTTCGGAGTAGCCCTTAATTCGCACGCAGAATCTACACGGCCTGTTGACAAACTGTTTTTTTTTGTTTGTCGTGACTTAGGCACGTGGACTGGATGTGCGTCATTATCATGGATGCTTAAATGAAGCGGTCGGGATTGAATTTTAATATCCGTTGTATCAACAAGCGATTAGGAAAATTGTCGGTTGAATTGAAATATAGAACTGTTTATTAGTGGCGAAATAAACAGTTCTAGATTTTGCAGATTTTACAGAACGAACAGAGTTTGATTGCTTCTCCAGTTGTTTATTAAAACTTAATCCATTTGAGGTCAGTTACACACTAGAGTTGAAAAGTTTATCATAAGTTTATTTTGATGACTGAGAACTGATAATTAATACGTGAATTAATAAAAAAGCTATTGCAGAAAACAGTATAAAGAAATTGTAAAACAAAAACTTTTGAATGGAGGAGTGAACTCAAACACTCGTAGAAATCATCGCTTAATTTATGAGATTTTTAGCAAACTTTTAACACCTAATCCGTTTGAAAAAATTTAGCCATCTTAATTTAGATGTGTTTGGCATTTTTACAAAGGTTAAGTGGCTAAAACAAGTTGTTCAGTGAACCAAGTGGGCTAATAACCGATTTTATTTAGCAGATCGCAAACTCTGGTTAAGGTGCAAGTACAGCTTTAAACTGAAATGTTTATTTATACAATTAGTCATAGATTTGGGTAGAAACTATTAGACTTAGAATTTTCGGTACTTGGCGCTGAGTGATGTTTCAGCCCGATTATTCGCTGTCCGGTTTATCTGTCACTTTTGTTCGGTTGCGGTTACACCAGCTGCAGCATCCTTCCCTCCGTAACACTGATTACCGGTCCCAGTTTTACCACCTAACTCAACCTCCAATACGGCCAACTTCGATACTGGTCTACGCAACACCCCCCTCGCAGTCTGAACTACAGGCTGTCGAACTCTCCCATCTTTCGCAGTTACTACTTCCTTGGCTCGTCCACGCCTCCAACCGTTCCTCCTGGTATCGTCCACTATGAGAACCAGATTTCCTACGGCTACTGGCAGGACATCGCCGAACCACTTCATTTGCTTCATCAACATCGGCAGATACTCCCGAATCCAACGCTTCCAAAATACGTCTAGTTGGTGCTGTATAAGGGTCCAAGAGTCCTTCACCGCAGATGCAGGACCACTGAACGTCACTGCAGGCAGACGAACACCTGTGGAGCTTCCCAAGAGAAAGTGGTTTGGCGTGAGGGCTTCTCCTTCAGCAGCATCTAGAGGCGGATAGGTGAATGGTCGGCTGTTCACAATACCCTCGGCCTCAACGACCAATGTCTCCAATCCCTTGTCGTCCAGTTTCCGATCACTGCTGTAAGCCGCATACATGGCCGTTTTCAATCGAAAGATGTGGTAGAATTGTAGAATTTCGTTCACAACCTTCCCTGAATTTCCGTGGCGATAAGCTTGACGGAAATCACCCACTATTCGTTTAGTTACCATGTGTTTAATTGGGAGAATCACCGGGACCCTGGTATCAACCGTACATACCGTGCAGCACCAATTCTTCCGTCGACGCGTAGCACCCCGCACTCATCAATTGTCGGCGTCCACTGGTACAAGCTGCTTTCTTTGGGTAACTCGCATTGACCTCTTGAAAACAGGGCCATCTCATCAGGATACTCTTACCATTGCACCATTCGTATCGCCGTATTTTTCGCGTTCTGCAGCTCTTCCTGGCTCAATACTTCGGTTCCTTTTCCACATTTGCGCCTACAGCTGTCCGCGAAGCGATGTATGTACGTACGCCACTGCACCCAACAGTCACCGCCATTTGGAAAAACGAGAGAAGTCCATTAAAATCTCTGGAATCGTCAACTATTGGATCACGAAGCATGGCCGCAGCTCCTCCTCTGGTTCGGTTGAAAAATTTCTTTGCTTCGGCCAGTTCTTCTCACAATCTCGAAGAAACACGTCTGTCTCAGACAGTAGCTCTCCTACTCGTGACGCTACATATTGTTTGTACCGGCGATGATCCGTTTGTAGCCAGGCCAACACTGTTGTGGAATCACTCCACAGAAATCTTTGCTTTACTTCGGCACTATGGCATTCCTTTACGAAAGACATCAACAGACTGCCCTGAACTCCAAGCGGGGTATCGAAAGCGGTTTTAGCGGTGCGACCTTTGTTTTCACGGCGACTATCGAGCATTCCGCTTCACTGGCTTCGACGAAGACATGCAATTGAAGCTGATCGTACATCTGCATGCTCGCTACACTGAAGTTGCATCGTGGGATTCTCAAGTCCTCAATTCTAGGGAACAGGCTGGTCCACTTGACTCAACGATCGAATATTTCCTCTGGAACCACTTCGACTCACTGCAATCCAGTTCGCCACATTTTCTGAAGAAGAATCTTACCGTGAACGAGAATTACGCTTAGAAGCCCCAGTGGGTCGAATGTCCCCATCAAGCACCTTAGCATTTGCCGCTTGGTTGGGCACTCACCAGACTTTATCTTTTTCTGCACATCTTCCTTCATCCACATTGAAAAGCACAGCTCATTCTTCGTCGTTTGCCACAACATTTTCTGCTCCGCTTAAGCCGATGATCTTGCTATCCTTCGGGTCCTCCTCCTTGAGACTGCGCAAAACCCTAGTGCTGTTCGATAGCTAATTTCGAAGTAGGAATCCTCCCTTCCGATAAATAGATCGGATTTCGTGTGACACTCTCTCCGCCTCAACGTCGTTTTCAAAGCTATCGAGGTAGTCATCCACGTAGTGGTTTTCCATAATTCCTTCGACTGCGCGTGGAAAGATACCGGCGAAATCTTCGGTGTTTCTTTTCTTAACGTACTGCGCCGATACTGGTGAACATGTAGAGCCAAAGGTCGCCACATCCATAAGATAGGTTTCTACGGGTCCGACTGGGTCGCTTCTGAACAAGAAACGTTGCGAATGACTGTCTGTTTAACGAATCAACAGTTGGTAAAACATTTCCTTGATGTACGCTGAAGCTTCCACCTTATACTGTCTGAAACGTGATAAAACTGCTGGCAGCGATGTAAGCTGGTCTGGTCCTTTTAGCAGAATGAAATTTAGGGATATCCCATCCACTTTAGCGGCTGCATCCCAGGTTGGGCGAACCTTTCCAGGCTTTCTTGGATTTGTCATCACATCCAGAGGCAGATACCATACTCGTTTCGGGCTCGCTTGGGTTAACTCTTCCTCCGTCGCACGATGTGCATACCCTTTCAGCTGGTACTCTACTATTTACTTCTTCAGGTTGTCTGCTAGCTCCGGATCCCGCATCATGCGGCGCTCAAGACAATCGAACCGTTTTACCGCCATATTGTAGCTGCCTGGGTCCACGTCGTCAAACTTCCAAAGTAGACCAGTTTCGAACCGCTCACCCACCCGAATAGTAATCTTCTCCATGATTGTCCTAGCACGCTTATCTTCTTCGGATTCCAGTGGCGCAGTCGGTTTTACTCCTGCATCCTGTATCTCAAAATATTACTTAACTGTGCGATGTAGCTCCTGGTCACAGCAGTATTCACAAGCGTGGTAATTTAGCGAATGAATTCCCCCTGAACCACCGCCGCTAAATACGCACCAGCCTAGCCTGGTCTTCACTGCGATAGGCTAGTTCTTCCTACCTTCCTTAACTTGCAGCGGAATTGAAAGGCGCGCATTTTTGACTGCTATCAACAAGCGGGGAACTGCTCTCTCGTAGCTGACAATCGGCAAACCTTGCAAATATCGATAGAGTTGCGACAGTTCATCATAGTTAAGACTTTGCTCTGGCAATGTGAGCTCTCTCACAGTACGAATGAGAGAGAATTGCTTCTGGCTGTTTGATCCCTTGTTCGTGATTTGATTTCGACTCGACTCTAGTCACGTTCCCCGTCCACTTCAGACACAATGGTTCCTTCCAACCGTCTACGCCAGCTGATCCACCAGACTGCTTTTGATGAGTGAGATATCCGATCCATCATCCAGAAAGGCGAATGACGCGATAGCTGCTCGTGGTCCAGAGATGACCACAGGAATAGTGCGGAACAGTAGGGTCTGCTTGAATTGCAGATGCGTCTGATTCTGTGCAGTCGATAACCCTTGAGAAGGCCGCCCGCTAGTACTGGAGCGATTAGAATGTAGCAGCGGATGACGGCGGTATTGACAGCCTTCAATTACGCACTGTGTAGGATTTCTACAGCTTCTTCGCCCATAGGCATTAAAACAATTCTGGCTCAGCCCGTTATTTTGGATGGACTACCACCGGTTGTCAACAGTGTACGCCTTGAAAGCTGCACACTCGCTTACGCGGTGCCCTGACTTTTTACAGCAAACACACCCTCGATCCTTCTCTCGAACTAGTTCTCGGGCTGGTTCTTCTTCGCTGGTGTGAGCGTTCGCAGATTCCAGGGTTCGCCCGAAAACGTCGGTAGATCACGTGACATAACTTGACGCGCGGCTAACTGCGAGGGGGAGGGAGGGATCAACAATCGGTAGTACTGACGGTAGGGGAACTGACCCGATTGAAAGAATTGGATTTGCGATGTTGCGAATGGCCAAAATTCGGCAGTCCCGGTGGTGGGGGAACTGATCCGATTGACAGAGCCGGATTTTCAAATGTAACACGTCCGACTTTTAGCCTTTTAGATTGGCCGGTGGCTGAAAGCCAACACTCGTTCCAGATGGTGGAAGAAGAGTATTCGTTCCAAAGGGAAGCATATTGGCTCTAAAAGAGGAATCCATGACTGACGGTGCCAGGGATCCAAAGTGTTTTATTATTGGTTTGAGGGAGTTTTCAAATGTCGACTCGATGGTATGGGTGGATTAATCATTGGATAATGAAGTGGCTTACCTTGATGTGCTACGGAGGGGCACTTGGATATCGACATTACCTCTTGTGTTGATCACCTGTTGATTCGGATCCGTTTTATGGAACGCGCCGGTGTACCGCTGCTGATTCCGTCCACTGCGTTTGTGAATTCCCACCGATTGGAAGGGATAAAGTGGCGATGAGCTCGACGAGGCCTTCTGATTGCTTGTGCCACCATGTGGGATGAAGGTAGCTGCTGCAGGGTCTGCCGATTCATACACCGGGGTACATTCCTGCGCGCTTGTCAGATTGATCCACGCATTTCTGCTGCCACTGCTTAACTCTGTCCAAATTTGTCCGTTTGCTTACTCTGTTTCTAGTGCTGCTGTTCTCTTCCATCTCCTCCTCCAGAAGCTTGTATTTCTCGACGAGGTGTCGTTACTCCATAGCTTGTTGTTCATCCAACTGCTGCTTATTCAATGCCAGACGTTCTTCTTCTTCATTAGCATTTCAAGCTTATTGCTTTCACAATTAGCTTATTGCTTGCTCTCAACTTAGTGTTCTAGATGCACTTCCACAGTTATTAATTGAGAGCTTTCGATGCCAGGTACCATTTTTACATTAGTATGATTGTGTGGCAAGTATAATCATACGCTATGCCCAGGGAGTCGAGAAATTTTGCTTAACGAAAAGTTCCTAGACCAGACCGGGAATCGAACCCAGCCACCTCCAGCATGGTGTTACTTTGTAGCTGCGCCTTTACTGACTGAGCTAAGGGAGGACCAGACGTGTTGCCTTTATACTGGATGTCGTCGTTAGGGAGCAAGCACTGAGTGTCAAACAGGGTCTGCAGGTGAAAGATCGTTCAGCAACCGAACCTGTCACATCCGCGCACTTCATGTGCCACCATCCCTTACCCTGATCACATTGAACACAATCATCACTTGTCTCCGGACTATCGCAGCACACACTGCTGGTCATACGGGTGTTATCCGGTGTAGAAGGGTTGGATTTGGCAGTTGACATAACGAAATTTTTTAAAGTTTGTTCAGAGAACCAAGTGGGCTAATTACCGATTTTATTTAGCACATCGCAAACTCTGGTGCGAGTACAGCTTTAAACTGAAATGTTTATTCATTAAATTAATCATAGATTTAGGTAGAAACTATTAGACTTGCAATTTTCGGTACTTGACCCTATTTTAGTTTGTTCTGTGTTCGCCCTCTCTTGTTCGTCCAGCAAATCTGTGATGTAAGTTTAAGGTTAGAAACTGTGCCTTATCTAATTCAACAACTTACTT
The DNA here is from genome assembly GCA_034211315.2 of Aedes japonicus. Classification (NCBI taxonomy): domain Eukaryota; kingdom Metazoa; phylum Arthropoda; class Insecta; order Diptera; family Culicidae; genus Aedes; species Aedes japonicus. The sequence continues at coordinate 680,509 of JASCZW010000415.1, read as the reverse complement.
TATCTGATGATTTCTGTGATAATAACTTTATCGAACTTTGATAGCACTAGATTCAATCAATTTTGATTCTCACTAGATATAAGCATAACTGTGATTATAGAACTGAATTTTAGATAATACTTGAATGATTTTACTAGGTACAACTAAATTCCACAATTTTCCACGTTTTGTGTTTTTTACAAATGATTCTGACGTCTACCGCTGAGTGACGTTTCAGTCCGATTCTTCGCTGTCCGGCTTATTTGTCACTGTTGTTCGGTTGCGGTTACACCGCGGAGCAGTGCTGACAGCAACACAAGTTATGCAAATTGCATAGGAAATTAGTGGCAAAATTTTATCAAACTGTTCAGCTGTTTTGACAAAAGAAAAGAATAAGAGACAAGCGAAATGAAGTAAACCAAGATTTGTACAAAATGTAAACAGATTCATAAAACCAATGAGAAATTGAAATTGATTGTGGAAAAATTGAGAAGTGGAGATAAAATAACGAATTTAAAGGGATTGCAATCACAAGATGAGTATAATAGAAATTTCATAAACTCGATATAAATTGCTTGAGGAACCTTCGACGGAAGACAGAACGTCTATAATAGGCATCAACTATTATTTAATTCAGTCTAAAGTTCTCATAATGCTGCTTGAGAGCTTCTGAGAACAAATCTACAGAATAGAAGAAAACAAAACTAACCGATTTTCGAGTTTCAGAGTGCTGTTCATGTCACTATTCAAGTACCGGCACATATCTCGACCTCACAAACGCGAATCATCTGAACGGCTTGTTTGCGTAACCTAAATTCATCTCGGGTTGTATTTGCAGAAAAAATCGCGATCACTTCGAACCCATTACCGGAATACAATGTAGCACTTTGTACTCAACTGCAACTCATCACCGATCGCAACCGTTGTCTTGGTGGTCGTCGTCGTCGTCTGAGCCGAAATGGATCATATATCAGCTCCACTCAACCTGGCACCGAATCCCATTTTTTCAAATTAACTTGGAACGACGATGCTGACCGTACCCATTTGATTTTGGCTTGACTTGACCTCGCACATAGCTGGCGCGCCTAATGGCCTAATGCTGCTCGGGGCAACCGTCCAAAAGATGAGAAGGAACTCATTTGACTCATCATTAGTAACATTTAAACTGACACCTTCAGCACGCTCGGCCGGGATGAATTAGCGTGTCTAGCGTTTGTTCGATTGCGCGGGGCATGGTCGCGAACCACGTTGGCTCATTTTCCGTGGAAAATCGCATCTCTGCTGGTCGGTTACCCTTTTCGAAATCAACAATGATTCACCCTTTGAGTCAGCCGGATCTAACCGATGGCAAAATGCCTTGGAAAGCACGTGTTTTCATTGCAAAAAAAAACCGTCGACCTTGATCCGAAACGGACTTCCGAAAATGACGACTTATTAAAATTTTAACAGTTGAAAAAATCTCAAGTGATTCAGACCAGGCTTAATGGCAGTAGCGCGGAAGGGATTAAGTGTAATTTAACTTGCTTTTGAGGGGGTTTGAAGTTTTCGGGATGAGATGTCGCATCATCTCATGGCATGCCGAATCGCGGCCAAAGTCGTTGCCTTCTGCTGGTGGTGGCGAAGCAGAAGCTGATGGTGCACTAATTATTCTTCATTACAGTTTGTCATGTCAGTCATGATTAATTCGAGACGTTGAGTTAAATATGGTCCACATCGCTAACGCGAGAGGATGGGAGAGTGATCCGTTCCTGGCTGCTCATGGATCCTTTGGATGTGTAGTACAGGTTTAGGGTCGTGTTGTGCAAGTATGTTTTTCTTGATACCATACCGAACATATCAGAGTGCATGCATTCACATTAGACTGGTTGAAACGCGAATTAAATGGCTTCGGGTGAACGAAAAAAGTCTTAACTCATCAAAATCAGAACCGGTCTAAGGAAAAACGAGTCTCACTTGGACGATGGTACGAGTACATTTGCATTGCAGTAATTTTCGGAACACTTTGCTCGAGTTGTTATTTAGTTTGTTTTTCTTGACTTTCCACGGATGGTGGATTATTTTTGGGATTTGGCAGAGGAACCCCGAAAGGAACACCAGGAATTATTCTATTTACTTTTTCCCGTTCCTCTCTCTTCGTGGCACTTGTAGTCCTGAATGTGTGCAGATTGGTGTATCTCACTTAATTTTATATGATGACTGTTTTAAACTTAACGATACCGCGGTGATGAGGATGTTTGATGATAATAATTTGGATCCACGGGTTGACGAGTGAGTGAATTGGTGGAATGTGGTACAAGTGAAAAAGAAAACTGAACGAATATTTCTCGGTATTTGCCATGTTGATTATGAAATCAAATGTAAACACAGCAATTGGGCCTTGCGAATACAATTGCCGAGGAAGTGTGAATGTTGCCCAGGATTTCTGTTGAAATTTATTTTTAATTTCATCGAATCTGCTGATATGGTAGATACATGCTGATTAATGCTACGTTTAACGTGGTTTGCGTGATTATTTTAATTATGGAAATTTTTGTACGAATTGTATTCTAATGAGTAAGTTTAACAGTACGTGGGTTTCTCAGTTAATTAATTGAAAGAAATTTGAGTCGAGTCATAATGAGTATACCATAATTTAATTTATTGCCTCATACATATCTATCGAAATGCTTATGAATATTTGACTAGAAAGATTTTCAATTCGTTTTTGAATTGAATGATGCATAAAAATTAGGAGAGTGGTGATATATTTCGTTTTTGCTGCTCCTTAAGCACCATGTGCAGTTGATCAATCGCAAAATTCATTTCAAGGAAATTTGATAGTGGATGGTTGCCTTTCTTATTTGTTTTTTTTGAAAATAATCAAATGAGTTTTAAAATTTACCACACTTGTTTTGGCTTCGTTGACGTTCGATATGAGGTTCAACTTCCCAAGTAGCACGAAAAAAAAATGTTATAACAGTTATATCCTCCATGTGTCGTACTGTAGTTCCTGTACTTTGAAATAGGACTATTAACTATCAAAGTACAGGGTGGAAAAGGTTGCTCAGCAGAAAGGTAAATATTCATATTTTGTTTATTATTAATATCCGATTTTTGTTCACTTCACAGCATGAAGCTGGAAACTTCCACCTACTCCCGGGCGTCTGTTTGCCAAGGGGGGTTAGGCTTGGTGGTTACATTCGTCGTGAACTTACATCCTAATTCGTTTGCTTCGGTTGGATTAAAGGGTGTTCCGATCAAAATTTGGTCAAACAGTAATGTGTGTGAGTCGATCAAAGTTTTTTTTATTAATAAGTCAAATTCTTTTTTTTTTACAACTTCACCCGTAAAAAAAATTCTCATAGATTTACAATTAAATGTATTGTAACCATACGATAGAATCAATGGTATGTAAAATTGACTGTATTGTTCATGACGATAAGATGACAATAAAAGTTATTGTTTCCACAATAGAATCTAATGTATATTGCGACATCGACAATAGAATCAGGGGGTTGTTATGTATCTTAACTATAGAAAAAATCGTTTTTCTTCGAACAAATTTGAGTCAATTACTATTGATTTTATTGCTCCACATTTGTTGAAAATTCTAGCATATAGGGTGGATAGTAGATTTATTGTAATGACAATATTCATTTTTTATTCATCTGATACATGAAGAATAAGATTCATGGTCGGCAATAGATTTAAATGTTACTTTATATTATTTTATTGTAATTGTATGGTTATTTTTATCCGGGCAGTTAATACAGAATATAGGAGAAATATTCAGCTAAGCTTCCTTTTTTCCGAATGTGAATTGCCGGGTCTTTCGTTTAGCACCTGCCATAAGATTTTGTACAGTCTCCTTGTCCACTTTATTCGCTGCAGAACGCCAGTTGGGCTTGAACTGTTTCTCACTCACAACAGCTTTTTGAGTCTTCTTAAGGTTCCGCTTGACGATGGTCCAATATTGTTCGATTGGGCGGAGCTCTGGCATGTTGGGAGGATTCTTGTCCTTGGGCACCAATTGAACGTTGTTGGCAACATACCACTCCATGGCCTTTTCTCCGTAATGGCAAGATGCAAAATCCGGCCAAAACAGAACGGAACAATTGATAAACAGATAAATTTCCTGGTTGACGGCTCCGGTCACAATGTAAACGTTACTTTTCAAACCACAGGTACAGATGGCCGGCTACACAAGATATTTCTTCGCGAACTTTGACAGGTTAATGTGCTTGAAAATATCTGCCATGTTTTCCCGTCCGGTTGCCGTATAAAATTCCTTTCCAGGAAGCTGTTTAAAGTCTGCCTTGAAATAAGTTTCATCGTCCTGTACCACGCAATCAAACTTCGTCAGCATCGTCGTGTACAACTTTCGCAATCGTGCTTTGGCCGACGTGTTTTGTTTATCTTAGCGATTTGGAGTCACCACTTTGGCTCGTTTTTTAGCTCTATTTACAGTTGAAGGCGCCACTCCCAACTCCTTTGCGACATCTCGGACGGAAAGGTTAGGGTTCCGCTCGAAACAGCGGGCAACTCTTTTTTTGTTCGCTGTAGCATCCGGCTTTCGATTTTCCCCCGATCTTTCCCCCTGGCTGTCGACAAACGTTCACCGAACACTTTTAATACGTTGGTAACAGTTGGTTTAGTTACATTCAACTATTTTGTCAACTTGGCCATGTACGTGCAAAATGTTGATGCGTTGCTTCTCTTCCTTTGACGACATTTTGATAACTGAAGTGCTAATCTCAAAATTAAAATAGTGGCATGATGCCACACGCACACATCTTCAAAACTAGCGGTGTGCACAATTTTGTAATGCACGATGAAAGAAAATGCCTCAAGTTTAAGTCGACCAAATTTAGATCGAAACGACCAAATTTCGATCGGGAACCGCCGTTCCACGAATCACTGTTTTCCGAATGCTGACCAGTTCCTTTGTCAGCTCCAACTCTTCAAGGGAACATATAGGGGACGGAGAACAATTCCAGTCGCCGAGAGTATTAACGGAACTGTACGGACCTCCTCCAAATGCCACATCTACCTCAACTCCTCCGCCAAATCGTGGTATTTCGTAATCTTGATAGAGAACGTTAAATGGACGTTGCGATTCAGCGGTACATCGACATCGATGAGAATTACACTCTTCTTACTTTTGTCGTAGATCACAATGTCATGGCGATTGACACGGATGAGAACATCCGTTAGGATCTCGCGATCCTAGTATAGCTTTATGCAACTATTTTCCAGAACCGGGTTTTGCAGGTACTAATAGTAGGGGACGTACTGGTTTACCCATTTGTGCTTCAGTACCAGTTGTTGGTGCACAATCTTGGCGACATCGTTGTGACGACCGAAATACGCTACTTCTGCCAATGCTTGGCAGACCGCAATAACATGTTCGATCGTTTCTCCTACTGCGTCGCACTTTCTACAACGGTCTTCTACTTTTTTGTGCAAAATGTATCTGCAATAGCTCTTCGTCGCAATGACCCGGTCTTGGATGGCTACCATGAAGCCTTCAGTCTCTGAGAAGAGATCACCTCGCACCAGCCACGTATTCGACACGCTTGTTCCAACTGATGGGTATGCGTCCCATGCAGCTCCTTCAGCTTCCACGATGCAACTTTATTGTCTATAGTTTTTAGGTCGCAGCCCAGCTGATAGTCCTCCGGGGACAAATGGAGGGCGTTGAACCCATGGTCTGCTTCACAAACAACACGGTCGACTTCGTGACGGGTTTGGCTTTCAATTAAGTACATCCGCAACTGCTGGATCTGGGAAACACATAGCGCTTGAATATCGGTAACGCCTCTTCCGCCTTCAGTACGTGGCAGGGTGACTCTCGCGACGGTCGACTCGTACTGCTCGTTCTATCGCCTCCAAGTTAGTTTTGGTCCACTTTATCACTCCAAAGCTGTAGGTCAACAGGGGTACGGCAAACGTGTTAATCGCCTATATCTTGTTGCCGGCCGACAAGGACGACCTCAGAACACGGTTGGCTCGATACAGGAACTTTTCCTGCAACTCCTTCTTGATCAATGTATGGCGAATCCCGTTAAATTGCAGGAATCCAAGGTACTTGTAGGTTACGCTTACAGACATATTTCGAATCTCCTTCTGTTCGTTGATGCGAAAATTACCGATATGCGACACTTTACCCCTAAGAAGATTGACTGTTCGACATTTATCGATTCCAAACTCCATCCGAATATTGTTACTGAACACCGTCGGAGTCGGTGAAGCTTTCCAACTTTTTCCGCAAACAGCTTTAAGTCGTCCATGTAGAAGGTGCGGGTAAAATTGGTAGCTCTTCCTCCACTTTTCAAATGGTAGCCACAGTTGCATTGATTTAGTGTTCTGCTGAGGGGGTTCATCGCAAGGCAAATCCACAGTGGGCTAAAGGTATCGCCTTGGAATAAGAGGAATTCCCTTATACTGAGAGTCTTGGTTCTTAACAGCGTTGCTCCTTCAGTAATGTAAAGACGTTTACTCCACATGCTCATTGCATGTTGTAATAGCCTGATGATTCCACCGTCTACCTTGTACAACTGCAGTGCTTTGATAAAGTACGAATAAGGAACTGAGTCGTACGCCTTCTTGTAGTCGATGTATGCCATGCTCAGGTTTTTCCTTTTCTGGCTAGCCTGACCTACAATAACTGCATCGATGATGACCTGATCTTTACACCCTTGCGTGTTTTTCCGGCAGCCCTTCTGTTCTTCGGTCTTGACATTGTTCGCATCGCAATTGTTTTGTACCTTTCGGTTGATTACTGACGAGAGTACTTTGTACAGGCTAGAAAGGCATGTTGTTGGCCTGTACTTGGCTGGATTAGCCGTGTTTTAATTCTTGGGAAGAAGATAGGTTACCCCTCTAGTAATGAAATCTGGCAGCCGCTGGAGGTCTTTTAGTAGCATATTGAAGCACTTCGCCATTCTTCCATGGATTGAGAAGAACTTCGTATATCAGTAGTTTTAGTATTAGCATTGACGTTTGCACACCTCGTGGATGAAGCTATGATGATGAATTATTCGTTGAAGACATTGCATGTCACCACGAACGTATACAGTCATACGTTTCTTTACGCAATAATCTCCACAAAGACACTTCTCAATCGCTCTCCTGGCCACGTCCCTGTAACCGTTGAAGATAGCCTTTCGCAGATATCAAAGGGAAAGGGAAATGAATAGTCGGAGAGAATAGTATGGTGTACAAAACTTATTCAAAAATGCTCGTTGGGAGCATCTAGTCTAGAGTTCTGTCCAGTTAGAATCCGGAATCACTTATTGTGAATTCTTTTACAGTGTGTTTTTTTTTATCTACACGCAAATAAAAACCGCGGTAGAAACTACCATTTCGAGGGTTAAATTGAGCGCAAGCACCAACAATTTTCACCTTACTATACATGCGTTTGATTTTACCATGCCTGCGATTAAAGGGTATATTCGATAAAAATGGTACACACATATATACTCATCAAAATTAAACTGATTATCGGATTTTCTTGAAATTTTCAGGGAATGAAGAACTACTAAGGAGTTTTGATTTACAACATTTGTTTTTTTCAATTTCGTCTCCCATCCCGAGCCCGCACCTTCCTTTTCACTCCACCCATAAAATTTTGTACAACCGATTTTCCCAGTGTTTTTGTTGTTTTTACCCAAATTTTCTTCAATTTTAGCTCTGTTTTTATAGTTTTGGGATGTTTGCGAAGTTCCGTTTTCATAATTGCCCAGAATTTTTCAATTGAACGAAGTTCCGGTGAATTTGGTGGGTTCATATCCTTTGGCACAAAATTGACTCCGTTGGCTCGGTACCACTCCAATACGTTTCGAGCGTAGTGGCAGCATGCTAGATCAGGCCAAAACAGAGTTGATCCTTTGTGCTTCTTAATGAATGGCAAGAGACGCTTCTTAAGGCACTCTTCCGTGTAAATCGCACCGTTTATTGTTCCGGAAGTGATGAAGGGAGCACTTATTTCACCACATCCGCAAATCGCCTGCCAGATTAGAAACTTCTTTGCAAATTTCGATAGTTTCTTCTTTCGAACATCCTCCGGAACATGGAACTTCGACTTGGCAACGAAATATTCTTGCCCAGGAAGTTGATGGGAAGTCGGCCTTGACGTATGTTTCGTCATCCATCACGATGCAACCGGATTTGGTGAGCAGCTTCGTGTAAAGTTTCCGGGCGCGGGTTTTCGCAGTGATGTTTTGTTTTTCATTCCGGTTTGGGGCTTTTTGCACTTTGTAAACATATAACCCAGCACGCTTCATGGTTTTCTGCATAAAACCGACTAACACCTTAGACTTTTTAGCGACATCTCGAATTGACATGTTTGGACGGTTCTTGAATTGTTGTACGACTTTCCTGGCCATTTTACTGTCCATTGGACCACTTTTACGACCACTCCCTTCCTTCCTTTGGACACTCAGATGCTCCTTGAAGGTTTTTATTACACGAGACACAGTTGTATTTGCAATTCCAAGCCTTTTAGCAATCCACCGGTAGGACGCCCCTGGATTTTGATTGTGAGTGCACAAAATTTTCTCACGGACAATTTCTTGTTTCGACGACATGACTGGAACTACTGAATGTTTAACTATGAAACTTGGCAGATGTAAATAATACACTATGGATAAGATCTACTCAAATTTCTAGGTTTTTTACTCATACGATTCAAAAGTTACAGAAGATTTTCTGTGTGCCATTTTTATCGAATACACCCTTTAGGTCAACGATGGTGCAGCTGATATCAATATGAGGTCTGTCAAATATACCAAAAACGTTGAAGGTTTTACCATAAACGTAGTAAATTTGACTGAAATTTCATGGTAGTTTTAAAGATAGGCGTAGTCGGGTAAAATGGTAGTTTTTACTACAAGATTTTTTTCTGTTTAGGCGCCCACTTTCTGTGATATAAATTTTACGGTGTTTCATGCAGTGAATCAAAAGTTATTCCAGATGGAAGCCGAGAGGAGATAAAAAATTCTGCACACCCATGTTGAAAATCCGACGTGGTCCGCGATAAAAATCGCAAAAACGTTGAAATTCGACAAATTATCCGTGTATGATGTGCTCAAACGTTTCAGGGAGCAAAAGAGCTTAGATCGAGTGCCTCAAGGTAAGCGTCGTAGAGGAACATATGACCGCAAGCTGAACCAGAAGGTGTTGAGAACTGTCAGAGCAAACCCTGGACTATCAGATAATGAAATCGCACAAAAATACGCTGCTGCTCGCAGTACCGTTCGAAGAATTCGTTCTTATCGAGCCAGCAAGCAACCAAACAGAACGTTGAGGCAAAGTTTCGTTACCAAAACTCGAGCTCGGAAATTGTACCAGCAGGTTTTGACGAAGCACCAAGGATGCCTGCTCATCGACGATGAAACCTACGTCAAAATGTATTTCGGACAGCTTATGGCCAAGAATTCTACATGGCGACGCCACGAGGAGATGTTCCTGCGAAGTTTAAACTTGCCTTTATGGACAAATGTCTAAAAACTGATGATTTGGCAAAGGATATGCAGCTGCGAAGCAAAGACCAAAGTGTTCATGACGAATAAGACGATGGACTCGAAGCTTTATAAGGGAAAATGCCTCAAAAACCGCGTACTACCTTTCATTAAAGCCCATAAAGGTCCCGTGAAGTTTTGACCAGATTCGGCGAGTTGCCACTACAGCCGGGAAGCCATCTAGTGGTACCGCGATACTAACGTAGATTTCATCGATAAAACATAAATCCACCAAACTGCCCGCAGTTCCGGCCCATCGAGAGATTTTGGGCAGTAATGAAGCGGAAGCTTAAAAAAAGTGGAAAAACGGCTCGGGATGCGACTCAGATGACCAAAATGTGGAACAAATATGCCAAGGAAGTTGACTCCGGAGGTGTGTAGCGTTTGATGAAATAAAGAAGAAGAAAGAAGAAAAGGAGGAATAAAAAAGAATTTGCATTAGAAACGAAGAGAAATGCTTTCACTTTTTTTTAAACACTATTTCTTAAAAAAAACTTTTTTGAGAGAGTATTAGTAGAACGATTGTGATTGGGAAACTAGGAGAATTTAAAATTTAACACTTCATTTGATCACTTTTTAAAAATAAAAAATTAAACCTATGAAACACTTTTTAAATTTTCGCTAGTAATCGCTAGCAAATTCCTTTTAATTCCACTATGAGCTTATCTTTTGACAGATAGGCCTATTTCGTCTGCTACTTACAGACTTCTTCAGTGCCGAGTGCTCGACTTGGCAGAGAAATGATTTGAATTGACATTTTTCCTTGAAGTACAGTGAATTACCTTTGTTTTGATGTATTAAACTTATTTGTACGTCAATCCGTTACCGAGATACAGATGATTTTATTATTCCGGATTCTAAATGGACATAGCTTTATATAAAGCCAATTTAAACGATTTTGAAATGTTGAAACCTGACGACATTGGAATTTTATGTGGGTGTCCAAAATGAATTTCCATTTATCAACTTTGGTCATATCTTATTTAAATCTTAATTAATTTTAACAAAGCATTTACCACTGACAAAAAAAGAGCTTCCCTAGCAATCTGCTATCGAAACATTTGAGAACCGACCACCAGGAACAGTGTAAAATAAAAGCAGTGCGTCCAGATTTTTAGCGAATCGTGCTATATAAGGTCATCACTTCACAATTTACCTATTGGAAACCCAAAAATGGACACGCGTATTCGGTTGGTATGTTATTAAATTAATATGGTAACAGCTACCCTATTTGATTTTAAACTTAGCAGATGCTCATTTAGGAAATCAAATTCTGAATCGTTTCACACTAACCGAGGAAAAGTTGAACATAAAGTCAAATAGCGTTCGGCTTATCCGAAACTCTTTCTACCAGTTGCAAGTTGCTACCGCGCGGTATCTGCATATCTCCATAAAAACAACACAGACAATAATGATTAATAGCTTCCGTTATAGCGTTTTTAATCGAATGCCTTATTCCACTCGATACCCGTGCTCTTCTTCTTCATCTCGATTATTGCGTTACGTTTGGAGCGATATGTCCATCTTCAACGGTTATTGTCCCCGCTCAGCAAGATCCTCTGCTGGACCAAGTATCGAATCCACCGCCTCCAGCATGATCTGATTTACAGCCGCGTATCTCCACTGGCCCTGCTAAAGGGAAACTTCCCGCCTTAAAACCTTCATAATTGCAGCCGTCGCCCTTATTTGCATGATGCAGCTCCAGTCTTTCAAGCTTGCCTCGAAGTCAGTCAGTGATTAATTTCTTTTTCATTATTCTCTTTCTAGGTAAGTAACTCCGGGGCCAACGTTGCTCGACGCGTAGGTAGTTGGTAGCTAGCGTGAAATGGAGACAACATTGTGTCACAGATTCTTTTGTCTGTTCCGCCCCTTCCACCGCACCTCTGCGCCCTAAAAGTCAAGGTAATCCGTGTTTCAATACTCATCGTCACACGCATCTCATCAGAGTCGTCGCAGTGAATAGTGATGCGACCTTCACGGTTCCCGGCGAACGGCTTGTACGACCAGCATAATCTAACTTGAACTGATTTTAGCCTTCCTACTCGTCTACCTCAGCTTGGGCCAGGACAACCGAAAAATAAGAACCGGCAGAACTGACAGGTTCAACGAGCTTGAAATTCTACCCGTGTCCGACACGTTTCCGTCCAAGTTAATGGGCATTTCGGAGCAAAGTTTTTTTTTTTTTGGCGTTGGGGATTAAAGTGTAACCTGTCTCTTCTAGGCCATTGCGCTCCACACGATGGTGGTGACAGAATGGTCGATATTTTGATTGACATCCTAAGCGCCCTAGATTGGGACAAGTTTTACCTCGACGAAGGAACTCCCGCAGCGCTGTAGATCGTTCGAGATAAGATGTGAAGTAACACGTGCTAGGATATTTTGGTTCAATCTATCATTTGCGTTTTGCAGATCTTTTTAGAAAATAGAGTTGATTGATACAAAACATTGAACATTCTCCATTGAGTGAGCCTTCCGTTCATCCTAACACAATGCACACTTAAATGGAATGACCTCATTCACCAAACTGAACGCTTCCTCAACACATTGCGTTTCTGGTGCGCCCCGTTCTCGCAAAGTGATTGCTCATCGACTAAGGGACAACTAGCAGTCAACGTCTGTCTTATTGGAGGTGATTAAAATATTCCAAAGTCGAAGCTGGCAAATGGCTACAAAAACGACGGAACGTGATGGCATTAGTTCCAGCAGACATCGTCAATTTGCTTCGCAGTCGTTCGTTGATGCATTTTAATTCTCAATGTAATAGAAAGACGCTTTTGGCCGAGTCACCGTTCGTTCCCCAGATGTCGCACAGTCGAAAAATGGTCCCATATCGGTTTGGATTGAATACGGGTTTTTTTCGGTGACGATGGATAAAGTTTAGTAGCTTTGGTATTTACGCGGTGTGGCCATATTTCGGAACACACAGTTCGAATCCCGGATAAAAATAACCATACAATTACAATAAAATAATATAAAGTGACATTTAAATCTATTGCCGACCATGAATCTTATTGTTCATGTATCAGGTAAATGAAAAATGAATATTGTCATCACAATAGATCTACTATTCACCCTATATGCTAGAATTTTCAACAAATGTGAAACAATAAAACCAATAGTAATTGACTCAAATTTGTTCGGAGAAAAACGATTTTTTCTATAGTTAAGATACATAACAACCCCCTGATTCTATTGTAGATGTCGCAATTTACATTAGATTCTATTGTGGAAACAATCACTTTTATTGTCATCTTACCGTCATGAACAATATAGTCAATTTTACATACGATTGATTCTATCGTATGGTTACAATACATTTAATTGTAAATCAATGAGAATTTTTTTTACGGGATGTTAAACGACTGATGGACTTATTCTAAACAAATGGATGTGTGTGGTATTATATCGTAATTCAATATTTATCATTTGCGTTCCTTCCGGAAGAGAGGGACTAAAACCTGTCATCAGGTTTTGGTGCAGTTGGAAAAGGCTCACTCCTGCATCGTACTGGTATTTGTGCAGCTTGTTTACAATTGAATTTCGGTTGAACAATTAACTAACCAATCTTACCGATACAGGCCTTTGGAATGAGAACTGTTTTGATTTTAACGATTCGATTCGGATGGGTCAGATGTGACACAAGACGATAGTCGTTCCTCAAAATTTAGGTTTTAAAGTTGCGGATACTTTTTGTTCGGGAAAATTGTTCCACATGATCCACATGATCACATGATGTAGAGTTTCGTGGGCAACATTATAGAAATCTTCTATTTTCCCTCCAACATTTATGGGGCTCTAAACGGATGCTACTCCGTTATTGCCAGATCAGCTGTATTTACACAAAGAACCAACAAATGATGGTTGGGACTAACATACATCCTCAATGTGTAATGACTGATGACACGTTATGAGGCAATACCGGCGCCGGCCGTACCGAATGCTTGTCAAGTAGGTAATGGAAAGGAACGTGTTAACGTGATACTCGCTTTGAAGGAAGCTGAGAAATCCTCTGCACTTTCACGAGAATTCACTGCGATTTTGGATAGTTGGAAAATCTCTTCCCTATATCCTAAAATGCGTGGTTGGCATGGGGGAAGGGAACTCCCTTGACAGGCAAAACATTGCCGGCTTGATCGTGCTCCAAAGGCACAGAACAGTCCTACCAATATCCGCCAAAACCATAGGACCGCTCCTTCAAGCAACAGAACATCGAACGCTAGTTGCTCCACACCCCAAATAACCTGGCATGACCTTATCACCGTAAACTCGTAAATAATGGTCATCGCTTTTTCTGGCTGTTTAGGCAATATAGACTGTTCCAGAAAGTATAAGCACACTTTCAAAATAACAAAAAAGTCATGTTTTTTTATAGTTTTAATAATTTTATTTGCCAAATCATATTTGTATTTGTGTTTTATATGATATTTTACTCTCGTGTAATCAAAATATTTAATCATAGCTAAGACTCCCAACTTTTCCTCGAACATAACCCATTAGCTTTCCATCATTTTGACCACTTTTGACCAATCTTTTTTAAATTTTTGGATGTCGACCGCTGGTTTTATGAATTTTCGAAGCTTTGCTTTGGTTAAAGCCCAAAAAGTCTCGATTGGCCGTGCCTCCGTGCAGTTCGTCGGATTCATGTCTTTCGGCACGAAACATACATTTTGACTTTTGTACCATTCATAAGTGTCCTTTGCGTTATGACATGACGCCAAATCAGGCCAAAACGCTACTTGACCTTCGAGCTGCCTGATCATTGGCAATAATCGCTTCTGGAGACATTCCTTAACGTATTTCTGAGTGTTTTTTTTTGTTGGGGCGTAGAACCACTGCGTCCACTGAGTTGAACTTTTGTGGTATATTTCTGAGTGTTCATCGTCTCCGTTGTGATGTACGGACTAGATATTTTATCACACTCGCATATTGCCTGCCAAACCATAACCTTCTTACCGAATTTTTCGGTACTCCGTTTCGGGGATGCTTTTGTCTTCGAATTGTAGTCCGGGAAGCGTTTTTAAATCTAGTTTCACATACGTTTCATCGCCCATTATTATACACCCAGAATTTCTACACAATAACGAATCGTAGAGTTGGCGGGCCCGTGGTTTCACGGACGCGGCCTGTTTTGGGTTCCTTTTGGGGTTATTCTGCTTCCGGTATGTTTTTATCCCAAGTCTTTCTTTGGAACGCATGACGCTACTCGACGAGGTCCCTAGTTTTTTCGCAACATCCCGAACGGAAGTCGCTGGTTTTCGCTTGATCTTTTTATCGATAACCGGAGTAACAGGACTGGATTTCCGACAACTCTTCGGCGCATCTTCAAACGTGCACTATTCTCAATATTTTCGAATCGCAGATCGTACCGCTCCGACGCTTACACCCACTTCCTTGGCCAATTTTCTCAAGAAGAGTCCGCTCACAGTGCGCAATTTGTGCACGATACTTTTTCGTTGTTCCGGAGTAAGACCACGCATTTTGATAGGTAACACAAAACTGAGCACTTTTTTGATGCTATGTCATTCAGAAATGTGCAAACAAAAGGACGCTGTCAAAACATGTTTCATTATATTCAAAGTGACCGTTAAAATAAGGTGTGCCTATACTTTCTGGAACAGTCGTTAGTTTCACTAGAGTACGTTTTTTCTGAGCAACGGCATGCCCCCTTTTCTATGAATATCCTGTAAAAAGAGTTAAGAAAAGTTGGGCCGCCCCTCCGATTGGTGGCCCATCATAGTATTAGTAACTTCTATTGATTCCTATGCTCAATAATTTGGTACCAACCGGGGAAGACTTTTCTGATCTCCAAACCCTTCACGTACGCGCAATATTTTGTGATATAGTGGACTTAATATTACAATTTGAGATAATTCTAAGCAGTCGGTTTACACAAATTTGGCAGATCGACAGGTAATTGGTAGGTGAGTCAACACTAGGTACTTCATAGCTAGATGCTAGGAAGCGGACCGGAAGATTCAATTTTTCGTTAATTATTCGTTTTAACACCCTTTTCTATGAAAAGTAAAGGGAGTCGACCTTCCAAGAATATTGCTCCCAAACCATCGCGGATGAGGGGGATCTCCTGGGATAAGGCTGCATAAATTCTATTATTTTGAGGATTTAAATATTGTTGTAACACGATTTATTTTTTCATCTGTAAAAAGAGTCAACGAATCATTTTTAATATCAATTCTTCTTTAAGTACATTTCTGATAGTTTTACGGGATACGATACGGGAAGTCTGATCAGGATTTCCACGAATTTGTTCACGTAATGTTTTCACCAACTTTGGAGTTAAAACACTGCGAGACGACTAGGTTTTTTTTTCGATTTCGATTGTGTCAGACTTCCCCCATCTCCGAGTGTGATCAATTAAAGACCGACACATTCCTCCTTTCTTTGTAACCACCAATACCTGACAAGGTCTTTTACCTTGCAAATGCAACTGATCAATTAGATTTAGCTTGTAGTCCATTTTTCCTCCTAATGATGTCAAACTTTCAAAAATTAATCTAAAATTGAAAACAAATATATATTTCATAAACCATGCCCCAGATTGCATCAATATGTGTAGAGAGACTTTTACACAGAAATAAAAAACTGCTTCAGTTTTTTCAGCCCACCCTGTATAATTTGCCCCTGTGCTTAGCGATTTCAAATAAGTCCTCCTAAATACGCATTAATCTAGTCTGAAACTGACTGTGGCCAATTTGAAATTGGTCTGGAAATTAGTATGGAAAATCTTACATCGCTCTTAAAACTCTAGGTCAATATGCTTTCAAAATATTCACCTTAACAAATACACATCCACTACCAATTGATCTGTTAACTTCTTTAAACAGTTGTGAAATCGGCTACAGAAAAGTTTGACAATAACTAAACGATAATGCTTAGAATATTTGTGCCTTTTGTAGGGTTGATTCATGCCTATAGGCTACCTCGCAGCGAATTATAATATTTCCATTCAAATCGAATGACTACTGAGTATTTGATTTGATAGTTATTTCAAATGGTGGTTCCATTTGTTTGATTAGTTCTCGCGAAAGAGGAGGGGTCTCGAACCACCATAAACACATTTTTTGCCTCCAAAATCCCCCATATGCCAAATTTGGTTCCATTTGCTTGATTAATTCACGAGTTAAGCAGAAATTTGGGTTTCATTTGTATGAGAACCCTTTTTTCATAGGAGGGAGGGATCTCAAGCCATTATAGACACATTTTTTGCATTCATAAACCTCCACATGCCAAATTTGATTCCATTTCCTCGATTAGTTCTTGAGTTCTGCGAAAATTTGTGTCGCCGTTTTCACGCCATTCGGTTCAGTTGTTTCCAAGTCTATAACTGAACGAATGAAAATTTCATAGAACAGGCGCTTTTATAGTTACTTTTAACAATGAGTAAAAAAATTAAAATATTTTCGTTTGCTAATGTGTGGAATTTCTATAAAATGAAATATAGATGTGTGTGGTTTTTTATTTAACGCTCGGATCGTTAGTTTCTACCATGATTTTTCTCTCTGTGTAGGAGCATTTCATATGCAATACATTTATCTTCAAACTACGCCGTATTCTGTCAGTTTGAACGTAACTTTCTCTTGCATAACCTTAGATTAAGTTCTTGTGGAGAATGTAGACTAAGAAAGGGTTCAAACTTGTATCCGAACATGCTGCTTACCCGAGAAATTCATGTTAAAATGTCTGTTTCATTTGTATGCGAATCCCCCTCCAGAGAGGTGATGGGTCTCAAACCACCATAGAAAATAATCCGGTCATCACAAACCCCTACATGCCAAATTTGGTTCCATTTGCTTGATTAATTCTAGAGAAAATTGTGCTTCATTTAATTGAAATTTGTGTTTCATTTGTATAAGATCCCCTCCTTCGACAGATGGAGGAGTCTCAAACCACTGTAGAAACATTTCTCGGGTTCAAATACCTCAATTTTCATTATAAGCTTTCGAGTTATAAAAAAAAATCTGTTTGATTTGTATAAGAGCCATCCCTTCCACAGATGAGACAGACAGACAGACAGACAGAACGTTCAGCTGTTGAGAATTCGGTAAAACTTTACAGATTTCTGTAAAAAATCTAAGTGTGTACATCCCTGAAGAGCAGATAAGTTTGCAGAAGCATACAAAGTATTTGCATGCTTTGTAATGAAATGAAACTCACTAAAAGAAGGACGCTAAAATTACAATTCGTTGGAATTATATCACATAAATAAATGCCACCCTCTAATCCACTCCCACAGTTAAATACAGAATTGTCCTGAAACCACTATTTTTACCACCCACAACACTGCTACCAGTTGCCAGTCGGCGACTGTTCCCACATCGATAGAGCGATGATTTCCGATGGAATATAATCTACCCAATTACGTGATCATCCTACGTCCTGCGTGGCTGCACATGTGAATATAATCCAATTCAACAGCCGGCCGTAAAACAACATACCCAGCTAGCGTTACTTTGTACTTGGTACATTTTTAAAATCTAATAAAACTGAAGCAATTTTACTGCGCGCTCTCGCTGGTGACGGCAATGAGTGCGGTCCCCATCCTGAGTGATGCTAAATCCACGGAAAAGGGGTGGACCAGGTGTGTACTTCTACTGGAAAATCCGGGCCAAAAGGTTGCAGGAGTATATCTCAGGTTATCATTTATTCATATTTCATGCATGGCAAAGTACAACCAAATGGGTTTTATTTTTTAAATTTCGGTCGGGGTTTAGTTCGGAAGCGCTCGTTATTCACGTGAATAATAAAATTGCTAATCTTAAACAGCACATTCTCGAAATCTCCAGCATTCTACGTCGATCGAGCTTCGCTGCAATCTTGTCCAAGTTTAAAGTTAGTTGATTTTATTTTCCTGCCATAAACGACCGAAGAAATTTCCCGCTCCGGTCGTTATCATCTTCCGACAGTAACACATTTAGGACTCTGGGGAAGTCCATCCTTCAAGTTCTTTGCCTCACTCGAATCTGCCTGCGTGAAGAGTTTGTGTGCATTCCCCGAGGAAGTAGGCAGGCCGGCGACCGAAGAAGAATTGTTCCGAGAAGATGATTTTACAAATTAATTTTTGGGTCTCTCCGGGGATGATGGGGGTGAGTTTTCCAAGACATACTGGTTTGAAGGATAAATTGATTCATTCCGGCTAATGGTTCGCTCCTGACGGGCATCATTAGGGTTCATCTAGCTCGTGTTAGAGCTCTGGATGTTTTCCTTAAGTTCTAGCGTACATGGAAAATGCATTAAGTTTGAGAGGTGAAGGCGAATCATTGAACTTGAGCTGAAATCTGGATGTAAGAAATCGACTCATCTCAGAAAAGATTTGACGCTATTAACATGTTGCTTGTTCTAAGTAATTATTTATTTTTGTTGAGATTTTGAGATTTTAACAAGCTGACGTTCAGATTATTAATTGAAGTTCATTAGCAAAATATCAAAATAATTATTAAGTTTTTAGGAAATCAATGTTTTTCTATGTTTTTCTAAACTGATATTATTGAAAAACAATTGATACCGATTTTTTCTTCAAATATAATTTATGCGTTGATTTCATCGATTTCATTTAAATCTTTGTAGGAAAAATAAATTTCAAAGCGCTTCAATGCGCTGAAACTTGGTGACCAAACTTAGATTTTTGAATCATTGTGATGAAATTAGATGTACTAAAAAAAATGTGAAGTATGTTTATAAACTATACAAATGCCGAAATCAACTGATTCAAGCCATCTGTGAGGATGCCTCTGGGGCAGTAAAGTGCGATGGTGGTTTTTCATTGGGAAAACATGTTAATTTTAAGCAATGCTTGAGAGCCGATAAGGACTGATTTAAACCATCAGTGATGATGCTGATGAGCATATTGACTACTCGTGGCGTGCCTTACAGTGATTGATTAAAAACAGCTGAAGTTGCATGCGTTTATCTCCGTAAATAAGGGTCTAATGGCTGAAGTAGCGGATTGAAAATCGTCGATTTCGGTACCCCAGTTTTGGGCCAAAAAAGTTTAACAGAACCTAAATCAGGTGGGTTCTGGAAACCTTTAAATGAGAACCAACAGAATGTTATTTGGAAATGAAACATTCTCAATGTGAGTATTTTGTATTGGGTCAATAAAAGTACCGGACACGTTCTTGCAGATCAGTTCGGAAAGGGAAGGAATCTTAGTTCGATACTCGTTGCTAGTTAAGGCCGCACACATCTTCTTGAGTATCTCAGATATGTATATATGTGTTGCGTATTGCTTTTGTAATCGACTGTTATCCGAAAAAATGGATCTCTAACAGAGCTGCAAAACGTCAGAAGGACATGTCCGATTTACGTGTCTGCAGAAGTTTTGTACACCGTGCAGTGAAAAGATACATGGAGACTGGAGGTATCCAAAACGGTATGGTGGGGAAATTCGAGCAACTGTTGTGACATCTTCTATGGTGAAGATCGTTAAGATGCGTCTTAAGAGAAATCCTAGACTTATTGCCACTAAGTTGGCGGAGGATCTCAACGTATCAGATCGAAGTCCCCGGGGATCCTGAAAGATAAACTTCAGACCAAGACATACAAGATCCAGAAGGTTGAAGACCTTTCGGTGAAGGAGAAAAAAGAACGGATAAAATGAGCGAAGGCGCTGCTGAAGAGGGCCGTGGAAGGAAGGTTGGTGAATATCGTGTTTACCAACGAGAAACCCTTCACCGTACAGCAGTTTGTGAATAAGCAGAACGACAGAGTTTGGTTGCCAGAAACCCATGCCGACGTGATGACGGTAAACAGGAGACAGCAACCAGCATCGGTGATTGTTTGGGTCAGATCACCCGTGATGGCTGGACTCCGCGGGTTTTTGTCCCTGGAAAAGTGAAGATCAACCTTACCCCACCGTCGAAGAGTTCAACTATTAGTTTGACCCGAAGGACCCGGAGGATTATTGTTATTCCCGTGCACGAACTGTGCCAACACCTTTCCGCCGAACACGTCGAAACACCATCGAATTTCTGGAATAGAAACCCCTCGTCCCACGTGTACTCTGGTCAACGAGGTTAGATCAGAGGCTCTGACGCCATTGTACCAGCCAGGGATCGGGAAGTTAACCGTTTACATGACCAGCCCTAGATTCCATGGCAGCTTCCGAAGCTCTTCAATAGCAGCAACAGTAGCCGGTCGGGTCACAGTGATCCTTAAACCCACCCACAATCCCTGTAAGTTGAAGGATAAAAATGTGCTTAAGAGTAGTTTGCGTTGTATAGCTTTTCATTAGATGACTGTACAATCGATTAACTGATTCCATTGCTTTTTGCCGACCAGGAGAACAAAGGCCTTAAGCTCGAGCTGACCGGTAGAAACCAAAAGAGGTCTTGACAGCCCAGGGATCAAAAGCTTAGATGGTGGGTCCGTCTGACAACCTAGTAACAATATGGTCACCTTCTATAGTTAAAAAAAACTGGTTACAACTATAGATCTCAATTTTTTGAACTTAAGAACAGTTTGGATGATCTAGAATATCCCAAGATTATCGCATTATGTCTGTTGACCTTCCACACTAGTATGAATATTGTTTAATAAATATTGTCCCTCTGCGTGCTAAAAAAAAACTAGAACTGAAGTTCTGAACTCTAGTACATTTTTGATAACGTAGAACATCCCAGTTTCTCTCATAATGTTTTTTTTCCTGTTCTAAAAGATTAACTGAATATGGTTGAATACGTAGCCAAGTTTTGTATAGCCCTAAAAGCTGCTGTTATAACCGTAGATCTGAAGTTCTGAACTTAAGCACATTTTGAATAACCTTGACCATTCCAGAAAGATACAAGAATGTTAGGCAAGAATAAACAAGAATTTAATAATACGAATGGATATGTAACATATTCTTAAACAACGCTGAACACTATTAAAAATGCATTTATTTTTTTTCTTTCTGAACTTCTTCATATTCAGGATGTTCTAGGTCGTTCTGGGCCTTACTAATTTGTTTTTTTTTAATGTTTCCTAGACAGAAGAAAAGATGTAAAAAAAATTGCCGAATACCGTGTACACTTTTATTAAGTTTGTGATCTTATACAGCCATTCTCATTTTGGGGTCATATACGACCCGTTAGGCCTGAAGGGTTTGATGTACCCGAGCAAAAGATTATACAAAATTTATAACAAATTCTAATACAAAGTTATCATTCTCTGAACATTGAGTATGTTATCATTGGTACTGCATAAATAGGCAAAACAACAGAATTAATAACAAAAAAATACCCGTTGAATATCAAAATAATAGCTTTTTTTGTTATCATCCCGACCTGCAGAAAATGACATAGGAATACCTCATTTTTATCTTGATAACTAGCCTTGATACTATGGTATTATGGCACAGCATAAGAGGTCAAAAACCCAAGAATTGCATGCAAAATATTTCTCAAATAACAAAACTTGTTATTTGGAATACCTGGGAATACCTGAGAGGTACTATTTTTGGTATGGTCTTACCTCAATTTGGTATTCGCATAACATTGTGGGAACCATTTTATGGTATTTCCTTCAGGTATTTTACCTCTTCGTCAAGACACGAAGCGGTTGCAGCAGGGCAGCGGCCGGCTGACAAGTGATTTTGGGTTTATGTTGTAATGTCCCTCTACTGCATACATTTTCTTGTTTAACATATTTTTCATCATTACCATAACCATTAGTCTTGGTCATCATTATTACTGTTTTTGTCATTAGTTGTGTTTTCGTGATTTGTGTATTAACGTTTTAAGGGTTTTAAGATTTTAGCCTGGTAGGTGGTTTTTACTTTTAGTCGGTGTGTTTTGTTTGTACAATTGTCATTTTGATTCTTTCTTCTCCTCTTGTGGTTTGGAGGTGTCAAGTGCTTTGAATACAGGAACGAAATCTGTGGTAGGCTTTTGCGCTTGTTGTTGAGTGCGTTGTTCATTTCCGGTTGCAGATGGACGTTTTGCCGGGTCTGAGCTGATTTGATTCATGCAGCGCTGGGTGCCGTTTGGCTGGTGTCTGGTTTTGTAGTTCAATCTTTGTTGTTGTTCACAGTGTCATTGTATTTGATGGTGTTGTTTTGTTGATTTTGCTTCATAGATGATTTGAGCCTTACTTGTTGTTTTTTGTGTCCATTTGTCTTTGATTCCCTTTCAATTCATGAAGAAATTGTTTGTGAAGTAAGACAATAGCTAGACATTTGTGGTACTTCTTTCTTGAAAAAGCCCAGCACAAAGATGCGGATTTGCTGTGCATTTAAATGTTACTATTTGAACGTTGAGATTAAGTGCTTCTGTAGCCAAACGGGTAAGATTGTGTTGACGCTCGTCTAGCAGACCATCTTAGATTGGGACTGCGAAACAAAACGGTATTGAACGGATGACTGACTTGGTAAGCTCGTTCTATTTTTACTCATTATGTCTAAACGATTCCAAACATTTGAAGCTACTTGAAAACCATGAATAAGTTTATATATGCGTGTATGTGTAAGTGTTCGCAGCAATCCAAGAAATCTGACAAGTTCTCTTTCAGTACCTGCTCTTATATCTTTAGACATTCTTCTCTTTTCAGAGAGCGAGTAATGGCGCTATAACCATAAGCCATAGGCAGCTAGGACTATAGTTAATGCTTAAGTCCCAACCGTTTGAAGAGAAGAAATGGAGCATCACTTAACCTTTTTAGACAAGATGCTCCCAACGACCGTTTTTGAATACATTTTTGTTCTGTACGCCAAACAGGGCATTCTGTTCAACTATTCTCTCCGACTATTCATTTCCTTTTTCCTTTGATATCTACTGAAGGCTGCGTGGGTTCCCCGTGTCTTGTTAAGGTAGATACCAAATCCTCCCTATCACCAACGGTTGCATGGACGTGGCCAGGTGAGCGATCAAGGAGTGTCTTCGTGGAGATTATTGCGTGAAGAAACGTATCAGAAACTGGTTTCGTTTCATGGTGGCATGCAATGTCTTCAACGAATTATTCCTCATCGTAGCTCCATCCACGAGGTGTGCAAACGTCAATGCTAATGCTAATGCTAATGCTAATTTCCTTCAGGTATTTTACCTCTTATGCAGCGCTCTTAAATACCAAGGCCAGTGATCTAGTTATTCGTTCCTGCTCGGGACTGCGAACAGCTTGATAACAAATTCTGTTTTGTAAGCAAATTGAAAATGTTTTAAATTATGTTATCACTTTAAAATCAATATTTCACGCAAGTATCTGAAAAAAAAAATATTTTGATATGCTGATAATGCTGTTGAAGTAAGTTGAAAATGATAAAATTAGTCATTGCTGATAACTATATCAAAAGGTTATCTGGGATAACAGAACTTGTTACTTATGACGAATTTCACCTCAACTCGTCCAGTGTTTGGCAGCACCCTCTCAGAACCCAATGAAAATTTGTGGATGTGTAGACTACGTCTTTTCAAGCAACTTTGCATACTTTGTTTTTTCAAAATTTGTATAGACTGCCATTTGAAAAGGGCTTAAGTTTTTGATCGATTTTTTTAAATCAACATTACTAAAAAAGGACAAGAATTACAAAAAAGCAAAGAATGGGTTACTTTAAGAAAATCGTCTGAACTTTCTGAAAAAAATATAAAAATTGTAAAATCGATTCTAAAACGCTAAAACGCTAAATTTTAAAATTTAGAGCCAATTTGCAAAAAAATGACTATCTTACAATTGAACGAAATTTGTTCTTAATAAAGGCAATAAAGTTAAAAAGCTAAAAGTTTCTCTAACAAATTTTTATCATGCCAACTCGACGTGGCTGGATAGCTCAGTGGTTATCCGTTCTGCTTACTGAGCAGATGGTCGGGAGTTCAATCCCAGGCCCGTCCCCTTCCTTGTCATTTGTCACTTGCCTTTTTCTATCACCACTAGATTTAAATTAAAAAGCAGTCTACTGCGCTTTCATTGATCGCATCAGTTACCACAGTGAATCCATGATCTAAAAATAACCTGCCTTACTAACACAAATCTATCCTTCCCTTGACAATTGTGGAGACGCAGAGGTAAACACGGTCTCTAACCAACGATTGTCAAAACTAATCATCCTTCCCCCCTCCCCAAAGACCGTGAGGACGTGGCCGGCGCCGGTACTGATCTATAAATAGAATTAGTGAACTTGTACATTGAAGATGCAAAGCCTACTCCCAAGCTCCATCTATGTGGTTCTCTGTGCAATTACACTAGTTCTGATCGGTAACGGAGTAGCAACTACGCTACGCAAGGTCTTTAAAAAAAAAAAAATTTTTTTATTCATGCCAACTCAAAAAGGACAAGACTTACAAAAATGTGATGAATGGATGACTTTTACAAAATCGTCTGACCTTTTATGAAAAAAATATAAAAATAGTAAAATCGATTTTTATACGCAAAAAAATAATATTTTAAAATTTAAAGTCAGTTTGCAATTTTGTTTGTATATAGTTGTATCATCACATAAGTTTAAAAAAAAATTAATTTGAAATTAAGGCCTTTCCAAATGGTAGCCTTAATTTTTCAAACATTCAAAGACCCTTCAAAAATCCAAATTGTCATTATATTTAAATTAATTTGGCTTCTGTGAGGTCTTCGGACCAAATTAAATATAAGACGAGTTGGCGTGATACACGGTGAAAATAGGACATGAAAAATTTGTTGTTAGAAAAACTTTTTTTTTTTAAAAGTGCCCATCTCGCGATGTATCGCGAACTTTTAGACAATTATATTGTCTTCATTAAAAAAAAATGTTCGTTCAATTCTAGGATAGCAATTTTTTGCTAATTTGCATTAAATTTTAAAATATTTTTTTAGCGTGTAAAAATTTTACAATTTCTACAATTTTTTCCATAAAAGTTGAGACGATTTTCTAAAGATTACTTATACATCACTTTTTTTTAAATCTTAAAAAAAATCCCTTTTCAAGTGGCAGTCTAGATAAATTTTGAAAAAAGCAAAGTATGCACAGTTGCTTGAAAAGACATAGTCACACACCCACAACGTTTCATTGGATTCTGAGAGGGTGCTGCCAATCACGAAGACGAGTTGGCGTTAAATTCGTCTTATTTGATACAAGTTTGTTAATTTCCTTTGGTAGGGTAGAATGTGGTAAGGCCGCTTATTGTATATCTTCGAGCCCATTAGCAAAATAAAAAAGCACGATTGTATTGCAGTTTTGTTAAATTTTTCGCTATGAATGGTGACTTGGAGAAAAAATGCAACATTAGCTGTGAGCAAAAATGCGACACATCCATATCGCTTCGGAAAACTCAACTTATGCTTGAAGTTTAGTTGATAAGTGTGAGCTTGGAGTCCAGGACCGATGGCTCATATTTAAAAAAATCAATTCTATTTCAGTTCTATTCATATACCACGTAGCCTTTCCTTGGTGGAGGGAAGGGGGTTGACCAAAGGCTACGCTCCATACAAAAATTCAAAAAAGTGTATGGACAAAAGTTTATGAGGGGGGAGGGGGGCCTGAGATTTTCAAAAATTAGTCTACGTGGCTTATGAACAGGCCCTTCAAGATTCAAGATCAAGATTTGAACCGTGACAGACTGCGCGGCGGCTTTTTCTGGTGGTTAGTCGAATAAACAAGTTGAAAAGAATGAAACGCTTTGTGGATCAAGATGGACACAATTGCAATATTGGTTTAGCGCAATTTTTACCACCTTGGGTGCATAGTCTTATTTGTATTGTTTAATTTAACCCAGGAAGTTGCTCAAAATTAATTTTCATTGACGTTTCGTCGTTCATTGACGCTTTATCCTGCGGAGTTCGTTCCGCAACTTTGTACCTTGCTCAATCATTTACGGTTATATTGTTTTGCTATAATTATATACTTCAACGTTCTGCTAGGTCACTTACTGGCACGGAAAGGACTCCGAACGTTATTTTGTCTGATTATTCTCAATTCCCGGCTGCGCACTTGCTGATCATACGTTCCATTATGACGCGTATCCCGATTTCACTAATCGATATCTCTTTGTTTCTGGTTAAGCTTTATGAACAATGTAACAATGTTTTAGCCCGTTTTAATTGTGTACGTGTATGTTCTCAGTTCGAACTACTCTAATTGCACTAGTAAGTTTAAACTAACGTAAATATATAATCTAAACCAACCTAGATACTTTCAATTTCATCCAAAGCACCTGCAGTCAAACCAACCTGCGCACAGCATTCCTGGTGCAAAGTGGCATTCATCAAAACAAACCCACACACTCCAAATCGAAACCCAAATCAGCATCGCTTACTTTTTCCGCACCTCTGGTGACCATAGTCGAAAATGACAAGTTGCACTAATTAGGAACGCGGCTGGGTGGGGCTACATCAATTGACAGTGACACCTCAAGGGGGAGCGGAATCAATAGCTAATTTTTCTCTCTAAATCATCTATGAACGAGCTAGATAAAAACACGCACACACCTGAATTCCCAACACTTGACCAAGAAAAACATGTAGAAAAAGTAAGTGACTGTTCCAAGAAGTACCAAGCGAAAGAGAGCCGGCCACCCACTCGAGACATATAAAAAAACACTCATAGCTAAGACTGAAGGGGCATACCAAATTAACACTATTATAATGAACCGCGCGCCGCAGCTGCATTGCCACTGTATGTTTACAAACTGCTTGTTTGGACGTTGATTTCGGCTAGGTTAGGTGCGAGAAACGCCCCACTTAGCAGGTCTCTCGTCACCTGGTCCGGACTGGTTCACGGTTGGTGTTTGATTCAATATTCCGCGCCAACATTTTGGCAGCCGTGGGTAACGGAACGAGTAGCGGCACTGTGGCATCGCACGCGTAGCATCCGTCATGGCGTTGGCATTTTTTCGTCGTCGTCGTCGTTGTCGTCGTCTTCATCGTTGATGATGATATGTGGGAGCATGTGTGTTGTGGCGCTTGCAGACGACGTGCGCGCGCGATACGCACCAAAGGAAGTAAATCATACATGTCGGGATCTGGGCTGTGCGTGTTTGAACCTCGCGAGAGTGGAACTAATATGGTGTTTTTTAAGATATTCGTTTGACGGCATGGCGACGGACGTGAAATCTAATTATACCAGAACTCGTATAAACCGGTATAATTGGTGAAAAGAAAGTTGCTTCGGAGCAGAGCATTCCGACCAAAATGTTCGCATCGTACTGTGATAAATATTTACCCAAAGGATCAGATACGCAAATTACGGGCAACAGGCGGGGAACGTACTCGCCCTTTATCCTGGTGCTCTGAACACGGATCAAACAATTAAAATCGACAAATAAATATAAATTAAACCACCGGTGGAGGTCGAAAACGGACTTATGTCGGTCGGTACGATCGTTGGTACACTATTTGAAATTCAAATTACATCAACACCGGACCATCGTCATCATCTGCCACAACGGATGAACTTTTCGCCCATACCGACATATGTATGTGCCTTTTCCGGACGATGAGCCACAGCAGGATCGAAGCGTCGAACGCATTCGTCGTTTCATTGAGCGGTGCTTTTTGGTTCGGTATAGTTTCAACCTGTCATCATCCTTCTTGCTCATGCTAACCTACATACATATCCCCGAACATGGGAACTCTTTTGTAGAATTGCATTGTTATAGAAAACCACCGGCGTTCATCCAATGTGACTAGTACTAGTGACTAGTTGGGACTGGATACGGACATAGCCGTCCAGCAGTTTGGCAAGCTCTTGGAGCGTGAGCAACAATCTCGGTTCCCAGGGCCAAGCATGCCAGGGGAGCAAGGCAACGAGGAAGGATTTTCACATTATTCGATTATTAAAACAGACAAAATTTAATGATGTTATCATTTCATTTGAATTTTCAATCCAGGGGTATTTTGCTCTCGAAGCCAGAGCAGAATGTTGCTCGAAAGTGTGCTCGGTGAAAGATGGGACACGGTTCGCCAAGAGGTAAAAGGGTAAATTGGTCGAAACATTAATTTAAAACAACAGCACGTGGCCTCGAGACGGAACACTCTTTGTCGATAGGCGTTTTTGATCAATATTTGTATTGAAGCTAAAATTTACCAGCAATATTCAATTATTGCCGTCAGGATTTTAAAAACACTTAGGCAGTCTCAGCCGAATCAAATGTATGTAATACTCTTTGATTTATTCAATTCGATTCATCTTTGATTATTACCAAAATTGGTGAGAGTTTTCAAATGGAACTAGAGTGATATTGTTCAGAGGTTCATGATGTGTGATTATACCAAAAAGAAAGGCAAAGGGGTTAATTCGGTGGTTTGAAATTTCCAGACACGTCAGGGCCATCCGCCAATTGATTCAAGTCAGTCGGGAAGCTACGTTTTTAATCCGGTCGGAAATGTCATTGACGAAGATGTTCATAATGCTCATCGCTTTGGAGGAAACTGAAGTATCGGGTTAAAATGGTAGATGCAGGGCTATACGTTTTTTTCTTCCGGAACTGTTTGCCTTCCGAGATGGTGGAGCGAAAATGCACCATAAGAGCACATCCTGTTGATATGATCGACCACCTGGAGATCATTATCCTTTATTGCGTTGTAGGCGGTTCAGGTCTGTTTGGTTATTCAAAGTCTATTATTGTCGATATACTTCTAGGTCGAATTAGTGCAAATGGAACGTTAGACCAGAATTAGGAAGTTAATATGTAAGAAAATTCAATTGTAAACTCTTTAGACAGCATTTGGTGGCCGGGAAAAGAGCTCTTTTGTATTTAATAATGATACGGCCCCGGTTGAATTTTCTACGATGGTCTTTAACGCGTAGAAGATAGTTATGGATCTGTTGGGGAATAAGCTCTCACAGCGATGTTGACGAGACCATCGACATCAACAGCCAACTGCACAAACGCCTATCTGGATAACGACTGCTCGCCGGGGTGCTTCGTACCGCTCTGCACTGCTCCACGACTGCCAAAAAATTAAATCAAAATGCGAAGGTGTACCCGTTATATATCAGTCATGGCTGCCTAGGACACGTTCCTTACTTAAATATGAAGTCTGTGCTAGGACTACACTGTGCATTCGGTAAATTTACTCTGAAAAATCATTAAAGGGTGATACGGTCAAAATTTGGTCAAGGAAAAACGCGTGTAAATCGGTGAAATCGTTTATTTAAAAAATCAAATTAAATTTCTTTTTCAAGTTCAATTACTATAAAATTCAGGAAAAATATTCAGTTAGGCTTCCGCTTTTTCAAATCCGGATTGCCGGGCCTTATGCTTGACCCCTGCCATCAGATTTTGTACAGCCACCTTGTCCACCTTCTTCGCCGCAGAAAGCCAGTTTGCCTTGAACTGCTGCTCGTCCTTAGCAGTTTTTTTGGTCTTCTTTAGGTTCCGCTTGACAATAGCCCAGTATTTCTCAATTGGGCGGAGCTCTGGCGTGTTGGGAGGGTTCTTGTCCTTGGGAACCACCTGCACGTTGTTGGCGGCGTACCACTCCATGGCCTTTTTACCGTAATGGCAAGATGCCAAATCCGGCCAAAACAGTACGGAACAACCGTGTTTCTTCAGGAAAGGCAGCAGACGTTTATTCAAACACTCTTTCACGTAAATTTCTTGGTTGACAGTCCCGGAAGCTATGAAAATGCTGCTTTTCAAGCCACGGGTACAGATGGCTTGCCAAACCAGATATTTCTTTGCAAACTTTGACAGTTTCGTGTGCTTGAAAATATCTGCTACCTTTCCCCTTCCTTTTGCCGTATAAAACTCCTGTCCCGGAAGCTGCTTGTAGTTGGCTTTGACGTAGGTTTCGTCGTCCATTACTACGCAGTCAAACTTCGTCAGCATCGTCGTGTACAGCCTCCGGGATCGCGCTTTGGCCGTCGTATTTTGTTTATCATCGCGATTTGGAGTCACTACCTTCTTGTAAGTCGATAGTCCGGCTCGTTTTTTGGCTCGATGCACGGTTGTAGACGATACACCCAGCTTATTTGCGGCATCTCGGAGAGATAGGTTAGGGTTTCGCTTGAAACTACCGGCAACTCTCTTTGTCGTCTCAGTGGCTTCCGGTTTTCGATTTCCCCCCGATCCAGACTTCCTGGCTGTCGACAAACGTTCCCCAAACACTTTAATTACATTTGTAACGGTTGATTTGGCAACTTTTAGCGATTTTGCCAACTTTGCGTGCGAGTAGCTCGGATTTTCGCGATGCGCGAGCAAAATTTTGATACGCTGCTCTTCTTGCTTGGACGGCATTTTGATAACTGAAGAGTGAATTCCAAAATCAAAATAGGAGCAACATTCTACACACACACACCTTCAAAATGAGGGGTGTTCAGGTTTTTTAAATGCAAAATTGAAAGAAATACGTCAAGTTGATATTGACCAAATTTTGACCGTATCGCCCTTTATAAGAAATAACCTTGTTTTTATGTTATTGACTATGGTTCAATGCTGAAAATCAACCAGTTGCAATATAAACATTGATGCGTAGAAATATTCCAGATAGATTGCTGCAAAGATTTTGAAAATTGGTCATGAAATGAATTAGTTATTAACGTTGAAAACCTAAGTATATTTTGTGACGCTCCAAATGTTTGTACCCGCAACGTATACCCCTGTATTGAAAAGAAAGACGTAGTCCTACGTCAAAAATGTCCTTCAATAATTTAATCTCGTTTCTTTTTCGAATTTAATTTTATGTAGCTTAACAGATCTGTCAAACATCCATGCATATTTTTTTTTTTAATGAAACAAATTTGTCCTTGTTCTTTGTATTGTTTTTGTACAATACACGAATGTTCATTTTGAACACACGTATGTTTCGTGATTTAGATAGCGCATGTATTATTGAATACGAAGCCAGGTTAACAAATAGTAAAAATCAATTTCTAATCAGAAAAAAAACTAATCGATTGGTGAGTAAACCGGTCGATTTCGTAGTATGAACTTAATTTGATTTCCAGTGTAAGTGACGAACATCTTATTTCGAGAAAACAAGCTTCGTAGTTTTTGTGTATTTTTCGATCCTACAAAAACATGTGCATTAAAAATGAGTCGTTTTCCTGATTCATATTCATATACCTCAGGGAGGTCAAATCTTCACCAAATTCACAAAGCACATGACAAGGTATTTGAACATAGCTGACCATTTTGTCACTGGCATATCTTGGCTGCCAACCTTTTCAATTTAACATTTTTGAGATACAGGATTTTGATTCCAACCAGCCTTTTTTCAACAGGCTACAGGGTGAAGAAATATTATCCGTGTTCAATTATTTAGTCATAAGTCTATTAATCATATATTGAATAACAATGTATTTATGGAAAATGTCGATACACTAACATGTGTAAAGATTGTACTCGAAAAAAACACTTTCTTTTGTGTATAAATTTTTAATGCATGGGTAACAATTGATGAAATTGCTGGTAAAACTTTGTTTAGAGTGTAATGTTAACATGTGCTAAATTTCGTCACACACAATCTGTCAAGTGGATGTCGAGATGAAAGTGCTTCGACCAAAAATTATGGACACCGTCGTGGAAAATCCAGGGCAGTCCCACAGGTGGATCGCGAAACAGCTGGGAACCGACAACTCGACCGTGCCTCGTGTGGTAAAATTGTTCAAGGAGACTCAGACGACCCAGCGACAAGCTGGCAGTGGAAGAAAAGCGAAGGCGTCCGACCCCGTGAACACAAGGAAGGTGAGGGAGTTCTTCAAGCGCAATCCGAACTATTCGATTCGAGACGTGGCCATGAAGGTTAATTATTCCGGCTGTTTCGTCTAGCAGACAATGGAGCGGGTCGGACTTCATGACTTCAAGGTAGGAACCGAACTGATAAACAGAATATGGCGGCCAAACCCTGCGCCAGGACCGCGTGTGGTTGGTACGCATCGTAATAGACGACGGGACGTAGAAAAAGACGGACGCCAAGCAACTCCTGGGCCTGGAGTTTCTCGTCGTCAAGTCCCGATTGGATGTTCCGGAGAAGTTCCGGAAGAAGAATTTCGACAAATTTGCCAAGGAGTACCTAGTGATCTCCAGAAGCATCTGCCCTTCCTCCGGTCGCACGAAGGTGACACTCTGTTTTGGCTGGAGCTGGCATCGTGCCATTACGCGAAACCGATGATGGAGAGGTACGAAGCCAATGATGTTGTTTTTGTGCCGAAGGAGGCAAATCCGCCAACCTCGCCAGAACTTCACCAGAACTCGCTGAAACTTTTTGGTGGTTAAGATGGGCAATCTCTGGAAAACTTGGAAGGTCTTGAAAAACTACAAGGATTTGAAGAAACAGTGGATGAAAGTTTGTAAGAATGATAACGCCAGTGTTGCACAGGATTTGATGAGTTGAGTTAAGTCCAAGGTGCGGGCATTTAGCATAGGAGACCAACTTTGCCAAAACATTGCTAATATGTGTTTATTTATTCCTTGAGAGTTTCAAAAATATTCGACATATAATTAAGTTTTGGGGATAATGTTCGCCTGTTGCTTTGTTTTTCGTGTAAAAAATTTATTAATATTTACATCACTGGCTTTCAAGGGATCCAACGATATGTGTTTGGTTTAGAACAGACCCTGGACTCAAGAACGAACAAAACGAAGTAATCTATTGGCTTCAGGTCAGGAGAGTTGGAAGGCCATTCTGTTGGGTAATATCTCGGGAAAAGTCTGTTACAGAGTTCCAGCGCAATTTTGCTCCATGTTATGGTGCTTTATGGCGATACACGGATTTCCGTGTTCGAAGGTCTTTCTACACTAGTTTCAACTAGCCCCGAAAAGGTATCACTCGCGAAAAATTTACCAACGACCCACAAAAATGATCAAAGTCCCTTTTTACGGGAGGACTTTACCGATTTCCCAATTGAGATCACACGCGCACAAGTCTGGGAATGCTAACGTAAGAACCACTTACCATCAAATGTCCAGAAGAAAGCACTAAAACGGAGTGTGTTGTTAATTCGATGTGTATTTGGATACGGACTATTTACAAAAAATTGAACTGTTCTACCGTAGTAATCGGGCTACCATACTGCCTGTACCCGCATGCGCAATTGCCTTATTTTTTATCATATTTTCAAAAGCAATAATAAAATTAAGCAGTTAGTTACAAAAATTGTGAAAAAAATATCAGGTCGGTTTGTCCCATCTTGAAAGTAACCGCATACGAGTCCCATTATTGAAGTAACCGCATATGAGTCCCGTTTTAGAAGTAGCAGTAAAATAAAAATATTGAACACCTTTTAGAATTATGGTTGAATTTCTCAAATGTTTAATCATTCTTAGAGGCATAACAAAAAATAAATAAAGCAAAAAATGTAATTGTAAACAGGAATAATATTGAAATAAAAATCCATTCTACCAATCAGTCTCCCGTTTGTCCAGTTTGAGACAATCCAATTAAAGATCTCTTCTTCTTTTCTTCAACCAATGGTAAAATGGTTTTAAGTTAATCGGGTTTTCCTGTCAGCGTCAATGCCTCGAGGTTGGCTCTTTTTTTTCAATTGACCTTCCAGATCAAAGTCGTCAGCTGAAATGAGTTTTTCTTGTTTGTTTGTAATTAATTTGCAGCACTTCAAGTCCTTACCTTTTACAGAGTTACTGTAGTGAAGATACAGGAATCCTTACTTCACGATAATATATCTTTGGAATCCTAATGGCCGCACTCTTTGACACATGCGAAATTCTCCAAAATTACAACAAGAGCAAGGCGCCGTCTTCCTGTTAAGTCACGATTCCTAAATTGTTTTTTTTCGATTTTTTTTGTTCCGTTGTTCATTGATTCCGTCTCTGTAGCAAAAAAGCTACTGTCAGAATCATGATACGCATGCATAACACGTGAAACATCATTCAATGCATCACGGACCTTCTCTTAACCTGCATTTGAAGATGGAGCATATAAAGCTGCATCACCGTGAGGATCATTATCCACTGACACAAGTTTTTCAGCTTTTATGGAACGAAAACTTCCACATGTTGCATCCTCACCAGAGTGCTTTTAAACTGATCTGCATTTGAAAATAAGAATTGGCTCACATTATCAAATTGCCATGATCCCTTTCTTTCTTGTCCGACAAGAAAGAAGTGAAATTCGACGAAAACCCTTGCATTTTTTCAGGATTTTAGGTAGAAATAACTTACCAGCTCTTATCATCGCATCAAATCCACAATCTTCGTCGACGGAACTTTCATCACTATCACCAAAGTAACTCTTGATTAGCTCTAGGATATTTTGATTTCGTAAAGAAATGTGAAATCTCAGTGAAACACAAGCTTAAAACAGCAAATTTTCAACTCGTTCCAGTCGGTCAAATATTACATAATACGTTAAATAACGGGAGCAGGTTTCGCGTCTTTTTATGTTCAAAATTTATAGTTCTACATTTCTGGCCACGTTACATGGAAAAGGAGGGGTATTGATCATATCTTATGAATGAACTACATGGTGAAGGGAGAATTAAAATGGTCGGAAAATGTCTCACGTAATATTTGAACGAACCCCATGACAAAGCATACCGCATCAGAACGATACTGTTGAACAAACAGAATGGGACTGGTATGCGGTTACATTTATGCTTGATGGACAAAATAACTGCATATTTTGTCCCAATGCGTTTTTTTCCTCAAAAACACATTTTTTTTATTTTATATTGATTGTGCAGTTTACAATGTATACTATTAGATATAAACTACCAAAATAAAGAGTGAAAAAGTACGCCAAACAGGCTGAATCAAGAAAAATGCTTTCCTAACTTGAATGATCGTTTTCTCGGTTTGCTGTTTTTCAATATGGGACTGATATGCGGTTACAGGCAGCATAGTAATCTGAATGAAATTCTCTCTCGCTCTCTACTCTCAGATGAAAACAATTCGTGTCATGTCGAACTGGTTATGTTAGACCAATTCAAGTTTCTTAAACTAAGTATGGATATCTTCAACAGTCTAATCCTGTAGAAATGTCCAATTTTTTCGAGTAAATCATGATAAGGGCTTAAAAACCAATTGTAACCAATGCCTTTGAACGTCGATTTCTATCCAATCTCAAAACACTCTCGCGAAATGAAAGCAGCATCTGGTAGAGGACTTTAACATGCGAAGTACGATTTTCAATCGACAATCGACGAAGATGATTTCGAGGTGGTGGATGAGCTTATGTACCTCGTATCATTGGTAACGTCGGTTAACAAATGCAGCAAAGAAATTCTGAGACGCATTATTATCGGAAGTCGACTCCACAAGACTTTGATGTCATGTAAACTTCACCCCCTTCAAAGTGTTCCATGGACAAAACGCTGATAAGAACGGTAGTTCTCTATGGGCATGAAGACCTGCAAGCACTTGGATTTTTCGAACGACGCGTGCCGTTTACCATCTTTGGCGGTGTATGTGAAAACGGTGTATGGAGGAGAAGGATGAACCACGAGCTGGCGCAGCTCTATTGCGAACACAGTATCCAGAAAGTCGCTAAAGCTGGAAAGGTACAATGGGCGGGACATGTTGTAAGAATGTCGGACAACAACCCCGCAAAAATGGTGTTTGCCTCGAATACGACCGGTACAAGACGCTGAGGAGCGCAGCGAGCTAGATGGTTAAACCAAGTGGAGCAATACCTCCGAGGTACT
The DNA here is from genome assembly GCA_034211315.2 of Aedes japonicus. Lineage (NCBI taxonomy): Eukaryota > Metazoa > Arthropoda > Insecta > Diptera > Culicidae > Aedes > Aedes japonicus. The sequence continues at coordinate 644,530 of JASCZW010000415.1, read as the reverse complement.
GGAGAATTATAACCGTGAACAATTAAGGCGGCTAATTCTGTGAATTTCTTTCCGTAAAATATGAACCCACAAAACTCTCCTGAACTAAATGATGTTCAAAAGACCAAAGGAGACGCGATGAAAAGGAATTGATGAAACAAGCTCTGTGGAAGGATATCAATCCCAAATGTCGAGCATTTTATTCAAACTCCACCCAGAATTTTAATCGACGTATGTAAGCTGACATAAATAAATATACTGAACTACTGTAAAAAAATTGTTTCATTTCGATAACTATAGCCGATTTACCAATCAATCTAGAGTATCGCAATAATTATCGACTCACCCTTTACCCAATCTAACTCACATGAATATCTTACTTACCCTACCAGTCAGACCACAGCAGTTGTCTCCATGGCTGTATCTCGCCAGCCTCACTGTCTGCGGAGAGTCCGCAGGTTGACTTCTACTTGATCGAGCCACCTTGCTCGTTGCGTGTCTCTTCTTCTTGTACCCGTCGGCTTCTTTTCCAGAACAGGGCTGTCGTCCGACATTTTTACGACCTGCCCAGCCCATAGTTGTCGACCAATTTTAGCGATGTGTACGATGGGAGGTTCTCCCAGCAACTGTTGCAATTCGTGGTTCATTCGCCTCCTCCATCTGCATTCCACCATAGATCTTATCTTGCTGCACCTTTCGTTCAAAGACACCAGTCTTGTCCTCCAGTCTTGTAGATGGCCAACTTTGTAGTTCGGTTAACTTTGTTCGATCTTAGCGCCTTTCGGAGTCCAAAGTAGGCACGATTGCCAGCTAAAATGCGCTTTTGGATCTCTCTGCTGGTGTCGTTGTCGGTGGTCGCTAATGAGCCCAGATACACGAATTAGTCTACTGCCTCGATTTCATAACCGTCAATCTGAACTCGTGAAATTCCTTCAACATATAGGATAGTTGGGTTGCACTGGAGTAACATCGTCTGTGGGAAAAAGACTTTGCCGAATTATAATGCTAAAAAATAACAGCTGACCATAGATTGGTGGGCTGGATTTAATGTTGAAAAAGTTAAGTTTAAAATCTTACTTCTAGTGTTGCTAGAAAACAATATCGTCTTATGAATCTTTTGAAAACTCAATTTTCCCAGAAAGATTTTAGCACATGTACCATCTGTTGCAAAGTTTTAAGGCAATGTTTTGATTTTATTTGAAAGTAGATTATACGATTTGAGCAAAATTGTAGTCTCCAGAAAAGAAATTGTCACAAGAATTCAGTGGTTTGGAGCCACAAGAACCGCTTTATCTGTAAAAGTTTTCTTTTTCCCATTCAACAATGCTTCACTCTTATGAGTATAGTAAATACTTCAGAAGCCATTGGAGTTTGTTCAACTCAAACGCCCTTCATTTAGTGATGCATGCTGTTCATGCTCTTGCCCTTCGTCATGGATTATGAAAAACAACTCTTGGCCTTTTTCCACAAATCATATCTTCCGCTGATGGTTGATGGCAACAAGAAGGATGCTTTGACAGGGGCAAACGAGTAATTTTAGAAAAAATAAAACACTTCGAGATTAAACGCTTGACGAAGAAGCGCCTGTCTCGAAATTCTACGAAGGAAAAGTTCCGGTTGGAAGAGAAAAGGTGCAACCGAAAAGATATCAACCACCGGTCATCCTTCTTTGTCCCCTTTTTCACCCTTGTATTATCTTATTTCCGTGTTTCTAATTATTGTTCAAAGGGTTTTAACTGTCCGAAATTTTATTGGATTACTCATTGTGAGGCCCCTCACTCCAGTGAAATCAGATCAAGAAACTGTATTCCTGGTCCGAAAACTTCTACCCAGATTGTATGAAATTGATTTCGTACGAAAATCTGAACATGTTGTAATCAATTTCCCTTCACCTATCCACGACAAACAGCGATGAAGAAAATCACTTTGACAGCGCCTCTTCCTCGGAACACGTTCGAATAAAACCAACTTTATTACGGCCACACCTTATTGAGCTTCATTAACCTGACGTGGAGCAACGAGGCCACGGCACGGAACGGCAGCCAGGTGAATTGATTTTATGTACACCAATTACCAGCCGTTGTTATTCTATCCTTGGGGGCGGGAGAGACCATTAACGACGACGAGGTGTCCTGAGCCGTCCTGTCCTTGTTTGTTTAGCTTTGGTTGTCGGTACTGCGGTATCAAGTCAATTTCCATCTGAACCTCCGCTATTTAGTTTGTTCGCGTAAAACAGATCAACGGATAATCAGAAGCAAAGAATCTAATTAATTTACCTAATTTTATTTGATCACCGAAAAAGAGTTCACTCGACTCTTTACCGTTACCTCGACATGAATGACGTTTGCTGCTCCCTAAGCTAACACACAAACAATTCCGCCGGACTCTATGCTCTACAAGATTGATTTATGGCTCGCAATAAACTTCCACCAACATCATCATATGGGGCTGCTGCCTATCTGTCTGGTTACAAAAAGAGTTTTTCCGAACGACTTTTGAGCAAGATTTGAGTGATCCTTGGGAGGCTATAACCCGAACGAATACGAGTGAAGCCGCTAGGAGGTTTACCTTGTTTCGTCTAGCGGAATGGAATTAACTTTTATTTGTTCGCATAACGCCTCACCTTACCGCCCACACCGGTTACTCTCTGTCTCCAGCCTGTGGCGAGGCGGAAAACGAAGGTTTTTACGAGTAAACTGTGCGTACACGCCTCATCGCCCAAGACCGTAGATTGTTGAATGAATTTTCATCGCACACCGAGCCCCCCTCACCAGGAATATTCGCCCCAAACGGACGGAAGCGGGTTTAGATTCTCATCAATCCTGGTTTAATTGATCTTCGCTGCCGTAAACATGTCTTCGATGTACTACGGAATGCGATGTGCTCGCCAATTTATTGGATCATGCGCTGGTTTAGAGAGAGAGAGTGGCTTCAAGGCAGTCCACAGCTGTTCCTATGAATGTATACAAGATAACGGCGTCGCGGCGTGGTACTTACTTACATGGAACACGGAAATCGAACAAACGAAGGAGACGCACGGTAAATAGTTGAAGCAAAGTTTAATTGGATTGCAGCAATTATGTTCCGATGGTGTTGGTGGTGTTTTTTCACTTCCACCAGGTTGTTCGATACACTGTTGGACTGGGTTTGCTGGTACACACGTTGTTTGTTTGGAGTTGTCTAGGTTTTATGGCTGATGTGTTTACTTCTGTTGCATTTACGGACCTGTGTGAGAATTGAATTTCAGAATGCAGAATTGATAGATAAAATGAATTGTTACAGTGAGAATGCTTTTGAAACACTTCTTCTTCATCCTGACTATTGCAAGTTTTTTTTTATCAAAATAAGCTAATCACCGGCTCTGAACTCTACAAAGCCTGTCCAGGTTTAATTTCGGACACATTTATTCCAGTGTAGATATTGAATTTTTCACGGATCGCTGATCGCTGAAACATTTCACTTATGTGGCAGCTGAAACTCTCCACTTTATTTCGTGGTACAACATGTTTACATTCTTGTTACATTCAGCAAATAGCGTCGAATCAAGTGGAAGTGCGCAAACGCGTTTTCTATGAACGGTAACAAAATCCAAATTGATCGGTACGCGATAATGCAAAGCAATTAAAACTACCGAAAACTAGCATTTGTTGAGTTTGTAAACCATTTGACCAGCGCTTGACTATGGATCGGAAAGATGGAAGTGGAACAAACCTAAAAGTATGCTCCAGACAAATGGACAAGAAGGTGGTAGCGATTATTGAAGAAAATCCCAAACTTTTTGTGTGAAATGTGGCTCGAGTCTGGATTATTATACTACAATGTAAAGTAACGCCGTTGCCCAGTATTTTCGGACAATGAAGGTGTCCAAATTCCCGAAGATGTATTTGATTTGGCAGGCCATATGTAGTTGTGGTCGAAAATCTAAAAGCTTCTTCTCTACCGACACTATCAATAAGGAAGTGTACGAGAAAGAATGTCTGCAAAAGCGGTTGCTACCGTTTATCAGAAGCCACGACTCTCCTGCTCTTTTTGGAGCAGTTTTGGCCTCTTGCCATTATGTGGAATCCTACCTGGAATGGTATAAGAAACAAAAGGTCAAAAACGTGCCAAACACAGCCAATCCACCAAACCGTCCATAATTTCGCCCAACAGAGAAGTACTGGGCTCTAGTTAAGCGGAAACCCTCCGAAACTAAGAAGAAAGCAAATGGTACCGATGATTTCAAGAGAAGATGGAGAATCGTCACGGAGGGCGTATCTGAGGATATTGTACGAAACTCGATGGCGGATGAACCACGGAAAGTTCGAGAATTTTATAGAAAGAAGTAGGGTAGGTAACGACTTAAGCACTCCGGGACCCTATTCCAAGCACGGGGTTAACGTTAACCTATAACGCGCATTTTTTGCAGTATGGTGCTCCATCTAGTGAAGCATCATACTGCAAAAAATTAGCGTTGTAGGTTAACGTTTACCCCGTGCTTGGAATAGGGTCTCGGGGTGCGCAAGTCGTTACCTACCCTATGTATAGTTGTGTCTACATTAAAAACAGTTGAATAAGATGAACATCTCAATTAACTTTTTCTTATATAGATACAACTCTATTATTGTGAAATAAACAATCTGTTTTGTTAAATTATGTGTAAATTTTTAGCAAGTCCAGAAAATAAACCATAACGCAAAGGCATATGTTCCGAAGATCCGCTTATGGCCTCTAACTTCCAAGTCAAGTCGTCGGAACCTTCTGCATATCTTGTTGGAAATACTTATCACCATCCTCGTTTTAAACCGACTCCAAATTCTCATGCGACCATAATGCTTGTCTGACAAGAAAGTGTTCGACCTTCGAGGAGGGATACTTCTAAAGCCTTACTCTCTCCGCTTCAAACTGCGTGTATTCATGTCAAGGTAGAACTGTATCTATCGCTTCAGGTGAAGTACTGCGCATTGCTTCCTCTATAACAGTACACAAATGGGCGGACATAAAGACGGGTAGTTTGCTGGCTCCCGAAATGTTCAAGAGTGGCAATGCAAAGATGCTTGGACGAGGGCGTCTTCCCAGACGCCTGGAAACGCCAGACTCTAGTATAGCTGCCAAAGACAGGGAAGCCAACGGGCGATCGTTATCGTTAACCAAAACGAGCCCTGCTGCTAACCTATTCCCTACTATCCAACGTCCCAGTGATTTCTCGTGGAAGTGCAGAGGATTGCTCGGCTTTCTTCAAAGCGAGTATCACGTCAACACGTTCGTTCCCTTTCCCTACTTGGCCAGCATTCGGGCACGGCCGGCGGCGGTATTGCTATGTTTTTACACATTGAGGATGTATGTTAGTCCCACACATCATCTGTCGGTTCTTTGTGTAAATACAGCTGATCTGCCAATATCGGAGAATTATCTGTGGGCGGTCAATCCTGCTCATGCTCATGCTCGTATGGCGAAGTATCGAACCCAGACACCTCCAGTATGGTGTTGCTTTGTACCCGTGGCTTTACCTACTGAGGTTAGGGAAATATAAGCGGGTGCTTAATGCATTATAGCCCGCTCCCCAAAGTAATAGGGGGAGGTAGCTCATAAAATCTTCCGATCCGCCTCTAAGCATCTAGCTATGAGGTACCAGGTGAGTACCCACCGATTGCCTGTCGATCTGCCAATTTTGGAAAACATTGCGATTGGTTGAGCGGATGGAGATAATGAAATCATTGGGTATAGGACCAAGTCTCCTCCGGTTGGTGCCAAATCGATGAGCTAGCACACTAATTGAACCATAAAGTTGCCCGAAGGATGCGGATATTAGTTGCAGTAGTGAAGTGTAGTGGAGTGCTGATGTAAAAATTGAAAGTTTACGAAAACAGAGTTTGCTTCGAGCATCGGCTGTGAAAGGTTGTGTCGATGCTTTGTTGCGCAGTATTTTGCTATCGGGCATTATCGTGCGTTTTGTATTGTTTTCGGTTATCTATTGTTCGGCAGTGCGAGTTTATTAACGATTATGAATCATAAATATGATCAAATCACTTATCAAGGTGAATTCATTTCACTGATTCGGATCAACTATTGCGGCTGTCCTCCGGTCCAGACAAGCTCCTACCTCATGGCTCCCCATATAATCATAAAAGACTGCTTAGACATGGGTTCGCTGTTTTGCACGTAGCCTGGACAATATAGTCAATTTGACAATAGCAATGTGAGGGAATTGTCACTTAATCAATAATTCCAACATACCTTGGAATCATCTTTGAATTCCAAAACTCTTTATGTTAATGGAGTACCATGACAAACATAACGTATGGAGAAAAGTCAACGGGAAGGGGGGGTTGGTTGTTCGGAGATTTTCAAAAATTAAAAATTAGGTTTATGAACAGGTTCAAAAGGCTCAATTGGTTTTTTTAACATTTCAGCATAACATGTTTGCTCCTGGGACTGCACTTCTGAACTTCAACTAATTTTGTTTATTTGTCAATATATTTTTTAATTAGATTCCTTTTTGAAATAAATGATTAGATTCCATTTATTTTAGAAATCATCAAACCAAGCTCTTTTATCACTTAAATGGCTTTCTTTAAATGTAACTCGAAAGGCACAATAGGAACTTTTGAATACGTATATCTCATAGAGTTCATCTGTTGCTGTTCAGATGAAGAAAAATCATGTGTCTTTTAATTGAAATACTAGCTGAATCCGGTGCCTTACTACGCTTTCAACTAAATAAATGAAAATATAATAAATCTGGCGCTTTTATGTTTTTTTAGGAATGAGTTTTGTAAAATCATTTTCGATTGGTAATGTGTGTAAATTCTGCAAAATTAAACGTTGGTGTGTATTTTTAATTAGTCAAATGCCAAATTTGGTTCCATTTGTTCGATTAATTCTCAAGTTATGCAATAAAAAACCTGTTTCATTTTTATGAGAGTCATCCCTTCCTGATAGGGAAAGGGTCTCACACTACCATAGAAACATGTTTCGTCTCCAAAAACCCCCTCAAGTCAAATTTGGTTCTATTTTCTTGATTAGTTTTCGAAGTTTTGTGCAGAAGCTTGTGTTTTATTTTTATGAAAGTCCCCCCTCCCCCCCTCCACCTCCTTAGACGGGGGAGGTGTCTCGTACCATCATTAGAACCTTTTCCGGTCCCCAGAACCCCTGCATACACATAACAGTAGGAAGAATTCTCATGTTTGGTTGAAATTTGTGTTTCATTTGTATGAGACCAATCCCCCCCCCCTCTCTACCAGAAAGAGGAAGGGTCTCGAACCACCGCTAATGCTAATTTGGTTCCTTTTGCTTTTTTAGTTCAAGATTTATGCAGAAATTTCAGTTTCATTTGTTTGAGAGCCCACCTTCTAGGAGAAGGGACGGGTCTCAATCCACCATAGAAACATGTTTTGCCTCTAAGAAATTCCACATGCTAAGTTTGGCTTCCTTTGATCGATTAGTTCTCGAGTTATGCAGAAATTTGTGCATCAATTGTATGGGAGTCCCCTCGCCCTCCCCCTTCTAGAGATGTGAGGGGTAACAAACTATTATAAGAACCTTTCTCGGGTCCAAAAACTCCTGCATACAAAATTTCACGCCAATTGACTCGGTAGTTTTCGATTATATAAGGTTCAGACAGACAGACAGACAGAAATTCATTTGTGTATCCATAGATTATCTCTCATAATTTTGATTGACTGAAAGATAGTCGTGATAACATGAATAAACTCTTCTAATTTTTGATTATGGAAGTGCCTTAATTATCTGACATTTATTTATACTTTCAAAGCCTTCAGCATTTGTGATACTCTTCACTCAGAACGCACTCTCCGAAGGTATGTGACAAAATTGAACTTGTAGCAGATCGTAGCAAATGTAGTTTGAATAGAACTGTGAGCAATTGCCTACTCGGAACCCCGAATCCCACCCTTCCTCATTCCGGGGAATCTTGCCCAGTAGGAAGACTATAAACATTAGTCAACGCCGTCCGGCGCATCATCGGAGGTGGAAGGAACGTGCCTGTGGTTTAATTACAGCAACAGGCGGGCGCGCGCTTCTGCGAAAATTGAAATCTACGTTCCCGGCAAATTTACTGCTGATTGTTGTGTTGTGCAAGTCGATAAACATTATTACAGCGCGACTGGCGGTGGAAATTGCGATGCGAGCCATCCCTGGCGATCAGTGAACATTAGGAACGGAGGAAATTGAATTTCTACCGATGAATCGACTAACGACCAACGATGATTTTAATAGCGTAATCAGGAGCATTCGAATGGCATCGTTTAGTGTCTTTCAAAGGATTAGAATGTTCGTTTGAATTTGATGATTTTGGAGGGTAGATGTCTCGTGGCAAATTTCTATTATATTCCAAAATTGGCTCCCATCGCATCGCAGAGAGCATTTTTATGAATTTTCATGGAATTGTTTGCACATGGCTCGGACCCATTTTTTTCGAAGCACTAGACGCCCTGAATCGATGTTCCGTGCAGCTCATGGTGAGATAAGCGAAAAATATGCGCGGGACATAAATAATCCCTCCCATCCGTCCGCTCCGTTGATAGTTAACGATCTCAAGTGTTATTTTCTTTTTGTTGCTACAAATTTCTTTTCCATCATCATCATCGTCGTTAGCGCGTTGTCGACACCCTCGACGGAAAACCCCCCCTTGGAAGAATCACCATTTCCGCACGGCTTCTACTGAAGCTCTACTTTTCCTTTATCATCCACAATCAGTGTGACGGCAGGACTTTTCTCTACTGGTCACTAGATTGAGACATTAAAGAGTGTAACAACGGTTTCTTTTTTTCCTTTTCTCGAATGTTCCAGCAACTCACTGGCACCTAATTATGCTGTTCCGAGATAGCAAACTGCAGGGATTTGGCTTTGCTCGCCATTCATTAGCAGCAGCTTGGTCGGTATGTGGTTTTTGTTTTTCACATATTTCGGTCCTGTGTGACATAAGGATTTGTGTCAACTTTTGCTTCACACCTCCCTGGCGGCATCGAAACAGTCCATTCGTTGGTTTATATTGGGGAAGAAATCCCGATGACAAACTGCGATGCAGAATGTCACCCAATCATGGAAACGTTCACGTATGGATGTCGGAAAGGACAATCAAAGCTTTGGTAATATTAGCAAGAGTGATGCATGAAACGTGACGGAAACTTAATCAAGTTTGACGTTGGTTGAAGGTCTTGTGCGTTTGCCAAGTTAGTCAGTCAGTCATGGTGTTGTCAATCAAGGTGTGGCGGGTTCGATTCCAATTATAAACTGTGGCAGTGCTTAAAAAACAGTACTGAGTGGAAACATGTTTGGGCGGTAGATTGTTCTTATGGGCGCGGTCGTGGAAAATCCAGACCAGTAGATCGCGAAACAGTTGGGAATCAACAATTCGACCGTTTCCCGTGTAGAAAAATCATTCAAGGAGACCCAGACGGCCCAGCGGTGAGCTGGCAGTGGATGAAAAGCGAATGCGACGGATCCCGTGAACGCAAGGTAGCTGAGGGATTACTTCAAGAGCAATCTGAACCATTCGATTTGGGACGTGGCCAACAAGGCCAATTCATCCGGCTGGTTCGTCCAGCAGACAATGAAACGGGCCGGATTTCATGTTTTCAAGGTAAGAAAGGCGCCGAATCGATAAACAAAATACGGTGGCCGAATTTGAAGCCAAAATGCATCGTTATGGACAAGGTACATTAGATGCCAAGCCGATCCGCGGCCTGATCTTAGCCATGTCCTGGAGAAATTCCGGAAGAAGAAGATCGACAAATTTGGCAAGGATTACTAGGTATTGCAGGCGATGTATGGGTCCGGCAAATTCAGCACGCCGTACATAAAGACGTGCACCATCAAAGGGCAAATATACAAAGAAGGAGAAGAAGAATGTCTCCAGAGGCGCTTGCTGGCCTTTATCCGGTCCCACGAAGGTGACACTCTGTTTTGGTCATCATGAAATTACGCGAAACCAGAGATAGAGTGGTACAAAGCTATGGTGGCCGATGGTGTTTTTGTGCGGAAGGAAGCAAATCCGCCAAACTCGCCAGAACTACGCCCAATAGAAAAAATCTGGGTGATTATGAAGGACAAGCTTCGGAAAACAGGGAAGGTCTTCAAAAAACAACAATTATTTGAAGAAAGAAACAAGAAACAGTGGATGAAAGTGTGTAAGAATGATGGCGCAAGAGTTACAATGGATCAGATGGTCCAAGTTCTAAAGAGCTGGATATGTTTGATCAAGCAACATAGTAGTTGATATTATGGAAATAATGGGTGAAAATCTTAATAAGTCCAATATCTTTATTGAGTAGTCCCCCTCATCTTGGTCCAGCATTGAGGACTTCTCTGGTGGGTATTGGTCTTTTCGGTAAGCTCTTTCAGCATGAGATAAAACTGATGCAAAGAATCATCATCATCATCACATCACATGAACCGTACATTTGTTTTCACAATAAACTATAAACATAACACTATGTGCGTAGCTTCTACAGCATCCTTACTGTTGGTATAAACGGACTTTCTAGGGTTGTTCGGACACGCAGTGTTACCCACCTTTTCGGATATGTGAAGAAGAGCTGGAGCATACTTACCTGACCACTCAGACCAAGGCCGATGTGGCCTCTACTGTAACTACACAGAAGTTGTGTCCATTGTAATCAGTCTATGGCTGTACATGGCTGTAGAGTACGCAGGTCGCCTTCTACTTGATCTATCCACCTTGCTCGTTGCGCGACCTTCTTGTTGTACCCGTCGGTTCGTTTTCGAGAACCATTTTAACAGGGCTGTCGTCGACATTCTTACGACATGCCCAGCCGATCGTAGTCAACCGATTTTAGCGATGTGTACGATGGGAGGTTCACCCAGCAACTGATGATGGTCTATTGGCCTCCTCCACGTTCCGTCTTCTATCTGCACTCCCCGTAGATCGCACGCAGCACCTTCCGTTCAAAGATACCGGGGGCGCGTTGATCTTCCACTAGCAATGTCCATGTTTCGTGGCCATAGAGAACTTCCGGTCTAATTAATGTCTTGTAGATAGTCAACTTTGTAGTTCGGCAAACTTTGTTCGATCTAGGCGTCCGTCGGAGTCCAAAGGAGGCACGATTTCCAGCCATAATGCGCCTTTGTATCTCTCTGCTGGTGTCGTTAGAAACTGTTCCATGACTACTTTAGCGACTCGCCAACCTATGACAAGCAGCACTTTATGCGACGTTTCAAATTGCCAAGGGAGATGTTTCTGGACATGATGCGACAACTAGAGTCAACTGATGACTTTTTCCAGCTGTTGCGGTGCAGCTGAAAATGTTGGCCTGAGTCCGTTACAGCTGCGTTACAATGCTCTGCAGCCTAACGGATGTTGACGTACATTTCCTTGACTAATTCTCTCGACGAAAACTTGAGGGCTGGCACTGGGGAATTTTTGCAAATCCATCTTGCGAAGACTTTCGGTCCGCAGTATTTGTGTCCCCAACACCGAAAGAGGTGAAGAAACTGATGAACGAAAATGCTTCCCAAAAGTTCGAAAAAAATCGTATAAATTCAGTGAACTTCATAGAAACTCAGAGAACTTATCAGAAACTCGGTATACTTCCAAGAAATTCAGGAAATTCTGAGGTTTTGCTATTCTTCCTGATGTTAAAGAAACATCCCAGAATATCAGGGAAACTCCCAGAAAATCAAGGGACTTCCCAGAAGTTAGAGGTTCTTCCTAGAAGTTCAGGCAACTTCCCTGAAATTCAGACTGTTTCTTAAAAATTAAGGGAATTTTCCATAAATTCAGGAGGCTTCACTTGAGTTCAGGGAACTTTCCAGGGAAATTGAGGCAACTATCGAGGGAAGTTGAGGCAACTATCCTTATCCTAAAGGGAAGTTGAGGCAACTATCCCGAAATTCAGGAAGCTTCACAGAGGTTCAGAAAACAGATATGATTTTTCTGAGTTTTTCTCAGACTTTGCTGATCTACTTAAGATGTTCAGAGAAATTCCCAGAATTTCAGGGAACTTCCCAAAAGTTCCACGAACTTTCCAGAAAATAAGAGAAGTTCTCATAAGTTTAGAGAACTTTCCAGAAATTCATGAAGCTTTCCAAAAGTTTGCGGATCTTTCTAGAGGTGCAGCGAACTTTTCAAAATTTTAGAAACTTGCTAGAAGTATACAGAACTTCTTAGAAGTACAGGAAACTTGTAGGAGTTTAAGAACTTCAGAAAGTGCCCACAAATATCAGGGAACTCCCCCATATTCTGCTTTTTATTACAATTCTGATATTCTGCTTTTCATCACAAACTATGTACCTACTGGAAGCCCAAATAACTTCTGGAAAGCTAAATCAGGTTCGCCAAGTTCCGGGTAATATCCAGAAAGTTGTCCTTATTCCATGGATGATCAGCAAACTTTTCGGAAGTTCAACCATGTTTCTAGAAACGTTGAGATTTCTTTCTCAATTCAATGAACTTTTCTAAAGTTCCACCATTTCTCTTCTCAATAGAGAGCAAGCAAACTACATGATTATGTTGAATCTTCCAATAATTTTATTCAACTTCCGAGAAGTTTAATCAACTCCTGTCATGTTAATTATACATATTTCCACCCAATCTTCTTAGACATTCAGATGTTTATTGTAATTCAGAAAATATTTTTTAAAGAGTTCGTTCAGTCATAAACTTAAAAGCTTATATAAGTTATAACCAATTCGTGTAACTGCCGAGAAGTGAAGAGGACTGTCTTAAAGCTATAAAATATGCAACTGATATAACTTTTAAAAACAATTCCTGGAAAAATCGAAAAAATTCTAAATTTCCCTCCTAAAAATTCGAATTTAATCTATATTCAAGATATCATCGGTTTTCCCCAGAAACAAAATTTATCCTCTCGTCCAGCCTGAATATCCTGATTCCCCGTAAACCTGCCTAAGGGTTCTATATAAAAGGCTTCTTCAAAATGTAACTGTATGAGCTATTTCGAGTGCCAATCATGACCAATCCACCAATAAACCAATTGTTTGCTTTGAAGACTTCACCATATATATAAATATACATTTATATTAACTCATCCTCTCAGTCGGGAAGATAAGGCAAAAATGCAGGGGATTCGGGAAATATGCCGGAATTTTTAAATTAAGATTGGGTGGCAACCCTGTAGAAGTTGTCTCAATTCTATACGGTCCATGGCTCGATCTACCTTGCTCGGTACGTGCCTCTACTAAAGGGTGTTCCGATCAAAATTTGGTCAAACAGTAATGTGTTTGAGTTGATCAGAGTTTTAATTAATAAGTCAAATTCTTTTTCTTATTCAAGTTCAGTTAATACAGAATACAGGAGAAATATTCAGCTAAACTTCTTTTTTACCGAATGCTTGTTTAACACCTGCCCTAAGATTTTGAAGAGTCTTTTTGTTCACTTTATACGCCGCAGAACGCCAGTTTGCCTTGAACCGTTTCTTGCTCTCAACAGCTTTTTAAGTCTTCTTAAGGTTCCGCTTGACGATGGCCCAATATTGTTCGATTGGGCGGAGCTCTAGTGTGTTGGGAGGGTTCTTGTTCTTGGGCACCACTTGAACGTTGTTGGCAGCATACTACTCCATGGCCTTTTTTCGTAATGGCAAGATGCCAAGTCTGGTCAAAATAGAACGGAACAATTGTGTCGCTTCGGGAAAGGCAGTAGATGTAGGCACTCGCCCTAACATATTTCCTGGTTGACGGTTCCGGTCGCAATGTAAACGTTGCTCTTCAAGCCACAGGTACAGATGGCCTGCCACACTGGATATTTCTTCGCGAACTTTGACAGTTTGTGCTTGAAAATATCTGCCACCTTTCCCCGTTCGGTTGCCGTATAAAATTCTTGTCCAGGAAGCTGTTTAAAGTCTGCCTTGACGTAAGTTTCATCGTACCACGCAATCAAACTTCGTCAGCATCGTCGTGTACAACTTTCGCCGTGTACAACTTTTTTTTATGCACGATGGAAGGAAATGCGTCATGTCGACCAAATTTTGATCGAAACACCCTCTAACTGGGCTGTCGCCCGACATTCTTACGACATGCCCAGCCCATCGCTTGTCTTGCATCTGCACTGGACCATAGATCGTGCGCAACATCAAACGCTGGAATGACCCCTTTCGGCATTTCTCTAGTTGAGGACAGCAGTGCTACAAACGGGAGGAAATCCGATTCGGAGTTCGGAAGATCGTGCTAGCGGTGTCGATGGTGGCAGCAGAAGTGGAACACGGTGGAGACCTGCACGGTTGAACAGAAAACATGGCGTGGTTAACATTAACTTGACACAGTTTTTGTCAGGTTGGCTGCTACAGGAAGCATCTGCACAGCTTGGGAACTTTCTTTCCGGAATGCGTAGACGCCGAAGAGACACCGGAGCACGTGGATTTTGACTGTCTACGGTTCGGATCAATGCGCAGTACGATGACCATCACCAGCGGCCTGGCATCAGCCCAAACGTCGTTAACAGAAAGTTGGCTCCTTTGTAAGAGGAGTATAAAGAAGAAGATTCCAAAAACAATCAATAGAAATCAATACGATCACTGAGCCTTCCACTTGGCACTTGTTTCGTGCGAATGCATCCCGTGATTGCTGAGAAACTCGCTTAATTTCTAGACGTGTACACACAGATTATGCCGACTAGATTATCCACAATTCTTTTACGCGGTCGTAGTCTCCTAACACCTTCAGTGTTCTAACCACAACTACTGGCGGCACAGCAACCTAGTGGTGGCCATTTTTGTAAATTCAGAAAGGTAATGGTTTCATACTCAAATTTCTCGTTAGTGTCGTGAAATGAACAATTCATCACCTTATTCATCAGAGTATATTCTAAGCTTACACTTTTTCAATTAATCTGGACTAGTCTTCACAAATCGTAAGGGCCAAAATTTACGACTCGCAACAAAAGCCATCGTCTATCGATTCGATCGAAAACTAATTCCGTTGCCAATAAAAGAACATGTTCTCTGTTCGCGTCTGCCATTCACTTCCAATCTTCTTTCCATAGCAAATAATCGATCAAAATTCATAAGTCAATCGCCCGTAATGGAATTTCCGTCCCCATAAAGCATCTTTTCTCACAAAATTTTTCCTTGCATCGCAGAGAATCCGCTTCCATCGCGGACTTCATCGCCGTCGTTTGCCGGAGAATTGTTTGGATCGGTTGCGTATCCAGACATGTTGAAAATATTTCTTTTGAAAAATATGTCCGTATAGACTGATGAACGCTGTCGTGAGTACACATTGAACCACACGAGCAAAGGCGAGATTGTTTGATTTCAAAAGTGCCCTGGAAAGCTTCTTTTTCCATTTCCAATTTCACGGGAAAAATTATCAGCATAAACATGCGCCCCGGCCCGCCCATTCATCGTCGTCACCATCGTCATGAACAGCGTCGTTTCTGCGGTTCTGAATGGCAAACTGAGAAAATCGGAAAAGTCTCATGCAGAGAACTTCAAAGGAAAACCATTTATGATTCAAATCCATTCCAGTTTGCTTTGGCACCTTCTCGCTAATGGCCGCAATCAATGTCGGCGATGATGATGATGATGATGATGGCTGAGGACTAATTTACTACCGGCGACCGTGTCGCAAGAGTCAGTTTGGTATAAACAAGTTAATTGAGTGATCAAGATTTCCCGGTGAAGCAGAAAATCATATGTTTCTTTACACTAGCACCATTTTCATCTAAGCTGAAATAAAAATCTCTTTTCAATCTTTCATCATCATCATCATCATCATCAGTGATGCGTGATCGCCAACGATGATTCAACTTTAAAAGCAACCCGCAAAAGCAGCAAAGTGAAAAATTGTTCAATGAAAATCAAACAAATTTTGATGAATTTTACATGAGGATTGATCCGCGTCATTTGTAGGATGTTGAGGCCAAAACCGCAAACATGTTGAAATTGTTGAAAAAAAGAAAAAAAAATCATTCAGGTCAAATGTGAGTACGTGCGTGTGTGTGTGTCTGTTTGTGTACTCGTGATGCGGACGTGATAATAATCGATGGAATCAATCGAAATAAACAGGAATATTAATTAGGGAAAACTCGCCCGAGAATGGCATCGAAACGGTGCGGTGGTGGGTGGGAGAGCTGCATGGAGGTGCGTTGTATTTTCCAAATTCGACACGATTTTAATCGATCAGCGGTGGTCGGTCGGTGGTCAATGTTGTGTTATGGAATTTTTCAGATCCCGCTGCTAGTTTTTGTTTGTTTGGCAGCCTCGAGAAAGTTGTTTGCTTTTAGTTTAAATTTTCCGAGCTAGTTTGAAGTGAGTATTTTGGATGGGTAAATGTGGTGTTATGTGTGAGTGTTTTAGTTTGCTGGTGGGTCAGGTTTTGGGTTTGACCTTAATTAAGGTAATGTTTTGCTATGGTTTGGCTTAATAGCTAATTGTTGGCCAGTCGTCGGGGTCGTGTTGAATTTATCTGTGATTTCAACGTTATCAATTTAATGGAACATTTGGTTCGATAATTCAGTTCAATCGCTTCAATTTAATTTATCTTGATGTGTAGAATTCTAGGTTTACATAATTTGTTTTGGAAAACAAAATATGCTCTACCACCGAATCCCATTTTTTATTTACTTTGATACTCCAATATTCGTTCCGTTTCAATGTGTTTACGAATAGGAAAGAGTGTTGAATTTTTAACAAAGTATCAACAATTTGTTATTTCACAGTTAATCCAAATACACGTATAGGAAAATAAATTAATTTGGAATCCATAGGTATTAGTTAAAACAATTGTTTTTAAACAGATCCGTTCGATAAATACGGGTCAAAGTTTAACTTTTACTTATAGTCCAAGAACCCGGTTTGTAACCTGTTTGTTTTCTATGTGTTGATATTAGGAGAGTTTTCTCTCGTTGAATGTTTAATTTACTATGCATTGTTGGCTATGTTTTGTGAATATATCATTAATTTTAAGTAATAGCTTTTCTTCACAATAAAGTTCTAAAATTTTCTTTTTCTCTCTCTCTCTCTTTTCAGGTATGCGCATCATTCCTCATTGAAAAGTAGTATTTCACAATATATAGTTTATATGTAAAGCAATGATCAAAATTTAATTGTTTGGGAAAAGTAAAAAAAAACGGAACTAGGATTGGAAAACTAGGAAAATTTATACTATTACTTCATTTGATCACTTGTGATAAAAACTTTTAAAAATTAAAAGAACACACTTTCAAACTTTCCCAAGTAAACGCGATCAAATTCCTTTAAATTCCACTAGAAAAAGTCTCTCTGTTGACAGACAGGCCCGTTTGGTCTGCGACTTGCATACTTCTTCAGTGCTGACTGCTCGTTTCAGCCTTTCAGGTTTTTTTTTTCAAATGATCAAGTGTTAGTTATTTTTAATTTTCCTAGTTTTCCAATTTCAATCGTTGTACTAAAGGGTGATACGGTCAAAATTTGGTCAAGGGAAAGCGCGTGTAAATTGGTGAAATCGTTTATTTAAAAAATCAAATTAAATTTCTTTTTCAAGTTCAATTCAGTTAGGCTTCCGCTTTTCCAAATCCGAATTGCCGGGCCTTACGCTTGACCCCTGCCATCAGATTTTGTACAGCCACCTTGTCCACCTTCTTCGCCGCAGAAAGCTAGTTTGCCTTGAACTGCTGCTCGTCCTTAGAAGTTTTTTTGGTCTTCTTTAGGTTCCGCTCGACAATAGCCCAGTATTTCTCAATTGGGCGGAGCTCTGGCGTGTTGGGAGGGTTCTTGTCCTTGGGAACCACCTGCACGTTGTTGGCGGCGTACCACTCCATGGCCTTTTTACCGTAATGGCAAGAAGCCAAATCCGGCCAAAACAGTACGGAACAACCGTGTTTCTTCAGGAAAGGTAGCAGACGTTTATTCAAACACTTTTTGACGTAAATTTCTTGGTTGACAGTCCCGGAAGCTATGAAAATGCTGCTTTTTAAGCCACAGGTACAGATGGCTTGCCAAACCAGATATTTCTTTGCGAACTTTGACAGTTTCGTGTGCTTGAAAATATCTGCTACCTTTCCCCTTCCTTTTGCCGTATAAAACTCCTGTCCCGGAAGCTGCTTGTAGTCGGCTTTGACGTAGGTTTCGTCGTCCATTACCACGCAGTCAAACTTCGTCAGCATCGTCGTGTACAGCCTCCGGGATCGCGCTTTGGCCGTCGTATTTTGTTTATCATCGCGATTTGGAGTCACTACCTTCTTGTAAGTCGATAGTCCGGCTCGTTTTTTGGCTCGATGCACGGTTGTAGACGATACACCCAGCTTATTTGCGGCATCTCGGAGAGATAGGCTACGGTTNTACGGCAACTCTCTTTGTCGTCTCAGCGGCTTCCGGTTTTCGATTTCCCCCCGATCCAGACTTCCTGGCTGTCGACAAACGTTCCCCAAACACTTTAATTACATTTGTAACGGTTGATTTGGCAACTTTTAGCGATTTTGCCAACTTTGCGTGCGAGTAGCTCGGATTTTCGCGATGCGCGAGCAAAATTTTGATACGCTGCTCTTCTTGCTTGGACGGCATTTTGACAACTGAAGAGTGAATTCCAAAATCAAAATAGGAGCAACATTCTACACACACACACCTTCAAAATGAGGGGTGTTCAGGTTTTTTAAATGCAAAATTGAAAGAAATACGTCAAGTTGATATTGACCAAATTTTGACCGTATCGCCCTTTAAAGGGTGTTTCGATTAAAATTTTCTTAAACTTGACGCAATTCCTTTCATCGTGCATTGAAAAATTTTGCACACACCTCATTTTGAAGATGTGTGCGTGTAGCATCATGCCTCTATTTTGATTTTAAGATTAGCACTTCATTTATCAAAATGTCGTCAAAGGAAGAAAAGCAACGCATCAAAATTTTGCATGTGCATGACGAAAATCCAAACTACTCTCACGCCAAGTTGGCGAAATTGTCGAATGTGGCTAAATCAACTGTTACCAACGTATTAAAAGTGCACTTCAGTTCAGAACTTTATGTACAGTTGTAACAGTAGCTTTGAGGGCTATATAAGATAATGATATGTATTAAAACATATTGAACGAACCTTTAGGAAGATCAATAGTCATTATTTGATCATTTTGTGATGTTCTAGGTCATCAAAACTGTCCTTGAGTTCAGAACTTAAGATCTAGTAGTAACTATAGCTTTTTTTGGCTATGCAAATTAACCCTGCGTATTCCACCATATTCAGTGAATCTTTTTGAACGTATTCAAACATTACGAGATAAACTGGGATGATCAGGGTCATCCAAACTGTCTTTGAGCTCAGAACATAAAATCTACAGTTGCATCAGTAGGTTTTTGGAGTATGTAAAGGAACAATATGGTTGGT
Organism: Aedes japonicus; assembly: GCA_034211315.2. Lineage (NCBI taxonomy): Eukaryota > Metazoa > Arthropoda > Insecta > Diptera > Culicidae > Aedes > Aedes japonicus. The sequence continues at coordinate 625,280 of JASCZW010000415.1, read as the reverse complement.
AAATGACTGGACAATGCGTAGCAATGGTACTTCACGTACCTGTAAGTATAGAATAGATCCTACTGCGATCCGTAACCTCTTGTCCAGTAACTCCAACGCGTGATTGGATGGTTTCCGATCAACGCTAGAATGTGCAAGCTGAGGATCAATGGTCGATTCTTCAACTACAGCATCATCAACGTACACTGTCCACACGACGGGAGACCCGATGACGAACACGAAGCGTTCTACGCGCAGCTAGAGCAAGTGAATGATGGCTGCCCGCAGCGTGACGTAAAAGTCGTCATTAGTCGTCCTGAACGCTCAGGTAGAACGGGAGGCAATGTACAGACCGGTAATAGGGCCTAATAGCCTGCATACCGTATCGAACGATAATGGCCAACGATGCGTGAACTTTGCGGTCTCCCGTGGTTTAGTAGTTCGAAGTACCTTCTTCCCCCGTAAAGGCATCCACAAAGAGACTTGGAGATCGCCTGACCAACGAACAGAGAATCAAATCGACCATGTTCTAATCGACGGGATATTCTTCTCTGATATCATCAACGTTCGCACTTACCGCAGTGCGAATATAGACTCGGACCACTACCTAGTTGCAGTATGTATGCGCTTAAAACTCTCAACGGTGTCGAATTCGGACGCCTAACATTGAGCTACTACGGGAAACCTGAGTTGTCCAGGAATACGCGCAACAGCTAGACGCAGCCCTACCAACGGAACAGCAGCTTGGCGCTGCTACTCTTGAGGATGGCTAGAGAAATATTCGAACCGCCATTGGTAGCACTGCATTAGTGACACTAGGTACTTCTGCACCGAATAGAAAAAAAAATGACTGGTTTGATGGCGAATGCAAGCAGTTAGTATAGGAGAAGAATGCAGTACGGGCGAGAATGCTGCAACACCGTACGAGAGCGAATGTTGAACGGTATAGACAGGCACGTAACAGACAAAATTCTATTCTTCGAAGCAAAAAGCGTCAGAGGGAAGATCGAGACCGCTAAGAAATGGAAGCACTGTACCGTGCTAACGACACATGCAAATTCTATGAGAAGTTGAACAGCTCGCGCAAGCTGCCACAAGCCACACCTACCACAAGCTGATATGTTCAGAGACCTGGATGGCAACCTTCTCACAGGAGAGTGTGAGGTGATTGAAAGGTGGAAGCAGTACTTCGACGAGCACCTGAACGGTAATGTTACAGCGAACGAAAGTGGCACGGTAATAAATCTAGGAACACGCGCAGAAGATTACATGACCCCGAGCCCAACCCTTCAGGAAGTTGAGGAGGAAATTGGTCGATTGAAAAACAACAAAGCCGCTGGTGTTGACCAACTCCCAAGCGAGCTATTGAAATACGGTGGTGAAGCACTGGCCAGAGCGCTGCACTGGGTAATTGCCAAGATTTGTGAGGAGGAATGTATACCGGAGGATTGGATGGAGAGAATAGTGTGTCCCATCTATAAAAAGGGTGACAAGCTGGATTGCTGCAATTACCTTGCTCTCCCAAAGGTTCTGCCGCCGCCTGTCACGAATTGCGGATATTGAGTTCGTGTGGCAATACCAAGCGGGATTCATGGGTGCCCGCGCTACTAGGGACCAGATTTTCGCGATTCGGCAAGTGCTGCAGAAATGTCGCGAATACAACGTGCCCACACATCATCTTTCCATCGATTTCAAATCAGCGTATGATACAATCGATCGTGATCAGTTATGGCAAATCATGCGGTTGATCAAAGCAACGATGGTTCGAGTGATGTGTGTCGCCCGAGTATCAGGGGCGCTCTGGAATCCCTTCGATCCTCGGAGAGGGCTACGGCAAGGTGACGGATTGTCGTGTTAGTTGAAGACAATGTTAGCCTCCTAGCACGAGTTCAGATCGACGGTGATGAAATCGAGGTAGTAGACGAATTCGTGTATCTGAGCTCATTGGTGACCGCCGATAACGACACCAACAAAGAAATACAAAGGCGCATTATAGCTGGCAATCGTGCCTACTTTGGACTCCTAAGGACGCTAACATCGAACAAAGTTCGCCGAACCACAAAGTTGACCATCTACAAGACATTAATTAGACCGGTAGTTCCCTACGGTGGAGCGCAGACGGAAGACGGATCGTGTAGGGGGCGAATGAACCACGCATCGCACGAGTTGCTGGGAGAACCTCGATGGGCTGGGCTTGTCGTAAGAATTTTGGACGACAGCCCTGTGAAAAGGGTTCTCGAAAACGAACCGACGGGTACAAGAAGAGGCGTGCAACGAGCAACGTGGATCGATCAAGTAGAAGGCGGCCTGCGGACCCTCCGCAGACAGCGAGGCTGGCGAGGTACAGCCATGGACCGTTTACAATGGAGACAACTTTTGTGTACAGCAGAGGACACGCCGGCCTTGGTCATTCGCTGAGTTACTACCGACTGAGTAGGACGTGTGTGAAGTTGTTGCTGCTCCATTTTCAGTGGTGATTGGTGTTAAGTTTTTGGCGAAGCCGATCCGGTGTCGCGGTGATTCTGAATCGAAGAAAAGTAAAGTGATAAAAATAACCTAGAAGAGTGATAAGTAGCTGGAGTTAATACGGCTCGCTTTAATTGTGAGGCAATTGCTAAATTGCATCCGCTGTGTTTATAGCCGAAAAAAAGAAGGAGAATAAAGAAGCCGTGTGTTAGACTTGTAGTTGCAAGTTACGGGTTTACTGCCGAGGAGAAAAGGGAGGATGAAAAAGTGTGAATTCTACGAAGGAATTATAATAATAATAATAAAAAAGTGAAAATTCCAGCAAGCCGTGTCGGAGAAGGTATCGTTCGGTGTGAACGAAAAAAAAAACAAATAATAAAAGACTTACGATCGGTTGATGTTTATGTGTGTGTAGGGTAGAGATTGCAAGGAAGGCATACGGCTCAAATGAGTGTATGGAAAGATTGGGAAGTTGGAAAGAAAAATTGATAAAAAGAGAGCGAGATTGAGGGGGAAAAAGAGAGCGTTTGGACCGTCGGTGATCAATCGGGTAGCGTGAGTGCCAAGTGTTCAGAAAGGGGGAAAAATAAGTGCATGGCACTCAATAGCAAAACTGTTTGCATATAGAGTCGCTAGCTGCCTGCTAATGAATTGATAGTAAAACTTAACACTGGTTGCGTGTATGTGGTATCAATGCAAAAACGAATGAAAAATGTTTTTACTGGACAGAAAAATTAATGCATACCTTAGTTTTGATTTTCATGAAAAAAGCAGTGGACGTCATGGCTATTTTGCACATTTATAAATTATTCTTGGCTGTGATGCATAGCTTGGATTTTTGGGTTCATAGTAGATACGCAGGTCCTTGTGCTCGCGGGTGTTGGTTTGTTTTGTCCCATCGCTATATATTATTATATTCTATACGACATTGTATATTGATAACATTTTTATCATTATCCCTACTATTGTTCTCGTTACTCAGGTTTTCATAAGTTTTAGGTCAACATAAATTGGATTTGATATTTATATTTATATTTATATGTCTAATGAGCATTTGAAACCCATTCTTCTCCCTCTGATGAATTTCATAAGCTGCAACTGAATCTGCGGTTGATAAGTGCACCTATTACTAAGTATATTTTCATTTTCTTTTATGCAAGTTTTTTTTCATTTTTTCAAATCTGTGCTGATTTGACTAATGCAATTTAACTGGGTTGAATAACATATGGTTAGCTTGTTAATAATTGTACGAATTTATCAATATCTTTACCTCATCGTTCCGGTTGATATCATTATTTTTGTAAATATGGTTTCAGTTATTTTACTCCATAGAAAATTTGAGTTATTACTTATTACTATCATTATTTACTATGTTCAATCATCCTTTAATCCAGCTTATTTTAGTTTAGATTTATGTAGTGATTTGCCCACATGAGACTTCAACTGAATCATACTCATTACAGAAAGTCCGATTAGGTTTTGTTGTTGTTTTATTACATCTGTTTTTTTCATCTTATTTCCTTAATATATTCTTTATATGATGTATATTGCATGAACTTTATTATATTTCATTGTTTTAAAACATTAAAATACTGGGATGGGAGGGTGCATCAGGGCATCATTGAAGTTGCAATTGGACAATGGAGTGGATGGCCAACCGGAGTCTAGGAGGGGATGTGTCTATCTTTTAAGATTGGTGCTTTCCACTCCAACAGTTGTAATGAATTTGACACGCCTTTCTTTAACAAACCATCTAGTGGAAAGCTTAACTGAATTGCGTATTTTGTTATTCGTTTCATCGGATCATATTGCTGGAAGGAGATTCTCTTATTCCCGCAGGTTTCGCGTAAGTATCTCTGCTTACGGGACTGCCCAACCCACTTTGGCCCTTCATACAGCAGTATGTTGAATTTAGAATGGTAACAAAGCATGACCTTTCTGTTAAGTGGAACCGCATGCAGGGCAAGGCCCACGCCAGGATGGTGGCTTCTTACATACATACATACATAGCAGAGGACACGCCGGCCTTGGTCTGATTGGTAAGGTAAGGTAAAGGAACAATATATATTTAACAATATTCATTGAACAGTGTAGAAGATCAACTGACATAATGCGACAATCTTGGGATATTGTAGGTCATAATAACTGTCCTTAAGTTCAAAACAGGATCTTCAGTTGCAACAAAAGCTTTCTGCCGACATTCATAGAATATCTTGGAAAACCAACATACACTATGAGATAATCTACTAGGTTATCCAAACTATCCTGTAATTCAAAACTGAAAATCTGCAGCTGTAACTGTAGCTTTCTGGACCAAACAAAGTAACAATATGTATTTGACCAATTTAAGCGAGTCTTCTGGAAGGTAAACAGATATAATCAGATATCTTGTGATGTTTTAGGTCAACAAAACTGCCCTTGAGTTCAGAAGTTAGGATCTTCAGTCGTAACAATAGCTTCATATCCTATGACAGGTGGCGATATGCATTCAAACACATTCACTGAATCTTTTATAAGGTCTATACGACCTGCCCACCCCCCGTAGTCGATAGATTTATACCGGTGTGAACGATGGGAGGTTCTCACAGCAACTGATGCAACCCGTGGTCCATTCGTCTCCTTCATGGTTCCGTCTCCCATCCGCACTCCACCGTAGATCGTACGTAACACATTCTGTACATAGAAACCAAGGGGGCGTTGGTCATCCACAAGCAATACCAATGTTTCGTCTCCGTAAAGGACTAACAGGCTAAATAATGTATTGGAGATGGTCAACTTTGAAATTCGGCGAACTTTGTGCGATCTTAAATGCTTTCTGAGTTCAAAGTAGGCACGATTGCCAGCAATAATGCGCATTTGTATCTCTCTGTTGGTGTCATTATCAGCCAAGGTACACGAATTTGTCTACTCTGTCTTTGTCTCTCCGATTTTTTTCGTGCTGTTCCCGGATTTTGTTCAGATCTTACAGACTACCAAAATTTCATTTAAATTTCTGTCCTCTGTGACCAACAAATGCAAGTTGAAAGAGATGAGAAAATAAATTCAATCAAACACATCTCTTGTCGAATTGCGTGTCAGTTTCAGGAGACATAATTTTATATGAAATCGACCGGAATCTCACTGATAACTGTACAACTATGCAAATTTAAAAAATACGCTCTAAATGAAAAAAGTTACTCTAGTGTGAAAGTGTCGAAATAATTATCGACACATCCTTTACTGGAATTTTTTCGCTGACTTCGATCAAATTTTGCGATTTTCCCTACTCTCAAATTTTGACTTATCCGGATATCACTGATCACTGAATTGTACATCTCTTGAAACCATGCGCCAGGGAGGAAGACTTTGAAGACAGCACTCGCTGTATTTAAATAATTTTCCCATCCAAAAGAACCAACGTGACACTGAACCAAATGTTCGTGCCCTCTTCTGCTCTGCTTTTGCGATTGGTTCCATATATGTATAATTAAGATTAATTACCATTGCTAAAGTAAACAGTTGTGGGAAAATCGAAGAAGAAGGAACAGCACGCCCTGGTCCAATACTTCTCACCAGGTGGTATAATATTCGAGCAAAGCGCAAAACGTACCGAGCAGACTGCCAGGCTCCTCTCGGGATCACTTAATGCGTGGGTGTGGAATGGAAATGCTCGCTTGTACTGGGTCGAGTCGAATCATAGGGTAACACGAGCTGCAGTAGTTTTATGCAAATGGTTTGGAATAATTTACGCCACAGGGTGACCAACCACCAAGCACAGCAGCCTGCTCCATAGGCACTATTATGGCATTTCTAAAAAGGTATAAACCAACTCGAACAGCTAGGAAATTTCTCTGTACACGCCGGGCCAGATGTTTTCCATAAAGTATAACACCAACACCGCACACTCTCTCCAGCCAGCATCTCCCGTTGCCGGAAACATTGTAGCACTGGTAGCTAGTTCGAACACGAACTTGAACTCTCAGGATCTCTATGACACATATTTTCCATAACGGCCATCATCGGGTGTTATGTAAAACGGTTCCAAGCGCGTCGCGAGACGAAGAGACGACTGAGAGGCTGCAATTTGACTCTTCCAACTGCCATCATCTGCTTGCCCCTACAATGAGTAGAAGCGATTCAGAGAACGAGAACGGAGCGTCGACTGCCTGTTGTTTTTGTTGGGGAGGAACACATGTCTCACTTATGTTTTTATGACATCCAAACAGCGACAACAACGGCACACTTTCCCACTTGAGGCGGGGGGTACGGGTGCGTTAGGCCCCCCTGTGGGGTAGCTTTATGGATGAAACTATCTTCCCCGATATTGCCGGATGACTTTGGGAAAACGCACTGTATTCGAGGCTGCAACAAAATGCATCCAATCATACTTAAAATACTCAACAACATTCTCGATTGATGTTGGCTTCGGTGTAACTTCTTGCTTTGCCCCCGAAAAAGCCGGAGATCAACGCTGAGTGCCTTGTGTTCTACAGAGCCATTAGCTTTCTTAACATTTCTAAATTTGTCACTCATTTCTCGGTGATTGTCGAGTGTGAACGACGGCGGTGACGAGTTCAAAAGGAGTCGCTGGGACGAAAAGAGACGCACAAGAAGAAAAGTCGATCATCATAAAGCATAATGAGCTTGCGAGTGTACAAACCAGCTAAAAATAACCATAGTTGGAGCAATGTGCGGAAAAAATCCACTTTTCTGATTCACGTTTTTTTCGACTGGATTTCTCGTTCTCGGTGTTTTTTGGGTTGCCCGCAAATAGTCCGTGGCCGAGGCGTTGAAATTCGGCTTTGTCGTCATTGTAGTAGTACATACCGATGGATTCTAACAAGATTACCATGTCAGTCAGCCTGGGTGGATCGACCGACCGAGCGAGCGAGCGGGGGTTCCGCATTGTGCTGATTAGATTGGGGAGTTTGGGGTGCTTGGCGAGCGGAACGAAACAAACAAACAAAAACCAACGAAAAGTTCCGTTTACGCGTGGGTGCAAGATACCATCAGCTGATCAGCGAAACAACGGCATCGAGAAAGGAACAAAGAGATACAAATGCGTATCCGCAAAGTTTAGATGAAAAGATGCCCTGCTGTGTCGGAAGAACAACGCCGCAAGTTGCTAAGTGAATTTGGCGGAAGGGGAACTTCACGTGATTAATTAAAACGTACTGATGACGGTTTGCAGCCCCAACCAGATGGAACGATTAATTATTTAACCATTTTTACAGGCAATTTGTTATGTGTACATGCGCGCTTTTAAATTAATGGCTTGGTACTCGTTGGGGATATATTCGTTTGTTTAATGCCCTGACGGTTGTATTTACATTGTCTTTGCGTCCAAAAATCTAATCATGAATTAAAGTTTATAATATGTTGAGATTATCTCATTAATTTGGCTTGGCAACTGCCTCGAATCAAATGACTTTTTTAACCGGAGCATAAACATGCTATCTATCTAAATTAATTCTTGTAGGTGTCTGGCGGTTCTTAGGAAAGTGTCAAAGTTGTTTTCGTAATATCCTTTCTTTGTGTTTTAGTTGAAAGTTTGCTGTGCCCATTGTCTAAATTGATATTGTTTGAGCGGCAAAGGCAATGACACTATTTCTTACAGCCGGTTCGTGTGTTGGACAGAATGAGCCATCTGAAACAACCAGATCGACATTTTTGAAAAAAAAAACAGTTTCCATCCACCGGGAATTCAGGAAAACCTGGGAAAAACCCCGAAAGTCTATTTGAAGCTCTATGAAAATTACGCAATTTAGGAAAAAAATTGTTGAGTGACCCATCACTAATCACAATTTTGAGTCTGATAATGGCACTTCTATACTTTAATTACATATTCCTACTATTCAGAATAGTGTTAAAATGTGAATTTAGCTATTTATTTACCTTTTTCTGTATGTATTTGAAGTGAAACTCTCTCAGCATATTATTCGATCATCGCTCCAAAAACTTACAATAAGTACCTTAAAATGGACTGTTTTAAATAGCCCAACGTTCGCATTTCAGCTATTTACTGATTTCGAAAACAAGAACTTGCAGGTGGTGAACCTGACGTAGGCTTAGTCACCTTAACACGGAAAGAAAAAGTAGAATACATTAATTTACTTTTTTTATCTTTATTTTCCGTCGGCCTATTTCCTCACATGGTGACAATCACTGACGCCAGGGAGACGACTCTACCACTAGGACCCTACCTATCCAACTCATGACAATGAACCGGGACCATCGGCTTTACTTCTGTTACGAAGGAAGACGTGGCCAGATTTTTTCGCCTCAGAAAAACCACCGACGTCGATTGGGATTGAACCCAGACCCACTGGGGTGCCAAGTAGCAGTCACGCTTACCACTACACTACCGACGCCGGCCCATTAATTTACTATTTTGTAATATTAGTAAATGTTAGATATAATCATAGATATTTTTTCTCTGAAGTTTATACGCCTTAATAATTAATTCAAATCCACCTAAAATTTCAATTGTCTGATTTTTTAGCGTCAAAATGTTTGCAAATGCCAAAGAACTTATTATGAGGTTTTTTAATAACTCATTGCTGATTTCCCAACTGGCGGAGAAATTCTTTCGATATTATTGTGTCAGCCGCGTCCTCCGATTTTCTGTCTATTTATCTAGAGTTTAAACGGCCCTTTATACGAAGGCATTTCGGAACATCTCTGGAAGCATCTCATAACTGCACTGGGTGGATTTCAGAATAATTCTCAAAGCATTCTTGAACAGTTATAGACAGGCTTCCCAATAGTACAGCCTTCTTGCCACAGCCAGTTCAAAATTCCCCGACAGTCTCAGTGTGAATCGAACGATTGCTTGCTACACTGAAAATAAATTTTAGTTTATTATACGAAATCCAAGGTAGGACTATCGAATCTATTCGTTGTTTTATGCAACGAAATTGATTTGTACGTTTAGTTAAGCTCCCTTCTTAATTAATGCCACAGGCGCAACTGTGAAAAGCACGAAGCACGAATATTTTGTTATAAATTAAATAGAAATGTCTCTCTTGGAAGAATGAAAGACAGATCTACTATATCGACTCGAAATGTAATTGAAAAAAAAGCGCACCCACGTGGAGTTGTCCGTGGAGTTGACATCGGATTCGAACCTGTATTTATGGAAAGCGCTCATTTTGAATCCGTGATTGATCTCATTAAGCCATGATGATTCTAAGAAAATATTTGATTGTTGAATATGAAGTTAATACTCTCGACAGCGCTTTGATTTTTATGTTGAGCAAAATATATTATTCCCGCTCATCCCAGCAGCAACATCATCTTGCACGACAGAGAAACACAATTGGTTGGTCTTCACGAAATTCATTTCATGCATTATACAAAAAGGTGTAATGATAGCATTTCTCCAGGTAAAAATCGATATGAATGTTTCCTACAATATACGATATACAAATTCCATGTTTACGAAAATAGTGAAAGCTATTTTACGAAATTAAACTTTCAGTGTACTGTACGTTCGATACCCAGCCCGAAACGTGTTGGAAATAGGGCACGCATACATGAAAGAATGCTGTATTGGAACAGTAGATGCTACGCCAACTTTGCTGAAACCATCACGATCTAAACGTAGTAAGCCGAATGGGATTTTAACTTTCCATTTTGTCATGTCTTCTGTCTCGTAAATTTTTTCGATAGGATAGTCTTCCTGAAGTGACGACAGTTTTCATTATACTCGAGCCGGCTGTCACGAGACAGACGTCGTGAGGATGTCGGTTTTTGAAGCCAATTTCAATGACCTCAGATTTCTCGGATTGTTGAATGGGGTGTCCATGTTTGAGTTGGCTCTCATTCAATAACTGTGTTGATTCTTCTAGAATACTAATCTGAGAGCAGACAAAAGCTCGTTGTAATAATATTACTACGAAACACTACTATCAGAGATATGGCCAAGCAAACCTAGAAACTGTTGCGATTGAGTTGAGGTGGAGATTCTTCATCCTGAATATAACAGAATAGCTGAACAAGGTGATGCAAAGCTCGAACCATGCGAATCTGCGGGTCTCAAACCATCGTGGAAACATTTATCGCCTTCAAAATCCCCATATTCCAAATTTGGTTCCATTTGTTTTATTGGTTCTCGAGTTATGCAAAAATCTCAGTTTCATTTGTATGAGAGCCCCCACCCCCACCCCCAGTTCAGCGAAGGGAGAGGTTTCGAACCACCGTTAAAACATTTACTGCCTCCAGAAAACCCCACATGCGAAATTTGGTTCCATTTGCTTGATTAGTTCTTGAGTTCTGCAGAAACTGCTGTTTCATTTGTATGAGAGCCTTCCCTTCCAGAGAGGGGAGGCGTTTCAAACCACCATGGAAACATTGTTTGCTTCCAAAATCTTTCACATGTCAAATTTGGTTTCCTTTACTTGATTAATTCTCGAGTTATGTTCAAATATGCCCCCCTCCCTCTCACAGACAAGGGAAGAACCTTTTCCGGTCCCAAAAAATCATCCATTCAAAATTTCACGCCCATCGGTTCAATAGTTTTCGAGTCTGTAAGGTTCAGACAAATAGACAAACAGAATTCATTTTTGAACCCCTAGCCCGCTTCAAAAGGGGGAGGGTTCTTGAACTGCCATAGAAACATTTCTTGCCTCCAAAAACCTCCCATGCCTAATTTGGTTTCATTTGTTTTAAGAGGTGGCCCCCCTGTTTCAAGAGGTTGAGGGGTCTCAAATCACCATAGCGGCTTTTCTTGCCTTCAAAAACCTCCATTTCCCAAATTTGGATCCATTTTCTTGATTTGGTATCGAGTTATGCAAATTTGTGTTTCATTTGTATGGAAGTCCCCCCCCGCTTTTCCTTCTTTCAGAGGACGGAGGAGTCTCACACCACTATGGAAATATTTTTCTCCTTCAAAAACCTCCACATGCCAAATTTCCGATTGCTTGATTAGTTCTTGAGTTATGCAGAAATGTGTGTCTCATTTGTATGGGAGCCCCCCCAACAAACATCGTTGTTGAATTAGAGCTTGTTCAAGCAAATTTGGAGAAGCTATTCAGCTGTTTCTTCTAGAATAGCTGAATAGCTTCTCCAAATTTGTTTGAACAAGCTCTAATTCAACACCAATGTTTGTTGGGCCCTCCTTCCTTCCAGAAGAAGGGGGGTTTCAAACCACCATAAAAACATTTCTTGCCGTCAAAAACCTCCACATACCAACTTTGGTTCCATTTGTTATCGAGTTATTCAGAAATATGTGATTCATTTGTATGGAAGTCCCCTTTCGCCCCTCCCTCTTACCCTCAAAGGGCGGAGGGGTCTCAAACCACTATGGAAATATTTTTTTCCTTCAAATTTGTGTTTGATTTGTATGAGAGCTCCCCCTTTCAGAGGAGGGGGGTCAAACCACCATGGAAACATGTCTTGCTGTCAAAAACCTGCGCATGCCAAATTTGGTGTCATTTGCAACATTAGTTCTCGAGTTATGCCGAAATTTGTGATTCATTTGTATGGGAGCCCCTCCTTAAGCAAAGAGAAGGGATTTGAAATCACCTGAAAAACATTTCTTGCCTTCGAAAACCTCCACGTGCGAAATTTGGTTCGATTTACTTGATTAGCTCTCGAGTTATGCAGACATGTTTGTTTCATTTGTATGGGAGCTCCCCTTGCAGAGATGGGAGGAGTCTCAAATTATCATATGAACCTTCCCTGGCCCCAAAAACTCCTGCATACAAAGTTTTACGCCGATCGGTTTAGTAGTTTTCGATTCTATAAGGTTCAGACAGACCGCTGCTACGCTTGCAACTGAAAGAATACAAAATTCATATAACTGGCACATTTATGGTTGTTTTTCGTTCTTCAGTTCTTTTTTTATTATCCAATTATGCAAAAATATGTGTTTTATTTGTATGGGAGCCCCCCAGAAATTTGTGTTTCATATGTATGGAAGCATCTTCTTTCAGAAAGTAAAGGGGTCTTGAGTCACTTTAAAAACATTTATTGCCTTCAAAAACCTCCGCATGCTAAATTTGGTTTCATCTGCTTGATTAGTTCACAAGTTATTCAGAAATGTGTGTTTCATTTGTATGAGAGACCTCCCTTCCAGAGAGAACGAAGGGTCTCAAACAATCATAATAACCTTCCCCAGCCCCAAAAACTCCTGCATTCACATATTCACGCTGATCGGTTCAGAACTTTCCGAGCCTATAAGAATCAGAAAGACAGACAGACAGACAGAAATTCATAGATAGAAATTCTGCCTCCAAAAACCCCCATATGCCATGTTTGGTTCCATATGTTTGATTGGTTCTCGAGTTATGCAGAAATTTGTCTTTCATTTGTATGGGAGCCTCCCTCTTTTAGAGGGAAGAGGGGTACCAAACCATTTACTCTATTAATCCTCGAGTCATGCAGAAATTTCAGTTTCATTTGTATAAGAGCCACCCCCGCCCATCCTTTCTAGAGATGGGAGGGGTCTCGAACCAGCATAAAAACATGTCTTGCCTCCAGAAAACCCCACATGCAAAATTAGGTTTCATTTGCTTGATTAGCTCTTGAGTTATGCAGAAACTTCTGTTGCATTTGCATGAGATCCTCCCCTTCTAGATAAAGTAGGGGTCTCAAATTACCATAGCAACATATTTTCCCATTAAAATCTCCCTCATGCCAAATTTGGTTTTATTTGCATGATTAATTCTCAAGTTGCGCAGAAATTTGTGTTTCATAAGTGTATAGCAGCCCCCTCTTCCAGCGAGCGTAGGGGTCTCTTACTATCATAAGAACATTTTCTGGCCCCAAGAACTCCTCTGTACAAAATTTCACTCCAATTGGTTCAGTAGTTTCCGAGTCTATAAGGTTCAGACAGACAGAAATTAATGTTTATATAAATAGATGTTTGAGAATAAAATAATAAAAAATCACAGTATGGTCTCTTTTATTTGAGAAAGACAGTGTATTCGTATTTTTCCGAACAGTCTATTTAGTGGGTCAAGGTGTCACGTAGTGAGAAAATTCTGCACATCTTTTCATCAAACGAATGACACTGAACTACTGAACAACTTTGTCGAAGACAAGAACCATCCATATGGACAGGATAAAAAAGTACATTATGTTCAGGTAACTCGCTTGTACACACACTAGCGTCACGTATTGAGACAATTCTGAATGGGTTCAGAAATTATCAATCAAAATACCTTCACCAGCCAAACGACTTTGTCCAAAGCTGAAACCATCTATTTTGATCAGGAGCTAAAGAAAAGGCATTTTTAAGAAATTTACTTGCACACTAGCGCCGCGTAGTGAGAACATTATCAACTAATAATCATCAACGAAAGGGTCTGATACACCCCTTCATCTAAGACAGAAGTCGTCTAGATAGTCAGGATTACGATATATTCCAATAACGGGCGAACCAGTTTTAGCAAACTTGATACACTTCGTATTTTATTTACGCGAACACGTAAATTAATATCGTATTCTACCGCGCTGTTGAGGAATTTCCCTTATCAAGGAGTACGGTGTTTGCTTCAGAACAAGTTCATTGAAGAATACACGTTGGTTCTACATCGATAGATGCTTCTGCATCACAATGGTAAGTGAAAATCTTATCGTTGAGGGATCGTTACCGAACTGATAACGGCTTCCATTTCAACATTAATTGTTTGTTTTTCAATTTGTTTCTATAATTCTATAATTTTTTCAATTGAAATTACGTGCGCTAATACTCATATATTAAAACATGAACTTGATTTACTGATTCTGCCGCTGCGTAAACAACCAATTATTTAATTAAAGCACAAATGTTCCAAGTTAAATGGGGCCATTTCAGTATCAACCCGAGCAGTGACCGCCTGTTGCCAGTTCGGTCTTCATATTCCGATAGTAAACTCCTAGTCGCTGTTCGTTCATCCGCTCACGCACATAAACCTGGATTTATAGTTCCCTCCCCGCGTCACCGCCGTTTGTCCTTCGATGCAATCAGGTATCGTATCAGTTTCGTGTGTAGCAGAATCCCACATCTGCGCTCCGTGGCAAATGGTACAATGCGATGTTCTGTGGCAATAATTCCTTCTTTTGTGAAATGAATCTCCACTCCTAGAACGGTGTTGGCAATCTGAAGTTGATACAAACCCACCGGCCACATATCCGGTCGGCATGACCATAAAACAGAGGGAATCCTTTTGATAGCTTATACCCGCAAACTAACGGTAGCAGTAGTCCTTGGCAATCGTATCCACTCCCAATGATTATATGTCTTTTCATAAAGTTCTTTTCATTACTCGCAATCATGGAATGGCAACAACCAGTACCACAGTTGTTGGACGCAGGTTGAAAAAATGAGTATTTTCCAACTGGTAGAGCTACCTGGTGCTTCACCTCAATGCTGCTCTAAAGGGTGTCCACGATGAAATTGCCACACTATGAAATTGCTCTAACTTTTTAACCGTTAGGTAGAATTTTATGAAAATTTGGGTGGATTTAGTTCATAGTGCATTATTCACATTCCTGCAAGTTTTAAAGTCCTGTGATCAAAACTCGCGGAAATGGAGTCGAAATAACAGCTCGTGCGTGATAAAATCTTGCGCATTCATCACGAGAACAAGGATCTCTCGCATCGTTCCATCGCTAAAACGTTGGGAATCGCGAATTCCACGGTGTCGCGAGTGATTTAGCGGTTCGAGGAACGGTTGACCACCGATCGGAAGCCCAGAAGTGAAGGAAAAAGTATTCCGTACAACACCAAAAATCACAACCGCGTAGTTGGGGCCTTCGACCGAAATCCGAACGCCTCCGTTCGGGATGTGGCTAAGAAGCTGCACCTAAGCCGAAGTTTTGTCCAGAAGGCCAAAACTAAGGCTGGGCTTCGAACGTTCAAGGTACAAAAGGCCCCTAATCGCGACGAGAAGCAGAACAAGTCCGCCAAAACCCGTGCCAGGAAGTTGTACCTCAACATGCTGACGAAAGTTGAATGCTGCATCATGGAAGACGAAACATATGTGAAGGCCGACTTCAAACAGATCCCCGGCAACCTGTTTTTCATGGCCAAGGATAAGTTCAGCGTTCCGGAGCATGTCCGCACTCAGAAGATGTCCAAATTTGCGAAGAAATTCCTGGTTTGGCAAGCCATCTGCACGTGCGGGAAGCGGAGTGCACTTTTCGTGACCCAGGACAGGTGGACATAAAAGAGTGCCTCCTGAAGCGGCTGCTTCCTCTCCTGAAGGCCCACAACATCCCAACAATCTTCTGGCCGGATTTGGCCTCATGCCACTACTCCAAGGACGTGATGAAGTGGTATGCGGACAATAAGGTCAATTTCGTGCCGAAAATGTTCAACCCTCCCAACACTCCGGAGCTCCGCCCCATCGAGAAGTACTGGGCGATTATGAAGCAGCACCTTCTTAAACGACCTAAGGTAGTGAAGACAGTCGAGGAACTGAAGAAAGTATGGGTTTACATGCAAAAAACGGTTGATCCACAGGTTGTGCAGAATCTTATGGCCGGGGTTAAGGCCAAGGTGCGGGCATTTGCGTATGGACTGTAAATAAAATACGAGTAAAATGGTAAAATGAAGTTTAATAGTTATTTCTCAATCCCTGAAAATTTGATGGCAGTCGGATGAAAACTCGAATTTTGCGAATCAATTTTGTGCGTGGCAATTTCATCGTGGACACCCTTTAGAAATAGGAGAACGGGGAAGACATTCAGAAGCTACACTTTTACTCCTTCGCAGGAATGAAAATTGAAGTCCTCAGATGTTCAGTCAATTATTCCTTGCTGGCCGAACCGACGAACAACGTTTACGTTTACAGTTTGTCTCAAAGGGCTGTGTCCAACGTACTTTGGTTATATTGAAAGGGAAGTTTTTTTCTGGAATACACACTCGCTTCAAGCATGATTCCACAAATCTAAAATTTCTCTCCATCAATCTCTGTTAACCCCGTTCTTAATTTACGAAATTTAATTGCTCAAAATTTAGTACACTTACATTTGACCATTTTCATAGTGCATCCTTCTGCCATATCACCCCCTTCCCACAACCGGAGCATGTCGACTGACGATTAAAACTTTTGTAATAATATGTGAACTTTCCCCATTTAAACTGTTGCAAGCTCAATGTTGGCAGAGCTTCCGTGGTGCAGTTAAAAGTTTGCTTTCCTGGCAATAACAATCCACATGTTGAAAGTAATGCCCGGGCTCGAAGCACAGTTTTACCAATCAACGCCAAAGGTTCATCTGCATAAATGGTCGTTCAGTTCGGAAAAGTGTTTCGTTAACCTGTTGTGCTTTGAAACCGGATATGCCATCATCATTGTCGTTCGTTGTCATGGTCGGAGCTCTCTGGCAGGCGGGTCATCGCAATGTGACAGGATTCAATTCAGTCTTAACTTGATGTCGCTATCTACTAGGCTATATCAGGAGAGAAGGGATTGATAAATCAGGAAATACTCGGACACGGAGCCACGTGGCCGAGCTTTTCAATCTATTGCTGACCCTTTCCTAAAGCCATTCACTGCAATTTGCTGCTAGGGACCAGTGTTTGACACCCAGCTCGAGTCCTGGTTTCGGAAAAAAATGTGTTCGCAGCCTACTCTGTCGCCCGTTATCTGTGGAACAAGCTGGGCGGCTTTTCAGAATCCGATATTGTCGTTCAATGGGAGTTGATTTTGAGTGCAGAGGTTTTTTTTCTTCTATCACCTAACAGTTACGGTGTTAACTGGCCCGGGCAGATATGGGGCGGTCTTGGATGGGGACCAAGTGATGGGAAGAAATGGTTTGATGTCTAATTTATACAGCTGTCGGAATTGATTTTTGTTGTTCCGGCCATCCATTTCGTAGAAGTCATCCAGCCCGGATTGTTGATGTTTTAGCCTCAGTGATTTTTGGAATGTCACTTTTGAAATCGCATGTTGAAGTTCAAATATTAAGAGATAGAGGTGGAGTATGCTAGGATGAAAATTCTATGCCATCCCCAATTTTGAATTGAGGAATTTCAACATGATGGGGAAGTTGAGTGATCGAAATGATTTGAAATGATAAATTCTGGAATTCTAGGAGGATGAATTTGAGTGAAAATATTGGAGAAACTAGGTGTTTAAATGATGAAAACTACGAAGAACGAAATAAGAATTAGTTAATTCTACTGGGAGTTGCTTTAATGTATACTGTTTGTTCTCAAGTTATGTTAATGTGTTGTGGATATTAAAGCTTTGTATGCAGAGACATGTGAGTCTATGTGAGTACACATTAGAAGAACATAATAATGGAAATTTAGGTGTTCTGAGACTGACAAAAACTATAAATTTGGACATGAATTTGAGTTATATTTCAGACGAGATTTATTTCAAATGCACATTTCGAGTGATACGCTGTTCAGATGTGGAACACTTAGATCGGTCCTAGTTGGCTCTTATGCGTTGAGATGAATTGCCTCGTATTCCTTATGAAATACCACTATCACACTCTGTGAGTGGCCCCAATAGCATCCTTACTGTTGGTTTAAGCCGGTTAAAATTACTGTTGGTTTAAACCGGCTTTTCAGCATTATTAAAAATCACTTTGTTTTCCCAACGAAAAACCACAATAACATTTTGTGAGTGGCCCCAATAGCATCCTTACTGTTGGTTCAAATTGGTTCAAATCGGAAATCGGTACTAATATTCAAATACTTCACTTGACAGCTTATCGTTAACCAAAACAAACCCTGCTGCTACCCAATCCTGTTTTTTTTTTTTTTTTTTTTGTTGGGGCGTAGAATCACTGCGTCCACTGAGTTGAACTTTTGTGATATACCCCTGTTTACTATACTAATTCGCATCTTAAAGCTAGATCACCATTTGTCAAGTGACCAGCCTAAGACGCGTCTCCCAGTCAGGCAAAATTGAGTTTATAAAACCCACCACCTTACCAGGATTTGCAGTCCAAATTTCTTTAGGTTGCATATAGCCACTGTACAGAAATTTAAGTCTGCTCTTGTACACAGCATCACAACTGCAAAGCAGATGTTCCGAGGTTTCACGTTCCATGTTACAGAAACGACAGATATCATTCTGAACCTGGCCAATGTTCTTCAAATGATATCTACTCGGGCAATGTCCGGTTACTAGGCCCGTGTAGGTACAAAGAACTCTCTTATTGAGCTCCAGAAGCTTTTTACTAATTGTAACATTTGGAATTATAAACCTTTTCGCTTGAGAACACTTTGTGGTGACCAACCAATTGGTCATCACCCTTTGCTCTTCCCAAGATTTTAATTCCATTTTTATGGCACTTACCATTTGATCGCGGTACAAATATTCAAAACAAATTTATATCTTATGAACTAATAGGAGGATAAATTGAGGAACAACTTATTAAACTTTTCGACCACTTGCCATGCATCGAACCTACCTTTGCCAACAGCAAGCGAGTTTTATTTGGGAAATTTTAGTAATTTTTTGCACCATTTGCAAAGGGAATATATCGAATATGCAATCTTGAAGTTTTTGCATGACTTTTTGTTACCGTTTATATTCCAATTGCAGGGCTATTACGAGAGTCGTGAATGTATCGCATTTTTATGCTTTCAATCGTGAAAATCCCGCATTCGTTTTATGGTGTTTGGAAAATCGCGAGTTGAACAAAACAGAATGAACAGAAACGTGTAATTCTGTAATTGGAATGGTCTCACCAAGTTCTACTGTTCGATATTATTTACCTTGGAAAAAAATTATCATGTTATTCTGCTTGAACCCTGTTATTATCTTCTGAACAAATATTCTAATCGGTCCACTTTTAGTGGATGTAGTATTCCTTTTTATGCTGTCTAATCACAAACAATAAAAGATCAGCTTGTAACCAAACATTTGTGAGTAATATTCGACTTTGTAGATTATTCATGCTTATAGCCCTACAGTTTAACTTGTATCCTGCTGCACTCAAAGGTTGACAAGTTTGAAGATAGAAAAAATGCTGCAAGTCTATATTTCGACAGTCTCAATAGTACTTAAATGGTTCAACGACCGGTTAACTTTGGATCACAAACGCGGAGCAGGAAAGCAATCGGGTGCAGCATGTAAGAAGACGGATGGAAAGGTTAAGGATAATTCCACCCGAAATTTCAACATTTCAACACGTGATGATTCCAAAAATATCGACCGTTTCGCGAAGTTATGTCCAGAATGTCGAAGAAGAGCGGTATTATATGCATACAAGGTTCAAAACGTTCCAAACCGCGATGAACGGCAGCGAACTGTTTCCAAGACAAATTCTAGGAAGCTCTACACGGAGACGTTGACCAGATACAGTTGCTGTGTGATGGATGACGAAACATAGGCCAAAGCTGACCTCCAATAAAAGCTAGGGCATGACTTATACACCCAAAAGAATAAATTCAAAGTAGATGATCGTTTCAAAAGCACGAAAATGTCGAAATTCGCATTGAAATACCTCATTTGGCTGGCTATCTGCTCCTGTGCCAAGAAAAGTGAAATTTCCGTCACATCAGGAACCATCACTCATGAAATTTACAAGACTGAATGCCTTGAAAAACGTCTTTTGCCATTTTTAGTGCAGCACATTTAAAAAGCACTATTTCGGCCGGATTTTGTTTCATGCAACTATTCCAGAAGCGTGTTGGAATGGCATGTGACTCATTCGGTGCATTTTGTCCCCAATGACATGAATTCAACGAACTGCCCTGACCTACCCTGCCTTTCTGAGCAAAGGATTATACCAAATTAATAACAAATCCTCATACCAGATTAAAGCCTGTCCACGTTAAATTTCGGACATCAAAATAATAGAAGCAAATCCACAAAATTCAACAAAACCGATTGTTTATTTCACAATAGTACATTCAAAACAGTTGATTATGATGTTAATCCTTCTTTCTGTAAAATTCTCGAACTTTCTATGGTATACCTGCCATCAGGTTTCGCACGGTATCCTCAGAATCGCCCGCTGTGGCGATTCTCCATCTTTGCTAGGAATCATCGGTACCATTTGCTTTCTTCTTAGTTTCGAAGACTTTCCGCTGCACTAGAGCCCAGTAGTTCTATATTAGGCGAAGTTCTGGACAGTTTGGTGGATTGGCACGTATCTGACCTCTTGTAGCTTATAGTGACAAGAGTCCAAATCAGGTCAAAACAGAGCTCAAGAATCGTGGCTTCTGATGAACGGTAGTTATTGATAGTGCCGGTAGCGACGAACATTTTTAGATTTACGACCACAACTGCATATGGCCTGCCAAATTAAATACATCTTCGGAAATTTGGACACCTTCTTTATCCGGAAATGCTTGGCAGTCCCAAAAGCTGTTTAAAGTCTTCGAGTGCGTATGTTTCGTCGTTCATTATGATACAAGAAAATGTTTGCAAAATAATGTTGTAAGGCTCCTTAGCACGACTTTTCGCAGTGAAATTTCACTTTGTACGCATTCATTCCTTGCTTTTGCTTCGCTATTTGTACACGTAATTTTCTTTTCCAATCTTCGCGAGCCAAATTTCGCACAAAAAGATTGGGATTTTTCTCAATAATGGCTACCACCTTCTTGTCCATTTGTCAGGAGCATACTTTTAGATTTGTTCCAGTTCCAACCTTCCGATCGACAGTCGGTGGTCAAATGATTTGCAAACACAAACAAATTGTCGGTAGCTTTAGTTTCTTGGCAAGCGCGTGTTCCGACGAAGTTTGGTTTTGCTTCCGTGCGTAGAAAAAACGTTTGCGCACTTTCTTTTGATTCGACGCCATTTTACTAAGTCTAATAAGAATGTAAACATATTGTACCACGAAATTAAGTGGAGACTTACAGCTGTCATATAAGTGAAACGTTTCAGCGATCCGTGAAATAATTCAAAATCTACACTTAAGAAAAAGTGTCCGAAATTTAACGTGGCCAGGCTTCGTCATTATTTCAACACTGAAAATGTTATCAATTTGGCTGAACAAACAGGCAATACAACAAACAAAAAAACATAATAAAAAATAAAAACTCATCGGATATCAGAATATTAGCAAGTATTATTATTATTGAGTTCGTCTTGGCAACAAATCCTGCAATGTGAGCTTATTCATTGAATTAGTTTCTTTATATGTCATTAGTTTGTTATGACATTCTAATTTTAAAATTTCTAGTGAAATTTAGTATTTGCTCTAGATTCTAATAATAGTTTGATAAAGTGTTTCAGCTTTTAATTTTTTCATGTTTGAAAAAGTGATGAATTGAAGAGTTAATTTAAAATTTCTTAATTTACCAATAGTAATGTTTGTTAAAAATTGTTATCATATAACTAAATTAGTCAATGGTGATACCTATTTTTTATGCGATAACAACTGAAACCAAAATGATACCTGTGATAACCGATCGTGTTACTTATATGATGAACAATGAACTTTTAAATGAGATTTGTTGTTCTTTAAGCTGTGAGTTGTTCTTTTGAATTTGAAATTTCGTCATTTGTTAACAGTTGAACAAACTATAACGTGACAGGGTCGTGGAGTTCTCCGCATCTTTGTCAAGTAGGCTTCGGACTTACATTCCTTCCTTATCCTCACCAGTTGCAAAGACGTGACCAAGACAGTTCTGGTCTGATGGAAGGCGACACATCCTAATCTATGAGGTAGGGATTGTTCACAAATTACTGTCAAATAGTAACCGATTAAGGCGCGCCTTCGACTTTACAGCTATTGAGAGCTTGTAAAGGGGGTTTCGATCAAAATTTGGTCGACTTCAGCTTGACGCATTTTCTTTGATCGTGCAATAAAAAAATTTTGCACACCCCTCATTTTGAAGATGTGTGCGTGTAGCATCATGTCTCTATTTTGATTTTGAGATTACCACTTCAGTCATCAAAATGTCATCGAAGGAGTATAAGCAACGCATCAAAATTTAGCACGTGCATGGCGAAAATCTAAACAACTCTCACGCCAAGTTGGCGAAATTGTTAAATGTGGCTAAATCAACTGTTACCAACGTATTAAAAGTGTTCGGTAAAGTTTGTCGACAGCCAGGAAAGCTGGATCGGGGGGAAATCGAAAGCCGGAGGCCACAGCGACGACAAAAAGAGTTTCCCTCTGTTTCGAGCCGGATCTCAACCTCTCCGTCCGAGATGTCGCAACGAAGCTGGGAGTGGCGCCTTTAACCGTGGATAGAGCTAAAAAACGAACTGGACTGTCGACTTACAAGAGAGTGGTGACTCCAAACCATTTAACTGATAAAGTTCGCGAAGAAATATCTGGTGCGACCGGAAACGTCAACCAGGAAATTTATCTGAGCGAGTGCCTACAAAAACGTCTACTGCCTTTCCTGAAGCGACACAATTGTTCCGTTCTATCTTGCCATTACGAAAAAAAGGCCATGGAGTGGTATGCTTCCAACAACGTTCAAGTGGTGCCCAAGGACAAGAACCCTCCCAACACGTCAGAGCTCCGCCCAATCGAACAATATTGGGCCATCGTCAAGCGGAACCTTGTGAAGACTCAAAAAGCTGTTGTGAGCGAGAGATAGTTCGAGGCAAACTGACGTTCTGCGGCTAATAAAGTGGACAAGGAGACTGTACAAAATCTCATAGCAGGAGTTAAACGAAAGACTCGGAATTTGCATTCGGTTAAAAGGAAGCTTAGCTGAATATTTATCCAGTATTCTGTATTAACTGAACTTGAAAAAAAACCACCTACGCTATTGTGTGACCTGGTTTATGCTATACTTTGCTATGCTAATACTAATATAATTCAATACTATCCTAATACTATGCTATGCTAATACTAATATAATTCAATCTACCCATTAAGTACATATTTTGAAAAACTTTAGAGAGATCTTATAAAATTCAGAATTTATTTACTAACTTCATGGATTTCATCTAGCAACCTCTTGTAAAGTAGAGAACTGTATTGGTCCAATCAATTATTGTTGGCCCAAAAAGTTGAATTTATCTGTGATTTCAACGTTACTATTTTAATTAATCCTTTGGTATGATACTTCCGTTCAAAGCTACAATATCATACCTTAAAGTGTTAAAATTGCGAATGTTTACCCCCTTCGTTAAGAAAAGCGTAAGATTCTTTCCTGCCGAACCCCTTTTTTTCCTAACTTTAATATGCCAATGTGCAGGCACCAGGAACTCAAGGTGTTTCCAGTGCAAATAAATCAGTAGGGCCAGTTTGCAACTGTGAAAAGGAGCGTAACTTCTACCAAGGCGACCCCGGCGTTGCTCGTTAACATTTATAGCTCTCACGCTAAAGTCACGAGTTTCAACCTCACCCCCGGATATGTTACGAAATACCCCAAAAGATGTTTGTGTGACTACGATAGGAGATGAACCAGTCAAACCATCTGACAAAATATCAACAGTAAGTTAGTCTACAACGAAGCAACACAAATGTATAGAAAGGAAGTTATTTTGGAATCCATCTGAACCAAAAAAAAGGACCGTTTGAGAAATAGGGGCAAATTTCAAGTGGTGCTTAATAGATCAAAAGCTGGGTACAAACCCTAGATTTTAAACAAATAATAAAGAAGCATACTATTCAGCTTTCTGAAGTTATTGGAAGCTCAGTAAACTTTGGTTATTTCAACACCCTTAATAGTGCAGTATTCATTTGACAGTTCTGTGCAAACGTTTACTTCAGTTTTAATAATTGTTCAATCGTTTTAAATTGCCCTCAAACATTGGCACCCATAATCATTAAAATGCCACCGATCTAGTCCGAAAACCCCCGATTAACCTATCGGATTACATTTCCTAGTATTCCAAAACCGCCAACATCGTGTAGCGTGGAAACGCGTTGAAAGTGACCGCAAAGAGGCCCAAGCCACCTGCCCAAGCCAAGCTCACAGGTGTCGATTCCCATTGACCGCACAGGACAAATGATGGAGTTCGCTCCTATAATAGCTTTCGATAATGGGTGACTTGCGAGAAGGGGGGGAGGAGGGTAGTTGGTAGCTTATGTGAAACCAAATACCACCAGCGAATGGCAGCGCGTTCGAAAAAAGAGCGACACATTTGACCCTTTTCCCGTACTCGGGTGGGTGGCCATTTATGGTGAACGGGGCTACACGACGACATAATAAGGATACTCCACTGGAGTTTCGGATCCGGCTGAAATATGAGCGGAAACTGTTTCGTTCAGAGCATTTATTTAATTGATCTGGTAAATTTTCGGCGGGCAACGGGCGGTGACTTGTGGGTGCGGCAGGAAGTTCAATTAGTCGTTGAAGTGTCGACGGGAAATCAGCGCTCTTCGAATCGAAAATCGAAGGACCTGACATAATGACAATCACGGCTCGATGGGAGCAATTGATGGTAGTTTTTGATTCGATGGTTTCTATGAAAACGCATTATCATTATGTAGGGGTTGAGTCGGTAAAAGAGCATCATGGAATTTTTTCAACGGAAAAATCTCGATATGGATCGAATTCTTTGGCAAATGAGTTCAGCTCTTAGAAATCTAATAAATCATACCCATTTCGAAACTCTCCCTTCTATCCAACGTTATTTCGCAGGGAAATTCTAATAAACATTCCTTGCTACCAGCGCCCAGCCTCACACTCGACACTCGATAATCTATTGTAAGCGGGAAAATTCCAGCTTTCAACAAATGAGAGAAAGGATACAAAGCTGTTCTATACTTTATCGCTCAGAAGGGAAAATCCGAAGATGACAAGAATAACTCCGGGCGGGATGGAAAGGTGTGCTTTTGAATTTTAAACCTGACCGTGTGTTTGACCGATAAGGTTTCACTTGACCTTTCTCGCCTTCGGAAATGAAACTTTCGCCATCGGGGTGGGCCGGCCAACATCATCGTCATCGTCACCTGTTATTCTTCGATTTCTGCGCTGGCTAGTTCTGCTCCGATGGGATTTCTTTTCATGGGTTAGGTGGCATGGGGGGTTTATTTCAAATTCG